>CM077080.1:114845319-115394119 GCA_039513925.1 Platanthera zijinensis | reverse complement strand
AGCAATTATAAAATCAAGTTCCTCCGGGAGGCGCACGCATATTAAAATACGATGAAAGATGCAAAACATAATTCATTCCTCGCTCCCCACCCCTGCACTGAAGCCTAAAAGTTGGAATCACCCATCTAGGAATGTCCAATACTAAAAATTCAATAGGAATGAAAGTTACACAAATAGTTTTAGCCTTAAGTCCTTTCAACATCGAGTTCATATTTATAAGAAAGTGTTTATCCATACATCGGTATGCAGGCCGACAACACATGGAATTACTAAATATAACACTTGGGCCTTCAATGGCTGCTCAGCAAAAAGAACTTCAGCCCGCGACATCCTACTTGCCTCTTCAACACATGCACAAAAGCATTCACACCAAACGGTGGAAAAACAAGACAATGGTTAGTATTAGCTGAAACAAATTTAACGACCCCACCCTTTCTCGGGGTGGTGCGGTGCTTCTTCTCTGCAAGCAAATAGCATGTTCACAATTATCAATAATATGCAACTTAAGCATTAATCACCACAGACGATGGCATGCCGGCCAAACGTCCCATGTACTCAGTGCACATTATCGGTGTACCGGATAACCCAAGGCCCCACCTTTTGCCATCACAGGAAATCTCTTGTTCATTAGCACCCAAATGGGTAAACTCCACGAGTCCCACCACCATCCTCAATCCCTGACTGGATGATCTCACCTGAGCATTACTAGCCTGGGATGATACTTAATTTAGTTTAAATTACTTGGGTAAATCTATACATTTTCTTGTTTAAAATTGTATATTACATGAATCTTGGGCCTATAATTAGTTTCTTTTATAAAAATTATTCTAACTTAATTTATTTTCTATTTTTCAAGATTATGACACTCTCTAGTCATTTTCCACATTTTGTACCACAGTTCACGGGCGTGTACACAAGGTTATAGGCATGTAAACCAGGTCACAGGCGTGTACATAAGTCACGGTTGTGTACTTTGGGCGTGCAACCCGATTTAAATGAAGCAACAGTCCGAAGTTTGTTTCAATAAAAATCAACCATACACGCCGATGGGTCACGACTGTGTACTTCTTATACAGGCGTGTACTCCCTATACGGGCGTATACTATGAGCATATAACAAAATCCACTGTATATTCGCCCAGGTCAACGTGCAAGAAGAATCCAACTGACACCCCCCCCCCCCACGTACATAGGCGTGGCCCTGGGGCATATCCTGCCAAGTCTCGAAAATGCACCACGGCATGACTTTTCCCCCCTCCACCATCACGTCGCAACTGACACACCCCTCCTACAAGGGCGTGTCACTAGCGTGTGTAACCCAACTTCTGCACCAGTAACTTTCCATATTTTAATTTTATCCACCAAAATAAACAGTGCAGAAACGCCCCCCCCCCCCCCCCCCCTACACGGGCGTGTCAGGGGGCGTATACTTCCAGAAAAATTCCTATAAATAGATGCAAGCTCCAAGTGTTCAGGGACCAGATCTAAGCCTTCTAGAGAGTTGTTGAGAGTTTATCTTTAGTATTTCAACTTAATGTTTTCATGTTTTGATGTCCTTACAATCTCTTTTATCGCACTTGTAATCTTCTTGGAAACTCTATTTGTAATGCCTTTTTATCCTTTGGTAACTTCTTTCTAATAAAAAATAAAATAGTTTGTTATTCCTTTTCTCTCTCTCTCTTTCTTATTATGCATATTCTTAACATAATTTTCATTTCCTACGTTCTTATGGGTAACTAAATCCTCATTAGTACTCGAATGCGATGATCTGAGTATAAGTTGATCAAGTTATGATTCTCTATCTCTTTTTAAAGTATTGGCCTTCGATTTACTCTTGATATAAATTTAGTGGGACTATATTATCGATATATAATCTCCACTTAGGTTTTCAGTCTTTGCTAGCCGAGAGGCTCATAGTTTGAAGTGATCACTCAAGAGTAAAAAGAGTTGCACGCACCTCTCGAGAGAGAATGATATAAATCTCTCGGATTGGAGTCAAATCCAATAGCGGGGTTCACCACTCAAGGCGATCTTTAGGCATAGGAATACGGGATGACAGTTTGGTCGGATCTTCCTAAACTCAGTTGAGCATTTCTCCGAGAGGAGCCTGTTCAAGCTTCGGGAACCCTCACGGTCAAGTTGCCTTTTACTTTATTAAGATTTAGTTTATTATTTCATTTTGATTAACTTATGTCGAAGTGATTCAAAATCGAGTACTAATCTTTCCTCCATAAGTTTTAACCCTTTTTCACAACATGCAATTTAACGCTTTTCTCATAGTTAAGGAAATCAACCCAAACAATCATTTTATAAAATAATAGTAACCCTCAAATAGAAGTATTCAATCCTCCCTAGGAAATATGACCTTGATATTGAACTTCAATATCTTATACTATAAATGATAGGGTATACTTGCCTTTATCAGATATAGAATCAGAGAATACTACCATCTTCATCTTCTTCACTCCACATACGTAATTCAATATTTTCTATATCAAGTTTTTGGCGCCATTGTCGGGGATTCGTTTTGATATTTTGAAAAGAGAATAGCTATTAATTTTATCGCTTCCTTTTCACCCTTTTAATCTATTTTTATTTTATTTCTTTCTCCCCACTTGTCTTTCTTTTTTTAGTGGATCACCCGAGAAAGCTCTTTGAATATTCCTTTTGATCTTGAGATAGAGCGCACAATTTTGCTTCGCCTCCGTTCTCGTGACCAGTAACCACACTTAGGCATCGAAGAGTCGATCAGAGACACTGCCACAGAATTTATGGATCCTAATCTGCCCAATTTAAATACGGCCCCGCAACAGACTGTCTTATTACGTACGGCCAAACTTGGAGGATGTTGGATCTAGTATCGTTCGCCCAACTATGACCAATAATAACTTCGATATTAAATCCATCATAATCCAAATGGTGCAGAACTCTGTACAATTTGATGGATTACAGGACGAAGATCCGAATAATCACCTATATAACTTTCTAGAAATATGAAATATATGATGAAGATAGAGAGGAATAAATGAAGATGAATGGCATCATTAATGATGCCATTCATCTTCATTTATTCCTCTCTGTCTTCGAACAAAAGACAAATAATGGTTGAGCTCCCTTCCTAGGGGATGCATCACCACTTGTGGCGAAATGACCGAGAAGTTCTTAACGAAGTATTTCCCTCCAGCTAAAACCGCAAAATTGCATGCTGATATTTCTTCTTTTGATCAAAACAATTTCGAGTCTCTTAATGAGAATTGGGAGCGCTTTAAGGAATTTTTACAAAGATGTCTGCACCATGCACTGCTAATATGGCTGTAAGTCTGAACGTTTTATAACGATTTAAATTTCCAGACATGACAAATGATTGATGTAGCAGCTGGGGGAACGCTAAATAACAAAACCCTGGAGGCCGCTCAAGATCTATTCTAGGAAATGGCCATGAACGCGTATCAATAGAATGTGCCTAGGTCATGCCCTAACAAACCAGCAGGCCTTTATGAATTGGATGCCACTTCTCACATAGCTCTGCAAATAGAGAGACTAAGTAAGCAAGTAGCGGAGATGACTGCTTCCTCCTTCACTCACTCATGGGTACAAATTGCTAATGTCATCGAAGAATTTGGGGATTACCTAGGAAATCCAATTCAGCCCCCTTCAACCCTAACAATAACCCCTATAGTAATAATTATAATCCAGGTTGGAGGAACCACCCAAACTTCTCATGGAGCAACAAAAATAACGCTCAATGCCCCGCAAATGTGAATCCCCCAGGATTTCAACAAGTACTTCTGCCACCTCCTCCAAAACCCTCTCTGCTTAAAGAAATTTTTGCTAAATATGTCGCGTCTAACGAGTCAAATATCTGAAATATTATCGGATTGATAAAAAACATGGAAAATCAGGTTGGATATCTTGCAAAAATGATTTCTTAGTGGTCGTATAGAGCTTTGTTAGGGAACACGGAGCCGAACCCTAGAGAAAATGCTAACTCCATAAACCTCCCCAAACGAGTTGAACCTAAGGTACACATTTCGAATCCGACCCCTACACCCTCTTCTTCATTTAAAAATCACCAAATATTTCAAGTACGCCGCATATTTCTAGCTCGTCTATACCTTAGCCTTCAAAAATTAGTAACGAGCGCGAATACGAGCACTATAAGAAACTCCTACAAATATTAAAATAGATTCAAATCAATGTACCCTTCTGCGAGGCACTCTCACAAATGCTGAAATACGCGAAATACCTTAAGGACTTACTTTCTAACAAAAAGAAACTCGAGGATATTTCACGCATCTCCCTCAATGCGGAATGCCCGGCGGTTCTCCTTAACAAATTTCCACCTAATCTAAATGACCCGGTACCGTTCTCCATCCTGTGCCTCTTTGGTAATCTGTTAATAAAGCATACCCTAGCGGACCTGGGTGCCAGCATCAATTTGATGCCCTACTCCCTCTTCAAAAAACTAAAATTGGGTGTTCCAAGCCCAATGAAAATGAGCACCCAACTAGCAGATCGCTCAATAAAATATCCAATTGGGGTAGTAGAGGATGTTCGGGTCAAGGTTGATAAGTTTATCTTCCCGGTAGACTTTGTCATCCTTGACATCAAGGAGGATGTCGAAATACAAATTATGCATGGTTCGCCCCTTCCTCACCACCTCTCATGCATTAATTGACTAAAGTAACGGACGACTCCTTCTTCGGGTTGGAGATGACGAAGTTACTCCTCATATTAACCCCTCAATGCGAAACTCTTTATCAAATGATGATTCCTTCTTTAACTTGGAAGCCTCATTTGAAGAAGACTGTTCTTCTCTTTCTGAACTGCTTTCCTCAAAATTAGACGATCTGGATTTGGCAAATTTATTTTCTCTTGAGGAAGTACCAACTAATTCGCCTTTCGAACCCTTCGATTCCAAGGATTTAAAAATCTAAACATCCTACGAAGAACCACAAGTCCTTGAACTTAAACACCTCCCCGATCACCTGAAGTATGTCTTTCTCGATAGAAATTTAAAACTTCCTATCATTATCTCTTCTACCCTAAGCGATTCAGAGACTTCTGAATTTGTGGATGTTTTAAACAAACATTGTCATGCAATTGCATGGTAGTTTTCAGATATCAAGAGGATAAACCCATCTTTCTGCACGCATAAAATTTTTCTCGACGATAACTTTTGCAGAACTATCCAGCCTCAACGATGACTTAACCAGAACATGAGGGATGTCATTAAGGCTGAGGTAATAAAACTTTTGGATGTCAGAATTATCTACCCTTTCTCGGACAGTATGTGGGTGCCCATACTAATTGATGAGTCCCCATTTCATATCTATTTTTGGACTCATCTGGGCTCGTTTTCTTGTCTTTGCACTATTATTTTGTGCCATTAGCACTCCTTTTGGTTCGCTTCGACATTACACGTCTTGTGCACTCTTTTAGCCTATTTCTGTGCGTGTGTGTATTCCCCTCGTATGATGCATTTCATTTATATCTGTGACTGCCATGATCGACAGTGCGTGCAGTTTTCCTGCAGGTTCGGGGATCATATGGGCGTCCAGCGTAGGACTTTCTCCATTTTTGGCAAAGGAGTCAATGGTCGTGCGTTTTTACCCACGCACGACCATCGACCTCTTTGGCGCACGATCGCTGGTCGTGCGCAGTCTGGGCTCTCATCTTATTGTCCTGTCCCGCCATATTGCACGATCACCAGCTATACGCGCACGATCACGCTCGTGCTGCGGTCGTGCGCAGTCATGCCATCTTTTTCCACTTTTCTGTCCCATATCGCACGATCACCACCCTTGCCGCGCACGATCACTGATCTGCTTTGCTCGATACCGCCCTGCGCAAATCACTGATCGTGCTTTGCTGATCGTGCGCATGCTTAAATTTCCTGGTGTAGGTTCTACATGTTGTTACCGCACGGGCGCTGACATTATTCGCGCACGACCACTGGTCGTGCGCCGGTGGTCGTGCGCGCTATTTAATCCAGCTTCTATAAATTGGCCTGCTCCGTGAATTAGGTCAACGAACCTTGATCGAACTTGGCCGCCACTTCACCCTCCGTATTTCAGACGCTCCATCCATCTCCTCCTTCATCCCTACGATCCGGAGTTGATTTCCGGCGATTCTAAAGCATTTCGCATCCTCCGGTGACCCTTCCGGCCATTAATGACCTCTTCTCCGAGCTTTCTACCGAAGAAGAAAATGACGGAGATGACCTAGAGAACGGACTCAAAGGCCCTTGAGGTGATAGCTCGTCGGTACCGGAAGCCTCCTCGGACTGCGCGTGGAAGCGGATTGACAACCCGCACCTCCGGCCAACAACCGCGGTGGATCTTCACTCTCTTGGTTTACTCTTCCTCTATCTTTCTTGTTTTGTATGAATGACTCATGCTTGTTGTGAACTTCAATGTCTAATTATTTGTAATTGGATTCTTGTTGTTTGAACTTGTTTGTGAGATTTGTGTTGTGATGCGCCTCGCCCCATCTCACTTCCATCGTTCCACTTAATTGCACTCCGCACTAAACACCTCACTCACTGGCTCACCGTCCATTTTCCCTACCAAAGTACGATATAGCGGCCGATACACCCATCTCGCCTTGCGAAGCGGTGAGTGCGACCCGCATTTTTCCTTTTAGTTTAATTAGTTGTAAGAACACAAATCTCAAAGCCCCTTTGTTCTTTCTTTTATTTCACAAACTCTAATAACAATAATTTCGGATTATTTGTTGTTTCACGCCAACTGCATTCCTCAAGAGACCGACACTCGGGGATTTATTCCCAAACTTTATTATTTGTGCGACTGGTGCGCTTGCCGTATTTACACGCATCAAGTTTTTGGCGTCGTTGCCGGGGAACACAGTCGTGTGAGTTTTTGGAGAGGGAGATTATAGATTGAAGCCCTTTTCCATCTGTTCATTCCATGTTTTATTTTTCTTTGCTTTAGTTTTTATAATTTGTAGCTTATTTTTTTTCTTTATTCCTTTTCTAATTTTGATATTTCAGTAGCAGGTAGTCCTTTTTATTTATCTGCTTGTGTGTAGTTAATTTTTGCTTAGAAAAGTCTCGTGGTGAATTCTTTCTTGCTGCACCATGTATTCTTATGCGAATATCCGTTGTCGTTGGTGCGGGGATTATAGGCATAGCAGTGATGAGTGACCCACTGAAGAATGGGAGCATAATTCTCATGGTTTAGTGTATGGAGCACCGTTGTCTTATGGCACTTCATACACCGTACCCCAGTCTTATGGTCACTACTCTTCTCCGCCTTCACCTTTTTCATATTCCTCTTCGGTCCCACCTGGACCAAGGAGTAATGGAAAACGGTGTTTGTGTTGTCGTAGCACCAACCATGTGTTGAAAGATTGCGTAGAATTTCAGCGCCAGTTGGAGGCGGATGATGAACCGGATATCCGGATTGTCTCATCCACCTCTCAAAGGGATGCTCCTTCTGATTCTGATGATGTATCCGCAATACCACCTTGTCTATGGGGGACTGCTGTGGATACACCCATCAGACTTTCTACTGATCGATGTGACGACATTGCGGTACCGTCGCCCTCTATACCTTCTTCCCCTCTTCTTGATTCACCCCCGGAGGAACCTGCACCTACTTTCTCTGATGTTGTTATTCCTCCGCTTTCTTTGCAAGAATCATCTACTCCTCTTTTTAGTGAGTTGGTTGATGATGTTGTGCCCTTTGGAGATTGGGAATATGAGGATGCGCCATGGTGTGACGAGGACATTATTCTCTTTAATGGAGAGTATTACGTCTTGGGACATAATGCCGCACCGAGGTGTGTTGATGAGGAGATCCTTTCTGATGCGGAAGTTTCCACTTCCTTGTTGGATGAGGGGATCTAAACCACCACCGAGGACCTCCTATTCTCAGATCCCCATCGTCATGACTCATATGATGTCGACAGTGATCTATGCTTGGATCCTGCTGGGAGTGAGACCGGGACCACTCCCCCGATTAGTTCCTTATGTTCTTCGTCTCCTTTATTCCTTGATCCCCCTTCTTTATCTGAGCCTGTGCAGGTGGAATCTCCACGGGTATGTGAGGTTGTCGATGTGCCTGGCATTTTTTCCGTTACCGTCGCTTCCTATGAACCTGTGGTGGACGATACCTTGCTAGGCAAGGATTTGTTTTGTGGTGAGTTGAGTGAGGACCAGTGCTCCCCTCATCTTACTTCCTATTTCCTCTGCCTGCGAGGAGCAGGTATGATTATTTAGGCAGAGGGGTAACTGCTCTATGTCCGTATCGGAACCCGTTACCGCAACAGATATTAGGTCAGTTGCCTGTGCATTTTTCTTTTCATAGGCCCATTAGCTAGAACTGTTTAGAATTTAATAAGTCGTGTTGGGATGACAATAACCCTAGTACTTATCTTTCATTTTTTGCATTTTTATTTCCATGTCTATTTTATTTTAGCATTTCTTTTTGTATATTTTTCTTTTGCTTTTGCGGAGCTCACCCCTGCAGGTATTTTTGGCAACTTTGTGTTGGCGGGGTTGTGATTCTTCGTATGGCGAGCCTGTTTCAGCTTTTCATGAGTCTTCTGGTATGCTCACTAGCTGAGCATTGGGTAACCTCTTCCCTTAGCCCTTTATGATTTTAATTTCAATATCTTATGATGTGTTGTTTAGTCTAAGTCTGGGGGAGAGCTATTACTTGTTACCTTTTGCACGTGCACATATCATGTGCATACTAGAAGCTTTTGTAGTTTTATTTTATTTAGTTCATTACTTTGCACTCCACTATACCCACATGAGCGCGTGCTTAGCTGTTAGCGTGCCACGAGTTAAACTCATTTCTTTTGTTTGATTTGGAAAAATTATTGTGCTAGTTTAGGACTGCGCGATAGAGTAAAATGTTGGCCTTGTTGTGTTCCTAGTCAATTGCTCTCGTTTTGTGTAGAAATTTGAGTAGATTTAATTTTTCTGTATGCTTATAGTTTTATATTTTTTTATTTGCGTAAATATTTCTTATTCTACTCACAAGTTGGTGAATCCGGTGTGAATCAATCGGTAGCGTAGGAATGTGTGTAGCCGCTACTAGACTCGTTTTGCTTGAGTCGGGGGGGAAGGATTATCTTTCTCGGTGGCTAAGAACTTGCCCCAAGCTACTCTCGAAGCATTGGTACATGGTTAGTCTAGCGTGAGCGTGATGTAGGCCATCATTTTGGCCCGGTTGAGCTTTGTACCGTTCCGAACGTCTTGTCCTCGCTAAGCCCCGTTGTGCCTACCCTTCTTTTGATTCAACTCCACTAGTATTTTACCAAAGCCTCATAGCCGATCCTAGTCGCACACCCAAGTCGAGCTTTAGTATTTTATATTTTCATGATTGGGGTGTTGATGTGGTGATATTTCAGGTGAATATGTGGTTGTGCTCCAAAGTCATATTTGCTGATATTGATTAAGAAAAGAAAAATTGTTAAAGAAAAGAAAATTGTTTGTAAAAAAATATGTGAAAAAGAAAAGTGAAAATTACGAGTTGAATTGAAAATATTTTTGGAGATGATTTTGATTTGGAGTGGGCGGTGCACACACCCATGTTGTAAAAATTAAGTTTGGGGGTGTGGTGTACTCGTTTATATTTTAGGGTTAGCAGTTGGATTCTTTTGTTTTAGGTTATCTCATTTGGGTTAGGTGCATAGCCTTCCTGTTTATCTTTGTTTACCTCTCCGTAACCTAAGCCCCATTTTGTCCTAAAGTCCTACGGATTCGCGCTTGAGTCGAACTAGTGCCATGAAGAGAGTGTGAACAGGCAAGCGTATGGTCCCCGACATTGGTGGATTCCTTTGGAGGTGATCCCAAGCCCCGGTCTTCGGCAATGCTCACCTTAGTGGCCTGCCTACTTTCTTCCTACGTGGGACCGGATGATTCACCGTGATTCTATTTTTGAGTAGTAATAACTTTTTGATACGCATTGTGAAAAATATAAAATATTTTTTATACTTAAGAATTTCCTCTACTATATTTTTATGCACACGGGCATGCGACTTCGCATGGTACTCTGTTCTGCAATTTCTTTGTTAGCTATTTCTTTTTCCTTGTATGCTTAGGTTGTGTTTGCTTGGGACGAGCAAACAGTTAAGTCTGGGGGTGTGATGAATCCCCATTTCATATTTATTTCCGGACTCATCTGGGCTCGTTTTCTTGTCTTTGCACTATCATTTTGCGCCATTAGCACTCCTTTTGGTTCGCTTCGACATTACACGTCTTGTGCACTCTTTTAGCCTATTTCTGTGCGTGTGTGTATTCCCCTCGTATGATGCATTTCATTTATATCTGTGACTGCCATGATCGACAGCGCGTGCAGTTTTCCTGCAGGTTCGAGGATCGTGTGGGAGTCCAGCGTAGGACTTTCTCCATTTTTGGCAAAGGAGTCAATGGTCGTGTGTTTTTACCCACGCACGACCATCGACCTCTTTGGCGCACGACCGTTGGTCGTGCGCAGTCTGGGCTCTCATCTTATTGTCATGTCCCGCCATATCGCACGATCACCAGCTATACCGTGCACGATCACCGCTCATGCGCTGCCGGTCGTGCACAGTCATGCCATCTTTTTCCACTTTTCTGTCCCATATCGCACGATCACCACCCTTGCTGCGCATGATCACTGATCGTGCGCTGCTGATCGTGCGCATGCTTAAATTTCCTGGGCAGGTTCTACAGGTTGTTGCCACACGGGCGCTGACATTGTTCGCGCATGACCACTGGTCGTGCGCCGGTGGTCGTGCGCGCTATTTAATCCTGCTTTTATAAATTGGCCTGCTCTGCGAATTAGGTCAACGAACCTTGATCGAACTTGGCTGCCACTTCGCCATTCCGCATTTCAGATGCTCCATCCATCTCCACCTTAATCCCTACAATCGGGAGGTGATTTCCGGCAATTCTAAAGCATTCCGCATCCTCCGATGACCCTTCCGGCCATTAATGACCTCTTCTCCGAGCTTTCTACCGAAGAAGAAGATGATGGAGATGACCTAGAGAACGGACTCAAAGTACCTTGAGGTGACAGCTCGTCGGTACCGGAAGCCTCCTCGGACTGCGCATGGAAGCGGATTGACAACCCGCACCTCCGGCCAACAACCGCGGTGGATCTTCACTCTCTTGGTTTACTCTTCCTCTATCTTTCTTATTTTGTATGAATGACTCATGCTTGTTGTGAACTTCAATGTCTAATTATTTGTAATTGGATTTTTGTTGTTTGAACTTGTTTGTGAGATTTGTGTTGTGATGCGCCTCGCCCCATCTCACTTCCATCGTTCCACTTGATTGCACTCCACACTAAACACCTCACTCACTGGCTCACCGTCCATTCGCCCTACCGAAGTACGGCATAGCGGCTGATACACCCATCTCGCCTTGCGAAGCGGTGAGTGCGACCCGTATTTTTCCTTTTAATTTAATTGGTTGTAAGAACACAAATCTCAAAGCCCCTTTGTTCTTTCTTTTATTTCACAAACTCTAATAACAATAATTTCGGATTATTCGTCGTTTCACGCCAACTGCATTCCTCAAGAGACTGACACTCGGGGATTTATTCCCAAACTTTATTACTTGTGCGACCGGTGCGCTTGCCGTATTTACACGCATCACTAATCATGCCAAAGAAGGGCGGTATAATGGTTGTGGCAAACTAGAACAATGAACTGATTCCAACCTGTATTGTTACGAGTTGGCGTGTGTGCATCGACTATCGAAAGTTAAACAATGCCACCCAAAAAGAACACTTCCCACTACAGTTCATCGATCAAATCTTAGAGCGTATTTCGGGTCTTCCATTCTATTATTTTCTGGATGGCCCTTCAGGTTTTTTTCAAATACCTATCTCCCCCGAAGACCAGGAGAAAAAGACTTTTACTTGCCCCTTTGGCACCTTCGCATATCAAAGAATGTTGTTTGGCCTCTATAATACACCAGCAACATTCCAAAGATGTATGCTGGCAATCCTTGGCGAGCTTGTAGTATATATTATGGAAGTATTCATAGATGACTTCTCCGTGTTCGGAAGCTCATTTAAAAATTGCTTGAAAAATCTAGATCGAGTCCTTCAGAGATGCGAAGAAACAAATATAGTGTTAAACTGGGAAAAATTTAACTTCATGGTCTGAGAGTGTTTGGTTCTCGGCCATAATATATCTTCCAAGGGGATAGAGGTCGATAAGGCCAAAGTCGAAATTATCGAAAAACTTCCCCAGCCAACAAACGTAAAATTTGTTAGGAGCTCCTAAGGCCACGCAGGTTTTTATCGGTGGTTCATCCAAAACTTTTCTAAAATAACGAAACCGCAAACCCACCTCTTAGAAAAAGAATCCTCTTTCATTTTTGATAGTGAGTTCGTAGAGGCATTTAATTTTATCAAAGAAAAACATATCAATTCTCCTATTTTAGTGGCGCCTTATTGGTCCCTTCCATTCGAAGTCATGTCTAACACGAGCGATATAGTTGTAGGAGCCGTATTAGGACAGTGCGTTAAGAAATATTTTAACCCTATCTACTATGCTAGCAGAAAGCTCACAGCCGCACAAGCCAACATCACTACGACAGAAAAGGAACTACTTGTCGTTGTTTTTGCTTTCAATAAGTTTAGATCCTACGTGACGCCATCAAAAGTCATCGTTTTCACCGACCACTCTGCCCTTAAATATCTAGTAGCAAAAATTTATGCCAAGCCCCACTTACTTCAATATATCCTCCTCCTGTAGGAGTTCGAATTAGAGATCCAAGATAAGAAGGGGGCCGAAAATTTTGTGGCTGACCACCTCTCTCGATTAGAAAGCCCAGCTGTGAAAGTGCTGGAAGAATTCAACATAGATGATAGATTCCTGAGGAGTGCCTCATAGCTATTAATAAGATAAAGGCTTCTCCTATCCCTTGGTTCGAAGATTATGTTAAATATCTAGTTGCACGGGTCCTTTTGAAAGATTTTTCAACCCAGCAAAAGAAGAAATTTTTTTTTGGTTTGAAGAACTACTTTAGGGAGGACCCCATTCTCTTTCGCATGTTCGCAGATCAAGTAGTACGGAGATGTGTATCGAGCGAGGAGGGTGTGCAAATCTTGCGACACTGCCACAAGGGGCTGATCGATGACCATTATTAGGCCAACCGGACAGCGGGGAAAGTGCTAGAGGCGGGCTTTTATTGGCCCACTCTCTTCAAAGATTCTCAAACTTTTGCGAGTTCTTGCGATAGCTTTCAGCATTCGGGAAAGATCTCTTGTCGTAACGAGATGCCCCAAAACCTATTTTTAGAATGCGAGATCTTTGATTTATGGGGTATTGACTTTATAGTCCCTTTACCACCTTCTTCAAACAATTACTATATTTTAGTGGCAGTTGACTACATATCCAGGTGGAGGGAAGTGCAAGCTCTACCCAACAATAATGCAATATTCGTCGTTAAGTTTCTTTAAAAATTATTTTCTCACTTCGGCACGCCTCGCGCGATAGTGAGTGATAGGGGTACGCACTTCTTCAATGCTAAGTTCACAAAAATCTTATCTAAGTATGGAGTCACGCACAAGCTCGCCACCACCTATCACCCCCAAATGAGTGGCTAAGTTGAGGTAGTGAATCAAGAGATTAAGCACATATTAGAAAAAACCGTATCTATAAATAGGGAAGATTGGTTTGTTAAACTCGACGACGCGCTATGGGCCTATCGTGTGACATATAAGACCGTCATCGGTTGGACGCCATATCGATTAGTCTACGGCATGGTGTGTCATCTGCCGATAGAGTTAGAACACTGAGTTTTTTGGGCTCTAAAGCTTTTAAACCTTGATTTGAACTCAGCATCTGAAAGTAGGAAATTTCAACTAAATGAACTCGATGAATGGCGTGCAAACGCTTATGAGAGTAATAAATTTTATAAGGAATGTTCTAAGTTCTATCACGATCGAAAAATCAAATGTCAAAAAACATATGCACCCCGTGATGTTGTCCTTTTATACAATTCCCGCCTCAGGCTTTTTCCGAATAAATTAAAGTCTTGATGGTCCGTCCCCTTTGAAGTCATAGAGGTTTTTTCATATGGGACCGTTCTTATCTCCCACCCATAAAAAGGCTCGTTTAAAGTCAACGGACATCATTTAAAACATTACCTTGCAGGAGATCCCGTGGATTGGAAAATCGAGGCCCTCACACTCCCCAATTTATAATCTTCTGCCGCCATGTGGTTCAAGCTTGCGACCTTAAACAAAGCGCTTGTGGAGAGGTTCCCCATAGTTATCCTTATTATTATTAATATTATTTTAACAATTTTCTACAAGATTTCAATCGTGGTCTTCCCCTCCTTCGCTAGCAGGGAAGCCATCTTTCCCCCCCATCCAGTCTTTTATTTTCTTCCTCTTCATACTTAGCTTTAAACATTGGGGACAATGTTTAATTTTAAGTATGGGGGAATCCTCCTCATTTAAGTTTTTTTTCTCTTGTTTTAGAAAATTTCAAAAAAAAAATTATAAAACTTTAAAGATCTCAAAAATATTTTATCTTTTGAAAAACATTTTTTTTTAAGTTATTGTTTTAACAACAATATATATATAGATTACCAAAATAAAAAAAATAAGTTTTTCTTATATATATATATTATATAGAGAGAGAGAGAGAGAGAGAGAGAGAGTTTAGACTAATTATGGTAAATCAATAATACCCCTTGTTTTATGTTTTGTTATTCTCAAAATCTTTTATATAAACTTAGCCAGTTTTAATTTTTCTAATCCTTCTTCTTAATTATGTTGTACGAGTAAATTATTGGTCATGTTGTGTTTCTAATTCTAAGTAGCATATCAATTTAAAATTATTTTTTAAAATCTTGCACTTGTTTATGATTTTCTTCTTTTATTTTCTTTACTTTCTTAAAAATTCTTCACCCACTATTTTCCTTTTAGTGTTTAAAAATGTTTTTGTAATGTTAACTTTGAATTAGTGTAGTAAATGTGAATTATCCTAGACACTTATTATCATTATATTCAAGATAATTTCATTTGTCTCTATTTGCTATCTAGGACTTATTCTATTCGAAATTTTTCAAAACCTATGCTTTAAATGAATTTAGGAGCATGAAAATTATTTAGGCCAATTTTGGATTCGTTTGAGCCTTCAAGCCAACCTTTTAAATAAATCCTTAGTTAGCCTACTTTGGGCCTTTTTCCCTTTTTTTACTTGCTACCTCCACTTATCATCTCACCAGAGCCAATTTTTCCAACCTATTTGATCATACTAATCTTTTGAGTTTCATTTAAATTTCATAATTGTGATAAGGTTGTGTAATATTTGGAGGACTTCAAAAATGATATGATCAAAAGAAAATTATTCAAGAAATATGGGTTTTATTTGAAAAAGGTTGTGCAAATAAAAAAAAAAAAATATGGCATTTTGTTTAAAAAAATGTTATATCAAAAAAAAGGAATATTTCTTATACTTTACCTCATGTTAGAAATTTATATAAAACTCATGCTTTTGTTTAGTGTGATTATTAGCCACCAGTTTTATCTTTGAATTTCAATTCCAAATCACATACCTAAGCCATCTCTCCGTCCTAATGAAGTCCTTTTATTCATGCTTCTAGGTCTGTTTTTAGTAAAAGTAAAGAAAAAGATTAGATTAGCTAAGTTATTGGGTACAAATTTAGATTCTTGATTTTAGATTAATATAACTATAGTTTGTCTCTTAGGGTACAGTAACAACTCAATGCGACATTCCCTCGATACATTGCTTTGATTCGCTTAAATACTCTCGGTTAAAATTTTGGATGATTATTTTTTGTTAGTAAAGATTTTAAAGTGTTATTTCATAATTAAGTATAAGCTTTAGGTTTATTTTTAATTTTCTTTCTACTTAGAATTTCGCAGGATACTTGTGTGTAACATAAATAAGTCTTTTAATTAGTTACTTTTATTTTGCCTAGTTTCTAAATATTTGCTTTGGGACAAGTAAAGCATAAGTATGGGGGAATTTGATGATACTTAATTTAGTTTAAATTACTTGGGTAAATCTATACATTTTCTTGTTTAGAATTATATATTACATGATTCTTGGGCCTATAATTAGTTTCTTTTATCAAAATTATTCTAACTTAATTTATTTTCTGTTTTTCAGGATTATGACACTTTATAGTCATTTTCCACGTTTTGTACCCCAGGTCACGGGCGTGTACACCAGGTCACGGGCATGTACACAAGTCATGGGCGTGTACTTTGGGCATGAAGCCCGATTGGAATGAAGCAAGGGTCTGAAGTTCATTTCCAGAAAAATCAACCTTACACGACCATGGGTCACGACCGTGTACTCCTTACACGGGCGTGTACTCTGAGCATGTAACCAAATCCACCGCAGATTCACCTCGGTCAACATGCAAGAAGAATCCAACTGGCACGCTCCCCTTATACGGGCATAGCCTTGGGGCGTGTCCCACCAAGATCTGAAAATACACCACTGCGGGACTTTTCCCCGCTCCACCGTCATGTAGCAACAAACACGCCCCTCCTACGCAGGCATGTCACTAGGGCGTGTAACCTAACTTCTGTGCAAGTCACTTTCCAGATTTTAATTTCATTCACCAAAATCATCAGTGCTGACACGCCCCCCCCCCCCATACGGGCGTGTCAAGGGGGCGTTTACTTCCAAAAAATTCAAATAAATAGAAGAAAACTCTAAATGTTTAGGGACCAGATCTGAGCCTTCTAGAGAGCTATTGATATTTTATCTTTAGATTTCAGCTTAATGTTTTCATCTTTTGATGTCCTTACAATCTCTTTTATCTTAATTGTAATCTTCTAAGAAACTCTATATGTAATGTCTTTTTGTCCTTTTGGTAATTTCTTTCTAATAAGAAATAAAATAGTTTGTTATTCCTTTTCTCTCACTCTCTTTCTTATTACGCATATTCTTAACATGATTTTAATTTTCTACGTTCTTATAGGTAACTAAATCCTCATTAGTACTCGATCACGATGATCTGAGGATGAGTTGATCAAGTTATGATTATCTTTCTTTTTTTAAAGTATTGGCCTTCGATTTACTCTTGATTTAAATTTAGTGGGACTATATTATCGATATATAAACTCCACTTAGGTTTTCATTCTTAGCTAGCTGAGAGGCTCATAGTTTGAAGTGATTACCCAAGAGTAAAGAGAGTTGCACGCAACTCTTGAGAGAGAATGACATAAATCTCTCGGATTGGAGTCGAATCCAATAGCATGGTTCACCACTCATGGCGAGCTTTAGGCATCCGAATACGGGATGAGAGTTCCGTCGGATCTTCCTAAACCTAGTTGAGCATTTCTCCGAGAGGAGCGTGTTCAAGCTTCGAGAACCTCCACGGTCAAGTTGCCTTTTACTTTATTAAGATTTAGTTTGTTATTTCATTTTGATTAACTTATGCCAAAGTGATTCAAGATCGAGTACTAATCTTTCCTCCATAAGTTTTAACCCTTTTTCATAACGTGCAATTTAGAGCTTTTCTCTTAGTTGAGAAAATCAACCCAAACAATCATTTCATAAAATAATGGTAACCCTCAAAGTAGAAGTAATCAATCCTCCCTGGAAATACGACCTTGATATTGAACTTCAATATCTTATACTATAAACGATAAGGTATACTTGCCTTTATCTTATATAGAGTTAGAGAATACTATCAACATAATCTTCATCTTCGTCTTCTTCTCTCCACACACACAATTAAATATTTTCTATATCACCTGGCATACAACCACGACTCTGTCTTATGCCAGCGACAACTACTAGGTACTTTAGGTATGTTTAGCCGAACGACATAGTGCGGGTATAGTTAAGCTCTTTCCCATCGCTCAGATCATCGTGCTAATTAATGATAATGACAGGGATCAGCCTCCCCTTTCCCGTAATCCATAATACAAAGGATTCCTACCACGGATGGCACTCACGGCCAACGAGATGGGGCACTCTTGACACATAACTCACAAAGTTTGATATTGTGTCCCCAGGACACGGGCTTTGCAATCACAATAAAAGATCACTCAGAGCCATTGCCAACAGAAATCTGAAACCATTAAATTTTGACAGAGTCATCTCCGGTAAGCAAAATAAAATATCACTAATCTAGATCAACTGTCCAGATTGGCTTCACACAACATGTCTAATCCGTACTCACGCTTTTAGATACTATATGCAAAATATATTTGGGGATAAACACATCGACCTGATGGAAAACACCTTTTCTCCACCAATCGGTGAGGGCTTTTGAAAGATAAATCTCTGGGTAGTTAATCACCTAGAGGGGGGTGAATATGTGTCTTTAAAATTTCGTTGTTACTTGTACTAAAGGTTCAGCAGAATCTTGAAATTAAACATTCACAAGTACACAGCACAAGCAATCCATAGAGTACACAGAAATTTTATAGTGGTTCCCCTATCTAGGGTACATCCACTTTCCATCTTCTTCCTCACTAGCAATGTGCTAGATAAGTTTATATCTCCTCCTCTTCAACTCAGATCAACAAATCTTACAGGCTCGGTTTTTGTTAAGAAACCTACAACTCAGACCAACAGGTCCTACCTCAGAGATCTACCCAATCTCCTACCTCAGGTCCCTCAAGAACCCTACCTCATCCTTTATAACACAAGCTTACACCTAAGTGATCCTACACAAATCACCTACCACAGGTCCCTCAAGAACCCTACCTCAGCCTTTATAAATTAGGCTTACAACTCAGAGAATTTATCTCCTACCCACTCAGATCTCAAAGAGATCTTACAAAATAAAGAGTTAAATGAGAATGAAAATAATCTTAGAAAATAGCAATCCTGTAATCTGACTTATCCGAGAATTCAGATTCTTCAATTCAGCAGTAAAGAATTAATTCTTGATGAATAGACTGGCTGAAAAGATACTTCTCTAGATCTGCAATCTTCTTGATGATGATCGGCTTGATTTCCTTGAAGAACTTGTAGAATAGATCCACCTTAATCCTCTGATCAACTTGTTGAAAGGAGCAGAAGTTTTTCTTGAAGACCTTCGTCTTCCTTCTTCTTGGGGTTGTCGCCCTCCTCTGACTTAGGAGAAATCAGATTGAGAGAAATTGACTGTGTGATTCTTCTGATTGTTATTTTCTGTGTAAACGACCCCTCTATTTATAGCTTTCACGGGTTGTTACCTTCTGAATGATGACGTTATCAATATGCCATCATAATCTAAGTCTTACTTCAAACAGTTTTCTGATGAGATATCACGTTACTGTAGCTGATGTGACATTTCTGACTTGACTTGACACATCTGGTTGACTCTGTACATCTTTAGAATCATAAGTAGTCAAGAAGTCCAAAGTGTCTCGACACAATATTACTTAGTGTTCTTAGAAGGTGTCAAGACATCTTAGCAGTCTCTATATAATATTACTAAGTAGAATTTTCAGTCTGAACTTGAAGGTGTCGAGACAGTTGACTTGTCTCGACACAACTGTCGACATCTTTAAATCTGCATTGTGTCAAGACAGTTGAATTATCTCGACATTATTGTCTGTCGGGTGTCGATACATGTTTTAATTCTTCACTATGTCGAGACAGTTGAATTGTCTCGACACTACTGTCTGTCGGGTGTCGACAATTTAAGTCTGCACTTCAGTTCTATATTGTGTCGAGAGAGTTGTATTGTCTCGACACTACTATATTAAAGTGTCGAAATATCTGACTTGTCTCGACACATCTTTCTTGATCTTCAAAGTGTCGAGATAACAGAATTGTCTCGACACAACTGTCTTGATCTTCAAAGTGTCGAAATAACTGACTTGTCTAGACATAGCTTACTTGGTCTTCAAGGTGTCGAGATAACTAACTTTTCTCGACACTGCTCTTGCAAAGGTGTCGACATAGTTGAAGTGTGTCGACACTTTTGTACTTAGCCATTTCTCTGCACTATAACTTGTTAGGCGTTGACTGTCCTGAATTCACTGCTCTTTTAGTTGTATGGCATTGATTGAACTTGCTTCACTTGATGCTTTTGGACTTAGGCAATTTTCTGCCTTTCCACTCAGCTTCTTTAAGTCCACCTGTCAATATAACTTGGACCACCTGTCTAATTAATATGACATAGGCAACCTGCATGCGTGAACTGAAACATACATCAAATACAAACTTGTGTATATCATTGAGTTGAAAGGGCTTCTTTAAATTAAGTACATTGTGTCATATGTACCCAACAATCTCCCCCTATTGTGAGAAGTCATAAACCCAATTCAATGATATACACAACAATACCAAAATATGATAATTAAGATGTACATGAAAAGTGCTGAACAAAACTATAAAGAACGCAGCAATGATAACACAGATATAACATAGTGCAACCAAACTTTTCATTCCAATTTGTTAAAAGATTACACTTTTCAATTTTTTTATAATGTTCTTAAAATAAAACTACGTAGTTCCTAGAAAAAGAAATAATATTCTAAGATTGTTCTAGCTCTTTGATGACAATGTCTTTTCCTGATTGTATTTTAGCTTTGATTTCAGGCACCTTATCATCAGCCACTTTCTTTCCCTTGACATCTTTAGCTTAAGAGATCTCTTCTTGCTTGAGCCTTTGCCTTTCAAGATAATGATAGGACTTGGGGAAGTACTTGCAAGGTTCAATAAAATAAGTTGGGATCTTCCCTGCCTTCAGATTATTTCTGAATTTATAGATGATCTCTTGCTTCTTTGTATCCTTGACCCATTCTTGTTCTCAATACCATTTTCCCCTGTCAGCTGTATTGTAATTAACTACTTTCCATGCTGTGAGTATAATGTATCTAGAAGTTGGACTCAACTGCTCAAAATCTGGCTTTGCTTCAGCCTGCTCCCTGAATCTTTTCTTAGATAATTAAGCTTTTTCCATGATCAATGTAGAAGCAGTCATCTCCACCTCCTCACATACTATTGGAGGTTCAAATAGCATGCTCAGAGCTTGAATTTATCATTACTCCCTCCCCCTTTATGACTTCTCTTTCTACATGATCTCTTAAGTCATTTTTTGAAATCTGACCTGACCCTCTTGATGGGTAATCCCTGAGGACAAATGATTCTTTTCTTTGAGCAAGTGGTCATCTAGTTCTTTGTAAGAAACCTAGATATCCTGAATCATAGAGGATAAGTGAGTAGATAGCTGAGTTTCAATATCTTTGGAGGTAGAGGAAATCTTAGTCTCGAATGCTATAGTTTGCTCAGCTATCTTGACCAGTGCAGTATCATGCATTACTATCATGTTTTCATTCATTCTAGTAGGGGTTTTCAAGGACAGATCCTTGTTTAACAGCTATTTCATCTTCAATTTTCTTTGCCTCCTGCAACTATTGTGCAAGGTAGACTATAGCATGTGTTCCTCTTTGGAAGAAGTCGGTCATATCCTTCTTCAATAGATTCACCTCAAATCTAATGGATTTGATTTCTTATGCAAGCTGAAATTGCAACTCCTTATTGCTTTCATCTACCTATTTTTCCAGTTTATTTCTTTATTGATCTAGCATTATCTATATTTGAACTAGAAGTGAGCTTAAATCCATAGCAGGAGCAGATGTTGTTCCAGACTGAATGGTCTTCTTATAGCTTCTACTCCTCTTTTTGAGTTTAGTTAATTTTCTTTTATTTATCTAAGAGGCTTCTTCCTCCTCAGATTTTGAAGAACTAACTACTTCAACAGATGTAGGCTCTTTAGCTCCTTGAATATTTCACGCCATATTTGCAATCTCCCCCTCAACTCTTGCACCTTCTTCACCAAGATCTATGTCTTTAGGAACAGGATCCTCTGGAAGTGCAGTCATCTCCCCCTGGATATCTGTATCTTTATCCTAAAATATTTCTTCCTCAGTCTCCTTAGAGACTACCTCCTCATTCTCTTTATCATACATTTCATGTTCAGGGACTTCTACTTGTTCCAGAACTGTGTTTAGCTCCTGTACTACTTCCATTACTATTGTGTTAACAGTATCCAAATCTATATCTGGCAGAATATTGAGGTTCTCCCCCTCACATGGATCCCTAGGTGGGATTGTCTCCCCCTACATCTGATCACCAGTAGCAAGAGAGGTCCTTGGAGATTTTTCAGGTGATGTAGCATCCTGTTTCTATGATCTGGAACTTCCCTGATTTTCAGATTCAGTAGAAGATTCTTCTTCCACAACCACTACTTTCTTCTTTTTTCTCCTTCTCCTTCTCCACTATAGGTGTTTCCTTAGATAGTACTCTTTTACACCTTACTAGTATTCTCATGTTCATTCTTCTTATGTGATTGATCTTAGATCCAATCTTGAGGTTGAGACTGTCAAGAATGTCTTGTACCAGGTAGAGGCTTATAATTCTGCAGATATTGGGCTTTTTGATGCTCTCTGCTATTTTGTGAAAGATAATTTTGCTCCAGTTTGTCTTCACTTTGAAGATTACTCTTGTCATTAGCTCAACATTTGAGCAAAATTCTGTCATGTGCTCCTGTTTTGCATAGGAACACTTTCCTAATTATTTTGGACAGGAATTTTACCTGTGTATTCATGCCCTTCCTGATCAGGGTACTTCCAATCATTGTGGTTGGGGCCAATCCACACCACTCCAAAGATTCTGCAGTCTTGGAAAAATCTAGGTCATCTTCTTGATCAATCCTTAGCAATTGAAATATCTTGGCCAGTCTTCTGGTTGTGATTTTGACCTTTAATCCATTCACTTTAGACTTAATCTTTTTAGTGTTTGAATCAAGATGAGCATTAGAGAAGAATTCTGAAACTTAACGTTTCCAGACATTTGAAGGTTTTGAAAGCAAATATTCCAATCCTGCTTTAGTGATTAGGGCTATGACATTCTTAATTTCTTCAGACGCCAACTCGAATCCATTGCGAATAAGTTCATAACCTTCAAAGTTGTTATCATCATTCTTTGGGGCCATGAGAGTGGAGAGAAATGGTTGATGAGTGTCGACTAATCAGGGATCTAGGGCTCGATACTCAGGAATCAATAGTTCACAATATCAAGAAGGCATAGTCGACTTCTACTCTCACACCCTATTTATAGGCTAATCTTTCCTGAAGACAAAAGGCGCACTGCATTTAGACTATTCCAAATTTTTAGGTAAATACCTAGTGTCGTGTAATACCTCCATCCATCACATGAAATATAATAGAGGGTCTGGTCGAGGCCCCGCACCATATTCCACAAACAGGCGGCGGGATCACAGGTTAATATTAATAATTACTCGAATCCTAACTCAGAGCGTTCTAGCGAAAGCTTTAGGATTGCATGAACTCATACCAAATTAATGTCCACTATATATAAACCATAACATTTATATATATATCAGGAATGTCAATTACAAATACCCAAATGTTATGGCCTTAAGGCCTTACAATTACATTTCTTAAGTGTGGATTACAAACATCAGCACGCAGGACGACCACACATGAAAAAAGTAATATTTATTCGTTCGGCCTTCGAGGGCCAGCATAGCAGCAGCAAGGGCTTCAGCACGCTATTTCCTGCTCGGCTCTCATGCACCTGCATAATGACAGACAACCGCAATGGTGGCAAATAAGGCAACAGTCAGCATTCAGCTTACCAATTTATAACGACCATACCCCTTTCCCAGGGCAATGGTATTCCTTCCCTGCAGGCATAGCATTTTCACAAGCATATATATCACAAGAATGTGCACACATGTATAGTTCAATATATCACAAACAAATTCATCAACGGCCAAACGTTTCGTGCACTCAGGGCACATTTTCAATTTACTTATTATCAGGATTCCACCACCGTATAGAGGTCCCAGACATAACAGTTAACTTTGAGCATTTTTATAGTCTTTATGGCCCCCGGCCTGAGACTTTTGTCTTGACGGCATATAGCCTACGACTCTCATTATGTGAACCTAACTAACGCAAATAATTTAGGCACTCGAGTTAGACAACCATAATGCGGATACGATTCAGCCTTTGCCCGTTTCTCAAATCATCAATTCAGTGTCTAGACTGACGTGGTTCGGCTTCCTCTTGTCTGTTCAGCTCGACGGCATTTAGTAGCTCGCGACTCACAAAATAGCCTCACAGTCTCCCAGAGACAGGCTTTATCATCAAAAGGGTATCTGGCCGCTATCTCCAATGATACTAACTATCTCCAGGCGTTAACCAAAGAATTCACTTTCTATACCAGACCCAGCCAAAACCCTGCAGTAACCTACAGTGCTAGAAATACTGGACTTTCACAGCACAAATAGCTCACCAAGAGCTATCGCCGATGCCGATACTCACTATCGCCTGGTGATATCCAACAATCATCCAAATTGTGGTATTTCATGGGAATTTTCCTGGAGTGCAGCTTCAGTACTTCCTACTACTTCTAGTTCACAGGTACTACCTCATAGAACCTGTAAACTGCTCGTTTATACCTAGATTCTTCTCCGGTATGGAAAATAAACATCACCAATCTAGACCAACCTGTCCAAATGGGCTTCAAATAGCATGCGTATTCCGTACTACACATTTCCGGATCTATATGCAAGACTCACTTGGGATTTCATGAATCAACCCAAAGGAATTTCCTTGATTCTCCACCTTTTGGTGGGGGATTCCATGCATATGCCAAAAGAAGGACTTCACTTATCCAAGAAGGAAGATCGTTACCCTTATAGTTCTCTTCGGAGCCATGACCTTGATCTTTGATCCGGGTGGAATTAATTGTCACAACTTCCTCTCTACAGATCTAGCGTCGACTCGCAATTCCGATCACCATACACCTTGATCGATCTCCACAAGAACTCCTGGACTTTTCCTCCTCTTCCCTCTCTAGAACTAGGCAAAAGAGTGTGTGAGTGAAGATGAGAATTAAGTCTCAAGTCCAACCTGTATATAAGAGTTACTGCCACGCGGTAACTCCTACCGCCACGCGGTAATATAGGCGGTATCCACTTTGACCAGCTGGCACCTCTATCAAGAGTTATCGCCTCGTTATAATAATCTTTATTGCCTGGCGGTAGATCAGTTACTCGAAAAATCCTTATTGACACACGTCAAGAGCCTAGCGCGGTGCGGTAACGCCTACCTCCTGGCGGTAGCGCTCTCGATGATTCCTCAAAAGAATTGAGTGGTCTCACCGAAGACATTTGTTACGACTGTGTGATAGCTTCCTATCGCCAGGCAGTAAAAACTCGAGCCCTGGTTTTTTTAATTCACTTAGCTACTGACTGCGATAAGCCTATCGCTGCGTGGTAGCCTCCATTGACCACTACTCCTTTTTTGGGGTGTTACAATCCTCCCCTACTTACAGAAATTTCGTCCTGAAATTGTATGTATATATAGGGAAATCCAGCAATTTATATGTTACCACATATTTTCCTTTCACAAAATAATGTTACAACATCATTTTACAAATAACTCGGGATATTCCTCGTGCATGGTTTGCTCTCACTCCCATGTCAGCTCTTCACGACCATAGTTGTCCCAACGGACCTTGACCATCCTGATTGTCTTGTTCCACAGTTGCTTGATCTCCATATCCTTAATCCGAATGGGCCAAACTTTCGTCGTTAGCCGACTATCAACCGGAACTTGATCATCCGCAACCATTGGAGCTGGCTCTTTCACAACTCTTCGCAGTACTAATATGTGAAACACATCGTGCAAACCACTTAGCTCTGTTGACAGAGCTAATCAACCAGCATCTTCTCCAACTCATTCCACCACTTCAAACGGGCCAAGATACCTTGGACTCAGCTTTTTCAAGCGTCGAATCCTGGATATGCCTTTGATTGGCTTGATCTTTAAGTATACCCAATCACCCACCACAAACTCCACATTTCGGTGTTTTGCATTATAGTATTTCACCTGCCTATCTTGGGCTATCAATATCCGCTCTCGAATGGTATGTATGGTCGAATTTGCATCTTCGACCTCTTTACATTTAAATAGCTTTGACTCGCCTGTTTTCGCCCAAGCTAACAGTGTACAACACTTCAAATCGTATAAAGCTTCAAAGGGTGCAATCTGAATACTAGCTTGATAGATATTATTGTAGGCGAACTCAATCATATAGAGGTGATCTTCCCACCTCTTCCTGAATTTTAGGGCGCACATACGGAGCATATCCTTCATTGTTTTGTTTGTCCTCTCAGTCTGGCAATCCATTTGTGGATGAAAGGTCGTACTGAACTGTAACTTGGTACCCAACAGTTGGTGGATTAGCCTCCAATCACCTGAAGTAAAACGCCCACTCGGTCACTAATGATGCTACGGGGCACGCCGTGTAATCATACGATGTTATCCACGTACAGTTTGGCCAATTTTTTCACTAAATCATCCTTCCTGTTTGAAATGAAGTGTGACACTTTTGTTAATCGGTAAACGATCACCCACATGACATCGTTTCTGCTCTGAGCTGAGATCGCAGTCCCATGTATGAATCCATAGAAATGGCATCGAACTTCCATACCGGGATTGGTAACTTCTTTAGGAAATCGCCAGGTTTTGGCATTCAGCCTTCACTAAGGCACAAGTTTGATATTTTGCCACATAATGGGCTATGTCCTTCTTCAAACCTGGCCACCAAAACACCTTTTTCTTATCATTTTACATTTTCGTGCTCCCTAGGTGAATTGAGTACTTTGTAAAATGTGCTTCGTACATCAATTCCTCACGAAGTTTACCCACATTTAGGACGCACAAATGACCAGCTTTTCGAAAAAGGCCGTCATCCCAGGAGAATTGGGCATTTGACCTATCCACTATATAGTGTTGTAGACTTTCATCAAGTTCTAATGCTCGTCGAATCCTATCTGCAAGGTCATACTGTAACTCCGTCCAGTTTTGGCATTCATTTGCATTAGCATTCTTGTCCACACAAGAGATGTCTAAGGCCTCCAACTCCTTGATTAGATGCTCATAATGCATCCGCAACCAACTTGCCCTTGCCGGAGTCCTACGACTCAAGGCATCTGCGACCACATTTCCCTTCCTTGGTGTATGGTGAATCTAGATGGTGTAGTCCCCAAGGAACTCCATCCACCTCCGTTGTCACATATTTAGATCCTTCTGATCCAGAAGATACTTAATGCTCTTAAGGTCCGTGAAGATGTCAAATTTCATGCCATATAAGTAATGACGACACAGTTTAAGTGCAAATATTACCGCATCTAACTCCAAGTCGTGGACGGGATAGTTCCGCACATGCACTTTCAACTGGCGTGAGCCATAAGTTATCACTTTTCCAAACTGTAGAAGAAAGCATCCTAAGCCACTCCCTGATGCATTACTATACATATCATAGTCATTTGTACCACATGGCAACGTCAAAATAGGCGTCGTAGTCAAACGACTCTTTAGCTCTTAGCTCTTCAAAAGCTCGCACACTCCGGTATCCAAACAAACTTCTGATCTTTCCTCGTCAGTGTGGGAAGAGGTGTGGCTATCTGCGAACAGTAGTCAGCAAATCCAAGGAATTTCTGACTTAGCTACAATAGACAGCACATGTCACTCTTGTATCGTAACTATCTTCGCAGGATCTACTGCAATACCTACATCACTACCTGCATGGCCATGAAACCCATCAACAATAGCCAAAACTCGCACTTTGAGAACTTGGCCTAGAGTTTATTCTTTCACAGGGTATGCCATACAATTCTTTCGTGATTGTTTAGCTACGTGTATACCAATATGTCGTCAAACAAGATGACATAAATAGGTCCAAGTACTCCTTAAAAGCTTAAGGTAATCAGTTCATAAAGACCGATGTCGTGTTCGTTTGCCCAACCGACAGTATCGTGGACTCATAGTGATCGTAGCATTTTCCACACGCCAAGTTGGGGAGTGTCACATCCCTGAATTCCCACTGGTAATAGCCAGAGTTCAATTCCAGCTTTGGTTATACCATTAATCACACTAGCTGATCGAACACGTTATCACTCCGTGGAATCGGATACATTTTTTTCTCCGATAGCTTATTCAGTTCTCTATAGTTATTGTATAGATGCAGGCTACCGTCCTTCTTTTCTTTTCCCTAAAGGGGTCGGTGCACCTCAAGGTGACAACCTTGGACTCCAATAGCCTTATCTTAGCAGTTCATATAGTTGAATTATTCATTTTGTCATCTCCTCTGGCTATTCTTGATATGGTGAGCGGGCTACAGGTTTCAAACTGGCACCACCGTAATAGTTCCATTGCTCTCCTATGGGGACATCACTCATGGAGGTTGTTAGGAAACACATCTGTATAAGCCATCATAATAGAAGCGTCACTCAACCGGGCTTCGGCCCAATGGCCGATATAGGCATGAAGAATTACTTCGCGCACAACCGAACAATTTTGATGACTTGGAGAGCAGACATCAGTATCTTGTTCATTCCTCGAATACAAGCGAACTTAGTCCCTTGTTCGATGATCTATCCCAGTGTGAAAATCGTAAAGGTGTAATTTATACCGGTACACTGCTCTAAGTGCTAGTCCATACCTATGATCACACACACAACTATCGTCAGCACAGACACTTGCACATCATGATATGTCATCATAACTACATCTTAACATATCACTTTCTACCCATATTCACACTTTTTATAATGGCCATGTCAATCCACTCTTATCTGTGATACAAAGATAAGCACACAGGGTATATATTAAGCCCTAATCAAACGACTTATTGATTATTCATCGCAACATGTTTATATATGCAAACAAGTATTGTATACATCATTACTTACTAGGAAATGAACGGTACATAATTATAGTTATTTATGTACATATATTCAACATTCCCTTTTTTTGTGTCGTCTAAGGGCCACTTCGGCATTCTCGGGCTATATGTCCCTCTTTGCCACACGAGTATCAAGTGCGTGGAGTTTGCCCTGCAACTGCTCCATCCTTAGCTTTCTTTTTCCTTTGCACATCACCATGACATTCTCGGGCAAGATGTCCTACCTTACAACAAGAAAAGCAAACATATGGGCCACACCTTTTCTTTGTTCCCATGATGTGGAAGTGGTCGATTCCAACAAAATGTAACTTCTTCTTCCACTTGTAAGAGTTTGATTTAGAAACATTTTGCAAAGTTCGGCACGTTGAACTCTTAATTTGCCCTGAAATTTTTCAAGTCCATTTCCAAAGACTACTAGCAGTCATTACCAAGGCATAGAATCCAATTAACTTTGGACCCACCAATAGACGTCATAGTTCATCACGCAGACCATCATAAAATCTGTTGGTCTTAGTCTCCTCGGTCTTAATCACAAACTCTGCATGTTGTCTTAGCACAACAAATGCATGAAAGAACTCCTCGACCGTATACGGTCCTTGAATCATGCACCTATTCAACGGCAGGGACGATGATCTTCCCCTTGCAATCTTCTTAAGTGCACCAATCGTCATTGAACTCACCACCGGAATAGAGGGTTGTACATGCCTATCATATTGGGCCTTTATCATTGCGAAGACCACATCAGTGATCAATCGGACAGTCTCTACCGAAGAAGGAGGTATTGGCACCTCAGTTGGTGCATTACACCCCATCGAATGTCTGGGTTCTTGCTACCCCTCATTACTTCTAGTTGCCTACAATCGTGAAACACACAATTAAGCAACTAAAATATTGCAAAAAGCAATACAGGAACGCACAAGTTCCCCTAATATATGTATTTTAATTCCTAAGTTGACATTCTTGAGTTCATTTATGTAATAATGGTAAGCACTTACAAGTGCTCTCCACCCCTCAAAAGAATTCGACCACAAATTCGGCAGGAGGAAGACCAAGACAAGTTGATACCAAATTGGAACACCTCCATCCATTCACTTGAAAATAAGCCAGGGGCCCCCACACACCATATTCCACAAACAGGCGGCGGGATCACAGGTTAATATAAAAAGTTACTCGAGTCCTAACTCTGAGCATTCTAGAGGAAACTTTAGGGTTGCATGAACTCATACAATTGAATGTCCATTATATAAAAACCACAACATTTATATATATATCAGGAATGTCAATTACAAATACACAGATGTTATGCCTTAAGGCCTTACAGTTACATTTCACAAGTGTGGATTACAAACATCTGCATGTAGGCCAGCCATACATGAAAACAATAATATTTCTTCGTTCAGCTTCGAGGCCAGCATAGCAGCAGCAAGGGCTTCAACCCGCTATTTTCCGCTCGGCTCTCCTGCACTTGCACATAGACAAACCACCGCAATGGTGGCAAACAAGGCAATGGTTAGCATTCAGCTGACAAATTTATAACGACCCTACCCCTTTCCCGGGCACGCGGAATTCCTTCATTACAGGCATAGCATTTTCACAAGAAGATGTACTCACGCACAGTTCAATATATCACAAACGAATTCCTCAATGGCCAAACGTTTCGTGCACTCAAGGCACATTTTCAGTGAACTTATTGTTAGGATTCCACCACCGTTTAGAGTTCCAAGACATAACAGTTAACTTTGAGCATTTTTATAATCTTTACGGCCCCCATCCTGAGACTTTAGTCTTGACGGCATACAGCTTAAGACTGTCATTATGCGAACCTAATGAACTCCAATAACTTAGGCACTCGAGTTAGAGTACCATAACGCAGATACGGTTTAGCCTTTTCCCATCGCTCAAATCATCAATTCAGTTTCTAGACTGACGCGGGTCGGCTTCCCCTTGTTCGTTCGGCTCGACAGCCTTTAGGAGCTCGCATCTCACAGAATAGCCTCAAAGTCTCCCAGAGATAGGCTTTTATCATCAAAAGGGTATTGCCGCTTGGCGCTTATCGCCAATAATACTCACTATCTCCTGCATTAACCACAGAATTCACTTTCTGGTACCAGAACCCAGCCAAAACTCTGTAGTAACCTGCTAAGTGCCAGATCCAATAACTTGGATCTTTCTAGAGGCACAAATAAGCTCTTCACACAGCATGCTATCACCGATGGCGATACTCATTGTCGCCCGACGACATCCAACAGTCATCCAAACTGTGGTATTTCATGAGTATTTTCCTAGAGTGCAGCTCCAATACTTCTTGCATCTTCCAATTCACAGGTACTACCCTGCAGACCCCGTAAAATGCTCGTTTATACTCAGAGTCTTCTCCGGTACACAAAATAAACATCACCAATAAAGACCAACTTATCCAGATGGGCTTCACACAGCATGCATATTCCATACTACACATTTTCGGATCTATATACAAGACTCACTGGGGATTTCATGAATCAACCCAAAGGAATTCCCTCGATTCTCCACCTTTTGGTGGGGGATTCCATGCATATGCCAAAAGAAGGACTTCACTTGTCCAAGAAGGAAGATCGTTACCCATATAGTTCTCTTCGGAGCCATGACCTTGATCTTTGATCCTGGTGGAATTGATTGTCACAATTTCCTCTCCGCGGATCTAGAGTCGACTCGCGATTCTGATCACCAGCACACCTTGGATCAATCTCCACAAGAGCTCCTTGACTTTTCCTCCTCTTCCATCTCTAGAACTAGGCAAGAGAGTATGTGAGAGAAGATGAGAATGAAGTCTCAAGTCCAGCCTTTATATATAATCTACCGCCGCATAGTAACTCCTACTATCGTGTGGTAACACAGACAGTAACCGCTTTGACCAGTCAGCGCCGCTATCTAGAGCTATCGCCCCGCAATAATTCTCTATCGCCTGGTGGTAGATCGGTTACTCAAGAAATCCTTCTCGACACTCATCGAGAGGCAAGCGTAGCGTGGTAATGCCTACCGCCTAGTGGTAGCGCTCTCGAAGATTCCTCGAAAGCGTTGAGTGGTCTCGTCGAAGGCATTTTCTACCGCGGTAAGATAGCTTCCTATTGCCAGGCAGTAAAAACCCGAGCCCTGGGTCTTTTAATTCACTGAGCTGCCGCCTGCGATAATCCTATTGACATGTGATAGCCTCCAATGACCACTACTCCTTTTTGGGGTGTTACATGTCGACACAGGAAAAAAATTTCTATCGAGATGTGTCGACACAAGTCGACAAAAGGATAATGTCTCTCGACATATACCTTAGGGTCTCGACACCCTTGATATCTCGACACTTACTTTGATGTCTCGACACATTACAGTATACAATGTTGACACATTTCTGATTTCTCGACACATTACAGTATACAGTGTCGACACATTTTTTAGTGTCTTGACAATTTTTTGGATGTCTTGACACATTCTCTAGTGACTCGACTCAACTTTTGATTTAGTCAATATTTTGTTTTCTAAACTATAGATACTTGACATTTTTGAGGTCTCTTCTTGATATTTAGGTAAGCAAACTTAATTACTGACTAATATATTTTATTCTAATTTTTATCAGTCTTTATATATATATGCATAAGTTATTCAAGATTCAACATGTCGAATTCAAACTTAAAGAAATTAAATTTCTCTTCATCTAGGGGCTTAGTGAAAATATCAGCAATTTGTTTATTTATAGGAATAAAGTCTAGATTAATATCTCCATTTTCTACATACTCCCTAATAAATTGATATCAAATTTCAATATGTTTAGTTCCACTATGTGACACAGGATTATTTACAATTGAAATGGCACTAGTAGAATCACACTATAATGGAATTTTACTTAGCTGAATGTTGTAATCTTGTAATTGATGCTGAATCAAAAGCAATTGTGCACAACAACTTCCAGCTGAAATATATTCAGATTCAGTAGTGGATATTGCTACACTTGTTTGCTTTTTACTGCTCCATGACACCAGCCTTCTTCCAAGGAATTGACATGAACCTGATGTGCTTTTCCTATCTTCTTTACAACCTGCATAATATGCATCTGAAAAGCCTGTTAGTTCAAAATTACTATTCCTAGGATACCATAGGCCAAGATTAGGTGTGTCCTTTAGATATCTCAATATTCTTTTGACTGTTGTATAGTGAGACTCCTTAGGGAAAGCTTGATACCTAGCACAGACACAAGTAGCATACATTATTTCTGGTCTACTGGCTGTTAGATAGAGCAATTATCCAACTATGCCCCTATACAAGATGATATCAACTGGCTTGTCAGCACAATCCTTGTCTAAAGACATACTAGACCCCATAGGAGTTCTCATGGAAGTGGTTGATTTCATGTCATACTTCTTGATTAACTCCTTGGTGAACTTAGACTGACTAATGAAAAGTCCATATATAGTTTGCTTAACTTGGATACCCAAGAAAAACTTGAGTTCACCCATACTACTCATCTCAAACTTACCTTGCATAAGTTTGGAAAATTTAGTGCAAAGTGACTCATAAGTAGAACCAAATATAATGTCATCTATATATGTTTGTACAAAGATGGTCTTGCTTTTGACTTCCCTTAGGAATACTATTTTGTCTATTTTCCCTCTTGAGAATTTGTTCTCCAGAAGGAATTTAGATAGAGTCTCATACTAAGCCTTTGGGGCTTGTTTTAGTCCACAAAGAGCTCTTAATAAAAGATAAACATGATTAGGATGTGTAGAGTAAACAAAACCTGATGGTTGCTCAACGTAGACCCATTATTTGAGGTTGCCATTAAGGAAGGCTGACTTCACATCCATTTTGTAAACCTTGAATCCTTTGTTGGCTGCATATTCTAGGAAGAGTCTAATAGCCTCCAATTTAGCCACTGGAGAAATGGTTTGATCAAAGTCAATACCTTCTTCTTTTCTATATCTCTTTGCAACCAGTGTAGCCTTTTTTCTAACTATAAAACCATTCTCATCCAGTTTGTTTCTGTATATACACTTATTTCCTATGATATTACAGTCATCTGTTCTTGGAACCAGCTTCCAGACATTATATCTTTTGAACTGATTCAATTCTTCTTACATAGCCCCTATCCAAAATGTGTCTATATTGGCTTCTTCAAACTTCTTTGGTTCTGTTTGAGATAGAAAACTTAAGTATATTAATGTATTGTGCTATCTACTTCTTGTGGTCACACCATAAGCTGCATCTCCAATGATTAGTTCCCTTAGATGATCCCTTAGATATCTAACAACAACTTGTAATGTGACGCCTTCTCTATGAACAGCATCATCTTATTGCTGAGTCTCTTCTTTTGGTTGTTCCTGTGCAAGTTCTTCCTCAACAATGTTGACTCCATCTTATATACTTTGGCTTACTGGAATTGAGTCTTCTATTAGCATATCCTTTAGCTTCAAGTCTTCCCCTATTGTTCTTGATGTACCTAACTTATCATTATAATACATAGAACTTTCATCAAATACAACATGAATAGACTCCTCTATAACTTGATCTTTCAAGTTGTAGACCCTATAGGCCTTACTGTGGTTACTATAACCAACAAATATGCCTTCATAGGACTTCTCAGCAAACTTAGTTAAGTATGTTTTCTCACTATTAAGGACAAAACATCTACATCCAAAGATTCTGAAGTAGGCCAAGTTTGGTTTTCTACCCTTCATTAGCTCATAAGGAGTCTTATTCAGCATTTTGATGATTGAAGCTCTATTAAGAACATGATATGCTGTGTTAATAGCTTCATGATGAGTTGTAAATACTCGTATTTTTCAGTACTTCTATTAGGTCGTTTTAGATTAATTTCATTGTTTTAGTTATTTTCTTCAATAAAATGTTTTCTTTTTGTATATAATTTCCTAACTTAACTTTAAATTATTTTCTAAAATATTTCAGGAAATTCTCAAAAAATCACAAGACACGCCCGTGTCCCATGCCCGAAACGCCTGTGTCATGCCATCGACATTCAACCTTCATCGATCCCAGCTCGACGTTCCACGATCGACCTTCGTTAAAACCTGCCAGACACGCCCGTTTCCCAAAATGACACGCCCGTGTCCAGCCCAGCTAGACGTTCATCGACCTGAGCCCGACGCTCGACGCTTCCAGCAACAGCCAAACCTTCTTGACACGCTCGTGTCATATTGGACGCACCCGTGTCAATCCAGCTTGACATTTGACATTCGGCATTCGTCGACCCCAGATCAACGCTCGACTCCTTCACCAGTCAAACCTTCTTGACACGCCCGTGTCTAGCCCGACATGCCCATGACCAACGTGTGTCCCGCTCCAAAAGCTTCCAGAATGTCGCCAGCTTACAATATTTCATCTTCTCCTGCACCTCGGCTCGACACGCCCCCCTACACTCCCGTGACCAGAGGGCGTGTCACCTCTTTTTTTGTCTATAAATAAAAAATTTCTGAATAGTCCAAAGGTTCAAAATTTTGGGTCAATTTTGTGTGTTAGTGGGATTCCTTGGTGTATTTCCATACTATGTAAGGAGACATTCTTCCCCTCTCTTTTAGTGTTTGTTTTAGCTTTGTAATAGTTTCTTTTCATTAACAAAATATGTTAGTTTTTCTATCCTTATATTGTCATGAAATGCATGTGGATGTCGGAATTTTATTCTTCTTTTATCCTTTGTTTTTCCTTGTTTTTCTCTTTATGATGTGTGTGTGTTTTTATGAAAAAAATTTATTATGTTTATGTGTTCAATTTGTCATTATAATAGGCTTTGTTCTAGTCTTCTTTCTAACTAGAATGTTGTTATGATAGCTTTTTTTTGTTCTCTTTAGCTTTCATGTCTCTTTAAAGTGTTTTATTTTCATTATTATGGGTTTGTAAAAAAAGGTTTTAAAAAGTGTTTTTGATTTTTTTTACTTAGTTTTTTTTAGGATTGTAAAACTTTTTGTCCTTTTAATTTTATTTCAAATTTTTAATCACTTTTATGAACTTCTAAGAATGAAAAAGTTTTATTTTTTATTTTTGAAAGACTTTAGTTTTTGTTTTGTTTTGAAAAACTCTTTTGCTCTTTTTGTTTTAATTTCTTCTTTTTATGTGTCTTTGGTAAACTTTAGGAGTAGGAATGTTGTAATTTTAATTTTTAAGTAACTTTGTTTTTTTCTCTTTAATAGTGTGTGTGAGTGTATGAGTTATCTTTTCATTTTGTCTTTTTCAAATTTGATGAAGTGTTTGTGAGTGTATGAGGTAGTTTTTATCGCTTTCTTTTTGGCTTTCTTCAATTACGTAGAGTGTGTGCGTGTGCGAGATAATCTTTACAGCTTTCTTTCAAATATGAAGAGTGTGTGCGTGCGTATGCATTTATTTCTGGCCTACTCATTTGAGTAGGACTCTCTTATTTCTCGCCTACTCGTTTGAGTAGAACTCGTCATTTCCCGCCTACTCGTTTGAGTAGAACTTGTACTTGCATTTATTTCCCGCCTACTCATTCGAGTAGGACTTGTCATTTTCCGCCTACTCGTTTGAGTAGGACTTGTACTTGCATTTATTTTCCGCCTACTCATTCGAGTAGTGAAAGTGTCTAGTGTCAGCCTAATCCACCTATAGGGGATGTGAATAGGTGCAGTGACGCCTTTTGCGGAATTAAAAATTACCTGCACAATTAAACAAACAAAGCACAGAAAACACACAGTAATTTACAGTGGTTCCCCAACCTTGGGTACGTCCACTCTCCCCTTCGCCTATCTCCCACACGGGGACGACTCGGCAACTCCTCCAAAATGAGATTGAAATCCAATCTCTCCACTCGGAGCCACGCTCCTACAACTCAGAAGGAACCCTTCTTACAACAAGGAGTCAACACTCCACCAAAGCGGGTTGCACCCAACCCTTACAACTAGGAATAAAATTCCTTGCAAAAATTGAATATAAATAAGAAATACAAAAAATGCAATTTGGAGAACCCAAGGTCCTTCTTCGTTTGTAGAGAGCTTGCACAAAAATGAGGAAGAATCCACACTTGGTTTTTCTCTCTTGGATCGGATCTTAACTTGATCGACGGCGACAAGCTAGTGTGGCGGCGATGCGGTGTAGATCTGAACTTCTTGACGAAGCAAGCTACTAGGTCACCGATCGATCTCAGTTGGATCAATCGTCTTCAACGATTCGGAATGGAGAACTAGTCTCAATCAACAAATCAAAGAGACAAGAGATCTCAAGAGAGAAGCGAGGGACCGAGGCTTAGCTTCAGTTCTTCCTTCGAGTGATCGGTGTTAAGCTGTGATCTGCGTGCGACAGGTGACCTATCGGATTCAACCGATTACGTGAAATTAGGGTTTTTAATTTCTTCCCGTGTCTCTCTCACTGATTTCAAAAATCACTTAGGTATTTATACCTAGTCATCCCAAACATAGCCATTGGCGGACCCACCAAGGAAGGAATGGAACTTTGGTTCATACTGTTCATGGCGACCCGACACGGATCAGAAAGCTGCGGAAATTTGCCCAAGGCAAAGTCGGCGGGAATCGTTGGTGATTCCCGTCGACATCGGCGGGAATTGGCAGTGATTCCCGTCGATTTTTCCTTGGCAGAATTCTAGCCGGCTGGAAGATGTCAGCTGGAATCGCTGATCATTCCTGTTGATGTCGGCGGGAATTACCAACGATTCTCGTCGATGTCGATGGGTATGACTCACGATTCCCGTCGACTTATACTTAGAAGAATTTTCATCCTTTTTCTTCCTTTCCTTTGAGAGCTTGGTCTTTTACTCTTCCTTTCTCCTTCTTCTGTTCTTTGTCTTCCTTGAACCTGTACTTGAGAATAAGTACACCCAATAGAGAGAGCACACGTGGATCAATGCATTGACCTATATAACGAGGGATTACGTTGCATAGGCCCGTGATTGTTTACCCACTGTACCCTGACATTGGTGTGTACTTGGCATGAAATAGCTGCAAGCACAACTTGAAAAAGACATATCAAATACATCTAAATTCACCTTAGCTTGATCAGGTGCTTCTTCAAATCCGGGCTATTATGGATGCAATACCCAACAAGTAGGACTTATCATTTTACTTATGGTTTCGTTAAGTGTGTGAGTTCTCGCCTTAATTTAGCTTCGAAATTTTTCTAAACTTTGTGTTATTATTTTTGTCTTCTTCTTATAATCCTTTATTGCTTAGTTACGAACTTACGCCTCAAAAAAATCATAAGTCGTCCCAATACCGATGAGTGGCTAATCGTCTTTAGCCCTCGCCATCAAAGAGCATTGGGACATATGAAATCTCTCTAAATAATTAAATAATCTTTTTCTTACTTTAATTAAAGGGCTTAAGGTTTGCCCCGGGTTAACGATGCGTAGAACCACATATCGATGTGTGGGCTCTATTTTCGTTATCCATATGCTAGCTAGCCTAGAGGCCGTGCGTATGGACTGATCACCCTTAGGTAAAAATAGTTGTGTGCATACCATCGAGAGAGGAGAAGCGTAATTCTACCGGATTGGGTTCCCCACCCAATAGCGGGGTTCTTAGCTTAAAACGGGCATTAAGAGGAATCCTTCGTCGGACGAGAGTTTGGTCGAATGGTCTTAATGTTCAGGTGAGCGATATCCCTATAGCTAGGTGAGCTCATATTTGTGGAACTGTAACACCCCAAAAAGACTCAAAATGGTTTTGAGGTGCAGGTCAGTTTACACGGCCTGGGACACGGGCGTGTCCCAGGGCGTGTCGGGGGTACACGGCCTGGGACACGGGCGTGTCCCAGGGCATGTCACTCAAATAAAATTGCGTTCTGAGTCAGAAGATTACACGGCCCGGAACCAAGCCTTGAACACGGGCGTGTCAGATTGGACACGGGCGTGTCCGATGCCATGTGCCGACCCGTGTACTGCTGGTTGAGTTTGGAGCTCGACAAAGCAGGGGGACACGGGCGTGGCTTAAGACTGACACGGGCGTGTCAGGTTCGACACGGGCGTGTCGACACCCGTGTTCTGGTAAATATCAATCGGTACGAATACCGCGTGTGCCGCTTAAGGGTACACGGCCTGTGACACGGGCGTGTCACAGGCCGTGTCAGGCAAAATTGTGATTTTTGGGAAAATCGTGGCCGTTCAATTTCTCTCTTTGGATCCAAGGGCTCAGGTGATTCCTGGCTGGATATAATCAGTAGAGGCTGAGGAAGAATTCATTCTTCATTTCATTAAGGAAGAGAGAAAGAGAGAGGAGGAAGAAGAAGGAGGAGGAGATCAAGCCACCGGCGGAGTTCCCGTGGTCCGATTCGTGATCCGAAGCCGGCATTGTGAAGGCAAGGCTGCTGCGGTTCTTTCTCACCGGCTAGTTTTCGATGGCGCCCAAGAGATCGACAAGGGTAACGATCTCCCTTCTTGGACATGTGAAGTCCTTCTTTTCTGCATTGCATAGGGAAAACCCTTCCCCGCGAGTGTGCGGTGGGTTGTGGTGTCCCTTGGGGTAGATATGTGAAGTCCCCCTTGTTAGAGTATGGAATTGGAGTACGGATCTAGGCATGCTGTGTGAAGCCCATCTGGACATGGTCTGGATTGGTGATGCTTGTTTGCATATCGGAGAAGGCTCCGTGTTTATGGCTTGTGTTGCCTTGTGCCTACCTGTTGCTTGGGGCAGCAGGAAGTACTGGATGATGTCCAGGAAATGAAGAGGGTTGGATGCAACTCTTGTGGTCGTGCGTTGCCACTATATGAGCGGTTGAGCCGTTGGGCTGCAACTCGATGAAAAGGCAGATTGCCGAACAGGAAAGGTGAAACCGACCCGCGCCTATAAATAGCCATGGATACTTCCGTATTCGAGGTGGCACGGCGACTTGAGCAACGGGGGGTGGCTGATCCGTACCTGCGTTAGGTCCGTCCGACTTGGAAGCCTGGTTATGGGTTTTGTTGGAGCACCTAATGAGGGTCTTAGGCCCGCGCGCCGGAAAGACTAGAATGCTCAAATACCGTGTAGACGGTGGTGTTGACCCTGGTATTCCGGTACACCAAGAATGTGCCCTGAGTGCACGGACTGTCGGGCTGTGTGGCCGATAGTTGTGATGCCTTGAATGTGCCTACGCGCACATAGTTGCTATATGATGATGCCATGCTATGTAGGGAAAGAATGTTAATGCCCCGAGAAAGGGGTAGGATTGTTATAATTGGGTCAGCTGAATGCTGACCGTTGCATTGTTTGCCACCATTTGGGTGGATTGTCCCTATGCAGGTGGTGGAGAGCCAAGTGGTAAGTGAAGGGCTGAAGCCCTTGCTGCTGTTGTTGCTGCTGCTGCGGCTAGCCCTTGAAGGCTAAGCGAATGTTTTTGCTTGTTTTCTTTTACTCATGTATGGCCGGCCTGCGCGCCGAGGTTTGTAAACCATACGGTGTGGAAAGAGGAACTGTAAGGCCTTAAGGCCAAACTCTATGTATTTGTTGTACATTCCGTGGTTATATATAAAGTGGTTTATATATTGGACATTCCTGGTTAGAGTTCAAAGTATAACTTAAAGCTTCCGCTAGAATGCTCTGAGTTAGGATTCGTGTATGGTTTGGTATTATCCTGTGACCGCACCGTCTGTTTGTGGCTTATAGTGTGGGGCCCCGGCCGGACCTTCTATTATACGTCAAGCAACGGATGGGGTCGTTACATTTTGGTATCAGCTTCGTTCGGTCTTCCACTTCCGAATTCGTGGTCGAATTCTTTTGTGGGGTGGTGAGCGCATGTTTGTGCGCCCTGCTGTAATGCTAATGAACTCTAGAATGTACACTAAGGAATGTACAAAATCTGGTTTGAGGAATCTGCGCATTCCTTTTTGTGTCGTTTTGCTTGCATAAGATCGCTAATGTGTGTCTTGTCCACCTATAGGTGACGCGTAGTGGTGCTGGGCAGTCTGAGCCCCAGCACTCTGAGGAGAGTGCGGCCCCAGCTGAGGTGCCAACACCTCCTCCATCTGAGGAAACTGTTCACTTAGTTGCTGAGGCGCTATTTGCCATGATTCAGCCGACCGGGCAAGCGCAGCCGGCAGTCGAGCCAGTTCGTGTTGTTGTAAGACCCGAGCCGGTTGAGGCTGTAGATCCACGAGCAGCTGACCGACAGTTGAAGCAATTCATGAGCTTCAGTCCACCTACGTTTACGGGACTGGGATCCCCAACGCAGGCAGAGGATTGGTTATCGCGTGTCAAGCGGATAATGACAGCGATCAGGGCGGAGGAAACTCTAAAGGTCACCTTGGCCACCTTCATGCTTGAAGGCGAGGCGCGGTTGTGGTGGGACGAGGTTGAGGTACACCATTTGGCGGGCAGGCAATTGACGTAAGTGTCGATTGAGGAGTTCTCTCGAATATTTCTGGCGAAGCATGTCCCAGCGGCACAACGCATTGCCATGGAAAATGAGTTCCAACGGTTAAAGCAAGGAGAAGATAGCGTGGATATCTAATTGCATGAGTTTACCAGGTTGGGGCGGTTTGCGGGAACAATCTTCGCGGATGACCAAAGGAAAACTAATAGGTTCTATGAAGGATTACGGGATGAGTTGAGGTTCCTGCTTTCGAGTTCAGTGAACCAAGGGTTTCAGGCATTGGTTGATACTGCATGTGCGTTGGAGAAGGACATGCGACGGGTGCAGGGGAACAAGGGCTTGGTTGTGTCGAAGCCAGAGGTTCAAGCACCTCACCCGAGCAAATCGTTCTACCAGAAGAAAGGGGGCAAGAGGTCCAAGCCGTCTGGGCAAGTGACTACGACCGTTGTGTCGGGGGCGACATCAAAACCGGATTCTCGTATATGCTATAACTGTGGCTGGGTGGGGCATATAGCCTGTGACTGTCGGGTTGTTAAGCCCAAAGGGGAAAAGAAGACGGGTGCGTCTTATGCTGAGAAGGGCAAAGCGGTGGTTGATTCCTCTGCGTCTCAGGCACAGCCCCGAATCTATCAGCATGGCCAGCAGGAGGCGATTAAGCAAAGTGACGTCGTCACAGGTACGAGTGATTATCTTACTTGCTTAAGTGATGTTGCTTTTGGTTACGTATAGCTTGTGCATGATGTGTGTGTGGTGCAGGCTTTGTCCTGATTCGGAATAATCCTGCGAGAGCCCTGTTTGATACGGGTGCTTCGCATTCTTTTCTGTCTAAGGATTTCGTATCTCGAATTGGGGTACCGAGTCATGTGACGGTGGATAGTACAAGGGTGCTATTGCCGAATGGCTGTGTGATGCTTGCGGATAGGGCTTGCGATGTGGATGTTCAAATAGGAAGTCAGGATTTCGGTTTGAGTGCAGCGGTGCTACCGTTATCGGAGTTTGATGTGATCTTTGGTATAGACTGGCTCTCGGAGCAGCGTGCCTTTATTGATTGTAACTCCAAGGAGATTACACTGGGCCAGAATACCGGAATGGTGACGAAGTTCACTGGTATGCGTGGAGTTGGCGGGACTTTGTTGTCTGCACTCCAAGTCGTCAATGCTGTTCGGAAGGGCGCGGAGTTATTCTTCACGCTCATTCAGGCTGTTGAGCCAAAGGCCAGTGTCGGTGAAGTTCTGATTGTGTCAGAGTTTGTCGATGTGTTTCCTAAAGATCTTCCTGGGTTACCACCCCAGCGGGAGATTGACTTCTCTATTGAGTTGGTGCCAGGTGCGAAACCGGTGGCCCGCTCACCATATCGCGTCGCGCCAAAAGAGATGGCTGAGTTGAAAGTCCAATTGCAAGAGTTGTTGAGGCAGGGGTATATACGCCCAAGTATGTCACCATGGAGCGCGCCTGTTCTATTTGTGAAGAAGAAAGAAGGTAGTTTACGGTTATGTATTGACTACCGCGAATTGAATAAGCTGACGGAGAAAAACAAATATCCGATTCCGCGGATTGATGACCTCTTTGATCAGCTGGCAGGATCAACGGTCTATTCCAAATTGGATTTGAAATCGGGATATTATCAGCTGAGGATTAGGGAAGGTGACATTCCCAAGACGGCGTTTGGAACACGCTACGGTCATTATGAGTTCACGGTAATGCCGTTTGGCCTATGTAATGTGCCTTCGGTATTTATGGACCTAATGCATCGAACGTTCCGAGAGTACTTGGATTTGTTCGTGATTGTGTTTATCGATGACATCTTAGTATACTCTCAGTCGGAAGAGGATCATGCAAACCATTTGCGGTTGGTCTTGCATACCCTGCGAAGGAATAAGCTTTATGCCAAGTTCTCAAAGTGCGATTTCTGGCTCTCTTCAGTAGCCTTTTTAGGCCATGTGGTAAGCGGAGAGGGTATCGCGGTGGATCCGATGAAGATAAGTGCCATTCGGGATTGGCCAGTGATGTCTTCAGTGGCCGAGGACAGGAGTTTCCTTGGACTTGCGGGCTAATATAGACAGTTTGTGGAAAACTTCTCAAGGATTGCGTTACCTCTGACCACGCTGACGAGAAAAGATCAAAAGTTCAGTTGGACGCCGGAGTGCGCGTGAGCTTTTGAAAACTTGAAGAGTCGTTTGACCACGGCGCCTGTGTTGACATCGCCATGTGGTACAGATGGGTATGAGATCTATAGTGATGCTTCTAGGAGCGGCTTAGGTTGTGTTCTTCTGCAGTTTGGTAAAGTGATTGCTTATGGCTCCCTCCAGTTGAAAGTGCATGAGCGGAATTACCCCGTCCATGATTTGGAGTTGGCGGCGGTAATCTTTGCGCTCAAGTTATGGCGGCACTATCTTTATGGCGTGAAAGTGGACATCTATACAGATCACAAAAGCCTAAAGTATTTGTTGGATCAGAAGGATCTGAATATGCGACAACGAAGATGGATGGAGTTCCTTGGGGACTACACCTTCGAGATTCATTATACTCCCGGGAAGGGAAATGTGGTCGCTGATGCTTTGAGTCGAAAGACTCCGGTACGGGCAAGCTGGTTGCAGAGGCATGATCAGCGGTTAAACCAAGAATTGGAAGCATTGGAGATATCTTGTGTTGACAAGGGTTCGTCGACCGATGCATGCTTGAACTGGACGGAGGTTCAATATGACCTTACGGACAGAGTTCGGCGAGCAACGGAGCTTGATGAAAGTCTCCAGCGCTATGCAAAAGATGGGCCGGATGACCAATTCTCTTGGGATAACGGTTTGTTACGAAGAAGTGGTCGAGTGTGCGTCCCAAGTGTGGGTAAATTGAGGGAAGAGTTGATGTACGAAGCTCACTTTGCAAAGTACTCAGTTCACCCAGGGAGCACAAAGATGTACAGAGATCTGAAAAAGCTGTTCTGGTGGCCCGGATTAAAGAAAGATGTAGCACGGTATGTGGAAGAATGCAATACCTGTGCGTTGGTGAAAGCGGAATGCCAAAAGCCTGGCGGTTTCCTGAAGTCGTTACCTATTCCGGAGTGGAAGTTCGATGACATTTCGATGGATTTCGTGCACGGGTTGCCGAGATCGCAACGCGGTCATGATTCAATCTGGGTAATTGTGGACCGGTTGACAAAAGTGGCACACTTCCTTCCAAACAGAAGAGACGATTCAGTGGAAACCTTAGCCAAGCTCTATGTGGAGCAAGTTGTTCGACTGCACGGTGTTCCTCGGAGCATCGTTAGTGACCGTGATGGGCGGTTCACATCGAATGATTGGCGGCTCGTTCATCAAATGTTGGGTACAAAGTTAGCATTTAGTACGGCCTTTCATCCCCAAACGGATGGCCAGACTGAACGAACCAACAGGACGACGGAAGATATGCTCCGCATGTGCGCCCTAGACTTTGGTAAGAGATGGGAAGATTATATATTTCTTGTCGAATTTGCCTATAATAATAGCTACCAAGCGAGCATCGGTATGGCACCATTTGAGGCTTTATATGGTCGTAAATGTCGTACACCGTTAGCTTGGGAAGAAGCAGGCGAATCTAAGCTGAGTGGGAAAAAGGAAGTCGAAGAGGCTACCTCGCTCATACGCTCTATTCGGGAGAGGCTAGTAATCGCTCAAGATCGTCAAGCAAAGTACTACAATGCCAAACATCGGAACGTGGAGTTCGCGGTGGGTGATTGGGTATATTTGAAGATCAAACCCTTCAAAGGCGTGTCCAGGATTCGGCGGTTGAAAAAGCTAAGTCCGAGGTATCTTGGTCCATTTGAGGTGGTGGAGCGAGTTGGGGAAGCTGCTTATCGACTAGCACTTTCAGCAGACTTGGGTTGATTACATGATGTATTTCACATCTCAGTCCTTCGTAAGGCGGTGACGGATCCAACTCAAGTAGTGGAGAATGATCGGGTACCGGTCGAGTATGGGCTAACGACGAGGGTTAGACCCATTCGGATCGAGGATCGAGCCGAGAAACAGTTGCAGAACAAAGTGATCGGGATGGTCAAGGTCCGATGGGACAACTGTGGCCGTGAAGAGCTAACATGGGAGCGAGAGCAGACCATGCAAGCTGAATTTCCCGAGTTGTTTGTATAAACTGTAGACCGTGTACCTTTTGTTATAACAGAGTTATCAAGTTATAGCATTGTTGGTTCTTGTTTCCTTACCGTGCAAATTTCGGGACGAAATTTTGTTAAGGGGGGGAGGATTGTAACACCCCAAAAAGACCCCAAAAAGACTCAAAATGGTTTTGAGGTGCAGGTCAGTTTACACGGCCTGGGACACGGGCGTGTCCCAGGGCGTGTCGGGGGTACACGGCCTGGGACACGGGCGTGTCCCAGGGCGTGTCACTCAAATAAAATTGCGTTCTGAGTCAGAAGATTACACGGCCCGGAACCAAGCCTTGAACACGGGCGTGTCAGATTGGACACGGGCGTGTCCGATTCCGTGTGCCGACCCGTGTACTGCTGGTTGAGTTTGGAGCTCGACGAAGCAGGGGGACACGGGCGTGGCTTAAGACTGACACGGGCGAGTCAGGTTCGACACGGGCGTGCCGACACCCGTGTTCTGGTAAATATCAGTCGGTACGAATACCGTGTGTGCCGCTTAAGGGTACACGGCCTGTGACACGGGCGTGTCATAGGCCATGTCAGGCAAAATTGTGATTTTTGGGAAAATCATGGCCGTTCAATTTCTCTTTTTGGATCCAAGGGCTCAGGTGATTCCTAGCTGGATATAATCCGTAGAGGCTGAGGAAGAATTCATTCTTCATTTCATTAAGGAAGAGAGAAAGAGAGAGGAGGAAGAAGGAGGAGGAGGAGATCAAGCCACCGACGGAGTTCCCGTGGTCCGATTTGTGATCCGAAGCCGACGTTGTGAAGGCAAGGCTGCTGCGGTTCTTTCTCACCGGCTAGTTTTCGATGGCGCCCAAGAGATCGACAAGGGTAATGATCTCCCTTCTTGGACATGTGAAGTCCTTCTTTTCTGCATTGCATAGGGAAAACCCTTCCCCGCGAGTGTGCGGTGGGTTGTGGTGTCCCTTGGGGTAGATATGTGAAGTCCCCCTTGTTAGAGTCCGGAATTGGAGTACGGATCTAGGCATGCTGTGTGAAGCCCATCTGGACATGGTCTGGATTGGTGATGCTTATTTGCATATCGGAGAAGGCTCCGTGTTTATGGCTTGTGTTGCCTTGTGCCTACCTGTTGCTTGGGGCAGCAGGAAGTACTGGATGATGTCCAGGAAATGAAGAGGGTTGGATGCAACTCTTTTGGCCGTGCGTTGCCACTATATGAGTGGTTGAGCCGTTGGGCTGCAACTCGATGAAAAGGCAGATTGCCGAATAGGAAAGGTGAAACCGACCCGCGCCTATAAATAGCCATGGATACTTCCGTATTCGAGGTGGCACGACGACTTGAGCAACGGGGGGTGGCTGATCCGTACCTGCGTTAGGTCCGTCCGACTTGGAAGCCTGGTTATGGGTTTTGTTGGAGCGCCTAATGAGAGTCATAGGCCCGCGCGCTGGAAAGACTAGAATGCTCAAATACCGTGTAGACGGTGGTGTTGACCCTGGTATTCCGGTACACCAAGAATGTGCCCTGAGTGCACGGACTGTCGGGCCGTGTGGCCGATAGTTGTGATGGCTTGAATGTGCCTGCGCACACATAGTTGCTATATGATGATGCCATGCTATGCAGGGAAAGAATGCTAATGCCCCGAGAAAGGGGTAGGATTGTTATAATTAGGTCAGCTGAATGCTGACCGTTGCATTGTTTGCCACCATTTGGGTGGATTGTCCCTATGCAGGTGCTGGAGAGCCAAGTGGTAAGTGAAGGGATGAAGCCCTTGCTGCTATTGCTGCTGCTGCGGCTAGCCCTTGAAGGCTAAGCGAATGTTTTTGCTTGTTTTCTTTTACTCATGTATGGCCGGCCTGCGCGCCGAGGTTTGTAAACCATACGGTATGGAAAGAGGAACTGTAAGGCCTTAAGGCCAAACTCTATGTATTTGTTGTACATTCCGTGGTTATATATAAAGTGGTTTATATATTGGACATTCCTGGTTAGAGTTCAAAGTATAACTTAAAGCTTCCGCTAGAATGCTCTGAGTTAGGATTCGTGTATGGTTTAGTATTATCCTGTGACCGCACCATCTGTTTGTGGCTTATAGTGTGGGGCCCCGGCCGGACCTTCTATTATACGTCATGCAACGGATGGGGTCGTTACAGGAACCTCCATGGCCAAGTTGCCTTTAATTAATTTGAAAACTAAGTTATATAATTATTAAGAGTCGTTTTAGTTTCGATCTTATTCGGTGTCGAGCGTTAACCCTTCATCGAATTTTTTAAATCGTATTCGCGCCTTTATTTTATCCGCCTTAGTTAATTAAAATTCCCAACGAATTTTTAGTAAAATAATAGTTACTACTGGAGCAGTAGGGATAATCAACCCGACCCCGAGAATAATACGACCTCGGTATTCCTCTAAATATCGAGTACTACATGTAATAGGTGCACTTGCCTCCTTTCATTAAAAACTCACTTTTTTGCAAGTTCGCGACGTTCTACTCATCGTACCAACCACCTAAATAAGAGTCTGTTCGCAGGCCCATCAAGTTTTTGGTGTCGTTGTTGGGTACTCTCTTGAGTTGTTATTTCGAATTCTGGAGTCTATTACTTTTACTTATTTTCTAAAGACAAAAAAATAACTTAAAAACTCTATTTAAAAATAATAAAAAAAGAGTTTATTTAGTTTATATTTTAGGGTGTATGACCCGTGGACAACCCTCGGAGTCTGAAAATCTTGATTTTTACCCTGAGATCGAACGCTCGCTTGTGCGTATTTGATCTCAATGCTGAATTCCTTTTTTAGACCCTGAAGAATCTATCGGAGAACCCTCTGCCGTAGTTATGGCCGACCCTAACCCTGCCCAAGCGGCCGAGCGTACTATGTCTTATTATGCCCGGCCTAACCTGGATGATATCGGGTCTAGTATTGTTCGCCCTACGGTGATGAATAATAATTTCAAAATAAAATTAAGTGTCATTCAAATGGTCCAAAACGTCGTGCAGTTCGATGGACTGCCGGATGAGGACCCGAATGTCCACTTGTCTAATTTTTTGGAAATATGCGACACCTTCAAGATTAATGGCGTCACTGATGACGCCATTCGCTTGCGCCTATTTCCTTTTTCCCTTAAATAAAAAGCTAAGGCGTGGTTGAATTCCCTCCCGCGAGGATATATCACCACCTGGGCTGAGTTGACAGAGCGGTTCCTAACGAAGTACTTTCTGCCCGCAAAAACTACAAAGTTGCGGGCGGACATTGTAAGACCCCCTTTTTTTCCTTTTTAAAACCATGGGGTCTTAGGCCCAGAACCGCCGCTTTGCGGTGACACCTTCATGCCCGCGAAGGCCGTCATTACAAAGCGCCGATTCTGCCGGCCATATCGATCACAGAAAAAGTAGCAAGAGAGTAAATGAAACAAAAACTCTAACACATGTCCACAGATATTTCATATATATAAATAATCTCTGCGAAGGGAGAGCCCACAGTAATAATAATAAATGAAGTACTGAAAATGGGGCTCATGCCCGATACATCAATGTCCTCACTACATATCTCTCATCGCGGAAGCTAAACTAAAACAACTACAAGCGATCGGGACTCACAGTCCCAGCTGTCTGAACTTCGATGCTAGACTGTTCCATCTCCAAGCGTGTCAACCTCTGGGGTTGCTCCTCTATGCTGGACTCTACGGTCCCCTAAAATGATGTGGTTCAAAAACTGTTAGTCTAAAAGACTAAGTCCTATCATCCCCTACCCCTCCCCCCATGGCTCCTAGGCACCGAGCGAGGAGAAGGAAAGGAGAGGTAGCGAGAGTGGAGAATGAACAAATAGCAGGTGATGGCAGAACTAATCTAGCAGTTCTATAAGTATATGTGGCAGTAATAAAAGTATGAAAAACTGAACAAGAAATATGTAACCTTAACTTATATGAAATTACAAAATCTAAGGGATCTTCCGCAAGGCTACTATCGTATAAAGAGTCTCATACCAATTTATACAATAAGGTGTCTGTTTTCTAGCAAGTATGTATATATCTACAGAATAAAAATCTTAACTTATAAGCACGCTCACGCAAGCTTATAATCTAAGGGGTCGTTTTGTAGGGCCTATTGTATAAAAAGTCTCATACAAATTTATATAATAGGTGTCAAGGGTTAAATGCAATGGTTATGCTATGACATGCATGTATGCTGTGATGTGAATCATGCAAGTGCAACACACCCACTCGACTCTGTACACATACACCTTTAGTTCCCCCTTTCTGGAGCGTAACCTCCCAGGATACCTCCGTAGTAGCAAACGGAAGCGGTGGGTTGGGCCTCTCCCACCTCTAAACCGGTAATTGCACTACCAGTCAGACCTATCATACGCCTCGACGCTAGTGTACTAAGCGGAGCTCCTGCATACTCTTTGCTAGCTGGTCCATCGGACTTAACTTGGCGAAGTGCAAAACCACACTTGCCAAGTCAACGTATTGGCATCGGTGCATCAACCCTCCAATACCGAAGACCCACCATCTTATAATTTATGCACATGCAACCTTAATGTATCAGTCACCGAGCCAAAGCTCCCTTGATTATCCCGTCTGTCACAACCAATAACCGAGCAAAAGCTCCCCGGGCTATCCCGCCCATCACCGAAAACCACCGAGCCTACTGCCCGTTTCACCCAACCTAACTTCCCGAGACACCGAGGTGAATGAAAGTAAACCCCTAGTTATACTAGTTACTCTTGCAGTTTATTTTGCCTACAGTTTAGGTTAACCCAGGACTGCCCAAGGCATACCCCGTGAAGGGTTCTCGAAGGCATGAGGAACTACGATGGGCTGAAGCTCAAAGCTCCCTTTCGCAAGGCACTTACTATTATTGGTTAATACCTGATTCGCGATCCCTTTAATATTACTCTGGATCTAACCCTAGTGTGTTTTGACCTTCTCTCTCCCTCTACAGGAAAGACAATCTTTCGTCGATCCCGAACACCACCTAATCTTAGACCACCCAACAATCTACTCATCCCAACTTCCATTGATATACTCCATTTCACTTCACCCAGACCAGCAAGACACTAACCCAAATCCATATGCCCAAATCAATTATTATCCGATCTTCTGCAGATTTACTACATGCAGACCACCTTATGTTATATGATGTACATGATAGGATGTACTCTAAATTCTCATCCAAACACTCTAAAATAATTAATGGAGGTCTATCATGACATTTATAGCCTAAATCAAGAAACTTGGAAATTTTTCTAATTTATCTGATATTTTATTTATTTTCCCTAAAAATCCAAATACCTTATTTTTGAATATGAAGTGGCCTTTAAAGTCATGAAAAATGCTCCTCAAAATTATGATAAATACTAGGCAGCTAATTAACAGTAAATTCAAGTATCCCAATATTTTTGCAAGGTTTAGGCCTCTGATCTAAAATTTTAAATATAAACACATAGTTAACAATTAAAGAAACAAGTGCTGCAAATAGGCTTCAAAAAATTATAAGAAAATTCAAGCATGACTAATATGCCCTAAAAACACTCCTGACCAAGTTTCCAAACTTTCTAGTGAATAATTAACTCTAATTTCAATTTAGAACAATAATCTTCTTTCATGAATTAATGAAACAACTACTGAATATATTCATTTAAAAATTATGATAAAATTTCCTCATGAACATATTGACCTAAGTACATTTTTGCATAAGTTTCACAATTTTTTAACAATCATTGAGCTCTGAATCTATTTTTTAACATAATTGCATATTTATATGCTTGTGAAGTAAGTACTGAAAATATACATCTAAAAATTATATTAAAATTCTAATAAGAGTATAATGACCAAACACATTGTCTGCCAAATTTTCATAATTTTCCAATGAAGAGTGAGATCATAATAAACAAATGGCTATCAAGGTTAAATCTATGTATTACAAAGGAGGTACTAAAATTATTGTTTCAAAATTTCCCATAACATTACCAGGGGCTCATATTAACCCTATAACTATACTACCCAAGTTTCACAACTTTTCATAAAGTCTTGAAGGACTATTTTACATGTATAAGGTTTGTGCCCTAAATTAGGGTTAGGGTTTTGGGGAGTTTAACAGCCTCTAAATCTCATGATATTTTTACCAAAGGACCTTGACAACCCTAAAGTCCTCTCCATCAAGTTTCAAGTCATTTCAAGGTCACTTGACCCCTTGACATTCAAACCCTAAGATTGCACACATAGGACCTACCCTAGTGTCTTAGGGCTCCACCCTTCAACTTCAACCCAATAATAGTGGAGGGGGTATTTTATGTGTTAATATAGCTGAGTGTAAAGATCCATCACCTTTGGGTGAGGTTGGAAAACTCAAGAGCACTTAGGGCACTTAGCCCTAATTTGACCTAAAAAGGGGCCAACACTTGGATACACAACTACCCTATCAAACCAAACCTAAAAAGAATCAAATTTTTACCAGAGCCTAAATATACTCTCTAAGATCTCCCTCCAAAATTTGAGTCATTTTTAGGTGTTTAAGACACCTAATTAAATTACACATGATTTATTTAATTTTTCCAAAAACTATAGGAAAAGTATCTCCAAAAATTCCCATTTTTGTACAAATCTTAGGTATAGGTTAGGGTGACTCCATGTACAAATTGTAGGTCATTTGGAAAAGGGATGAAGTGAGGGCACTCAATTTAGTCTCTGACTAACCCTAGGTATAGACCCCACCAAAATGAGTACCTGGTCAAACCATACATCAAAATTGGTTCAAACCAATTTTAAATTAAAGTACACCCTTAGGGCTACAACTTTGATATTTACCATTTTTTCACTAGAGGTCTCTAGGTATTTTTAATAAATAAAAACATTAAATACATATCCTATGTCAGGAATCAAATGAATTGAATATTTATCATATGGTTTAAATATAAATCAGCACGAATCTTGGCGCAATGATGGACGGCATCTGGTCATCGTCTCCAGCGCACCAATGGCTAGGATTTCGTCTTCTAGGGCCATCTTTAAGCCAGTGTCGCCAGCCATCCAGCCACCTCCCTGGCCAGCCACCGCCACCACCGCCACCACCGCCTCCGTCGAGGTGCTGGCTATCGGCAAGCGGCGGCACAGCCGCCGGAGGGACCGTCTCCGGCGATCCCGAAAGGGTCATTTTTCATGGAAAAATTGGGAAATCTTCCTTCCTGATTGGGCTCAATTGAGCCCGATTTTCATCCCTAATTAGCCCTACGATCTACCCACAAAGAGAGGAGGAGGGGAGGACCTTTATGGTGGTCTGGATTCGAGCCGATCATCGGGTTGCCATTAGCGGTGGTGATGTCGCCGGAACTCTATAAGAGCACAGTTGACAAGCTTGAAACTGCCAGGGGAATGGTGGAAACGACTCCTTGGTGCCCAATGATGCTTTTAAAACACCCAAATGGGGTAGGGGAAGAGTGTGGGTTAAAGGGCCATTAAAAGACATTCTCGGCCATGGTGGTGGGGGGTGAACCTGTCTTGGGGTGGCCGGGAAATGGTTGGAAACTCCTCCTCTTCCCTAGAGGAGTTGAATCCAGCCATTAAAGGTTGCCCTTAGCCTCCATAAGCCATGAACGGCTTCTTCCTCCCTCTTTCTCTCTCCTCCATTAAGGGTGAGGTGGAGCTCTCTCTCTCCTAGTCACCAAGGATGACTTGGTCATCCCTTTAGGCTATTTGCAGCCCACTGAATCATATTATTCATAATTAAGAGGTGGTTAGCCCAAATGAAAAGGGCTTAAGCTTGGGTTAGCCCATTTGGGCCAAGTTGACCTAAACTAGACTAGGGTTTACCTTGGTCATTATGACCTTTTGGGTTGACCCCAATGGTTCCTTGGTGACCCGTTGGCTTCCCCTAAGGTCTAGGAAGGGTTGTGTAGGGTTAACTTTTCACACTGAAGGTCACTTGTCCCTTACTTAGGGCACTTTGACCACTTTAGGGTTAGGGTTAACTTGGGTCAACTCAGGCTCTAGGGTTGACCCCAATGGATATTTTGTGACCCATTGACCCCACTTTAGGTCTAGGAAGACCTTGGTAGGTTTGGTTGGGCTCATTAGGGCACATTGCCCTTAGTTAGGGCACCTTGCCCAATTTAGGACTAGGATGATCCTAGGTCAACTTGGTCACCCAGAGTTGACTCCAATGGACCATTAGGGCTTTAATGGACCTTCCCATAGGTTGTTAAGGTTGTGGTGTGGTCTTGGAGTCATAGTGAAGCCCCTTGATCATCCCAACATCGTATTTAGAAATCTACTATTTGTAGACCATAGTGATCCCACCTACATTCCTAGGTCCACTTGGTCTTCTTGGGCTTCCTAGGTTTTGTCATGACCTAGTCATGACAAAACCACTCCTAGGGGGTATAGTTGTCTGAGGGATGTTACAGACATTTCTTCGTTTGTGCAAAATGATCCTGAGTCTCTATATGAGACTTGGGAACGGTTTAAGGAGTTCCTCCGCTGGTGCCCGCACAACGCACTGCCAACGTGGTTATAGGTACAAATTTTTTATAATGGCCTTAATTTTCAGACGCGTCAAATTATTGACGCGGCTGCCGGGGGAACATTAAACAATAAAACCCCCAAGGCCGCCCAGGCTTTATTCAAATAAATGGCTATGAACGCCTACCAGTGGAACGTCCCGCGGGGACGCCCAAAGCAGGCGGCCGGCCTTTTTGAAGTGGATGCCACTGCTTTCTTAACCCTTCAAGTTGAAAGGTTAACAAAGTAGGTGGCAGAGATGACTAATGCCTCCTCCACTACGCCTTGTTTTATTCCCTATAACGTCTGCGTGGCTGAAGAGTTCGTGGACTTCATAGGAAATTCGGGTCGTCCTTCCTTTAACCCCAACAACTACCCCTATTGTAATAACTATAACCTGGGTTAGAGGAATCACCCCAATTTCTCTTGGAGTAACCCGAACAATGCGCAGCGCCCCCTAATTCTTTTGCGCCCGTATTTTTCCCGCCTCCTCCTCCGAAACCTTCTCCGGTTGAGGAAATGTTTTATAAATACATAGCGTTCAACGAATCAAATATCCGGAACATCAATGGATCGCTAAAAACCCTTGAACAACAAGTTAGACAACTGGCGAGAATGATGTCCGAGCACGCGCTTGGGGCACTTCCGGGAAACACGGAGCCCAACCCTCGGGAGAATGCCAACGCTATAACCCTCCGTAGTGGTAAGGAGGTGGTCGATCAAAAGTGGATCGATCCTTAGGTACATATTTCACCTCCGACCCTTCTTCCCCCTTCTTCGATTACGCGGTCTTTACCTATTTTAAACGAAAAAATTATTTTAAACAAGGCCCTTTCGTATCCGTATAGGTTAGATAATGAGCGTAAGGACGCGCAATACAAAAAATTTATTTTACTATTAAAACAAATTCATATTAATGTTCTCTTCTGCGAGGCGATCTCGTAGATGCCTAAGTATGCGAGATATTTGAAAGAACTTCTTTCTAATAAACAAAAATTAGAAAATATTTCACATATCTCTCTCAACGCGGACTGCTCGGCGGCTCTTACCAATAAATTTCCCACAAAACAAAATGTCCCGGGACGGTTTTCCATCCCATGCCTTTTTGGCAATATATTAGTAATATGCTCTTGAAGATTTAGGCGCGAGCATTAATTTGATGTCGTTTTCGCCCTTTAAAAAATTAGGTTTGGGCACTCCGACCCCTACTAATATGCACATCCAGTTAGCAGATCGCTAGGTTAAGTTCCCTATCGGGGTTGTGGAAGACTTCCTTGTCCGAGTAAGCAAGTTTATCTTTCTTGTAGACTTCGTCATCTTAGACATCAAGGAGGACGCCGAGGTACCAATAATACTCGGTAGCCCTTTTTTCTCCACCTCTCACGCACTAATAGATGTGAGTAATGGTCTTCTCCTCCTTCGGGTAGGAGATGATGAAGTTACTCTCTCTATTAATCCCTCGATGGAAGACTCATCATCGAGCGGCGATTTCTTCTATTCTTTAGATTCCTTTTTTGGAGATCGTTCTTCGCCTTTTTTCGAATCAATTTTTCTTAACGACGATATTTTTGCGCTTGAAAATTTTTATCACGACTAGGATATATCTATAGTCTTGCCTTTCGAACCAATTGGTTCGAAAGGCATTAGAATCAAAACCTCACTAGAAGAATCGCCCATCCTAGACCTCAAACCCCTACCTGAATCTCTCAAATACGCTTTTTTAGGAAAAATGATACCCCTCCCGTTATCATTTCTTCGCATTTGAGTGATTCGGAGACTTCCGATTTATTGGAAGTTTTGCTCAAACATCGGCACGCAATTGCGTGGCAAATTTCTGATCTAATGGGGATTAACCCGTCTTTTTACACTCATAGGATTTTCCTCAATGATAATTGCTGCAAAACCATTCAGCCGCAGCAATGTCTTAACCCAAACATGAAAGACGTCATTAAAGCTGAGATAATTAAATTATTAGATATGGGGATTATTTATCCCATTTCTGATAGTGCATTGTTTAGTCTCGTTCATGTCGTGCCCAAGAAGGGCGGTCTAACCGTAGTAGAAAAATGAGCATAATGAACTCGTCCCAACTCGTACTATTACGGGTTGGCGAGTGTGCATCGATTATAGAAAACTAAATGATGTCACCCGTAAGGACCATTTTCCACTACCATTTTTAGACCAAGTTCTAGCGCGCTTATCCAGTCATACATTTTATTGTTTTCTTGATGGTTTATCGGGGTTTTTCCAAATCCCCATTTCCACCGATGATCAAGAGAAAACAACTTTTACCTGCTGTTTGACACCTTCGCCTATCGAAGAATGCCATTTGGCCTCTGCAATGCGCCGGCTACATTCAAAAGATGTATGTTGGCAATCTTTGGCGAGCTAGTAGGAGAGATTATGGAAGTCTTTATGGATGACTTTTCTATTTTCGGATGCTCTAACTCGTCTTATCTACGAAATCTAGATCGTGTCCTCCAGCGATGTAAGGACACGCATCTCATTTTAAATTGGGAAAGTGTAACTTCATGGTTCGAGAAGGTTTGGTTCTCGGCCATATGATTTCATCTAAGGGGATTGAGGTAGATAAGGCCAAGGTAGAAATTATAGAAAAACTCCCACCACCAACAAACGTAAAATCCATTAGGAGTTTCTTAGGCCACGCGGGCTTTTATAGACGTTTCATTAAAGATTTTTCAAAAATAATAAAGCCGCTTACTCGCCTCTTGGAAAAGGAATCAAATTTTGTATTTAGTAGCGAATGCGAGTCTGCATTTAACTTTATAAAACAAAAACTTATCAATTCACCAATTTTAGTGGCGCCCGATTGGTCCTTTCTGTTCGAGATTATGCGCGACGCTAGTGATATTGCCTTAGGTGCCGTTCTTGGCCAACGCATAGACAAACACTTTCATCCACTTTATTACGCTAGCAAGACGCACACTTCCACACAAGTAAATTACACAATGACGGAGAAGGAACTCTTAGCCGTCATTTTCGCATTTGATAAGTTTCGCTCGTATATAACGCTATCTAAAGTTATTGTATTTAGCGACCACTCCACCCTTAAATATTTACTCGCTAAAACTGATGCCAAGCCCTTCCTTCTTCGATGGGTTCTCCTCCTTCAAGAATTTTATTTGGAGATCCGAGATAAGAAGGGCACGAAAAATTTAGTCGCTGATCACCTCTCCCATTTGGAAAATCAGGGTGCGAAAGCGCTCGTCGAACCTGACATAAATGACAGATTCCCAGAGGAACGCCTCCTAGCCATAAATACCATTTCGTCCTCTCCGCCTTGGTTCGCAGATTTTGTGAACTATTTAGTTGCGCGGGTGCTCCCAAAAGATTTTTCGAGCCAGCAAAAGAAGAAATTATTTTCTGACTAAATTTCTTTTGGGAGGACTCTTTTCTTTATCATATCTATGCGGACCAGGCGGTCCGAAGATGTGTCGCGGGAGTGGAGTGTACGCAAATACTTAGGCACTGCCACGAGGGTCCGGCCGGTGGGCATTATCAAGCTAATCGGACCGCGCGGAAGGCGCTGGAGGCGGGCTTATTTTGGCCCACTCTTTTCAAAGATGCACACACTTTTGTGCGATCCTACGATAGCTGCCAGCGGTCGGGTAACATCTCTCGTTGCGACGAGATGCCCCAAAATTTATTTTTAGAATGCAAAGTCTTTAATTTATGGGCCATCGATTTTGTCGGCGCCCTACCTCCTTCTTTTAAAAATATTTATATTTTAGTGGTGGTCGACTACGTATCAAGGTGGGCGGAAGCACGAGCTCTCCCCACCAACGATGCGCGAGTCGTTGTTATCTTCCTTAAAAAACTATTTTCTCGCTTCATCACACCTCGCGCTATTATAAGTGATAGGGGAACACATTTCTATAACGCCCAAATGGCTAAGACATTAGCTAAATACGGATTCACACACAAACTTGCCACCCCCTACCACCCGCAAATAAGTGGCCAAGTCGAGGTAGTAAATCGAGAGTTTAAGCGTATTTAGAAAAAACCGTTTCACTTAATAGGAAAGATTGGTCCGTCAAACTCGACGATGCATTGTGGGCATATCGGACGTCATACAAAACATTAGTTGGTTGTACGCCGTTTCAATTAGTCTATGGCAAAGCGTGCCATCTCCCCGTAGAGCTAGAGCATCGCACTATTTGGGCTTTAAAACTTATAAATCTCGATGCTAACTTAGCCGCTCAAAATAGAAAACTACAACTAAACGAGCTCGATGAATGGCATGTAAATGCTTACGAGAGCAATAAGTTCTATAAGGAGCGCTCTAAGTTCTATCACGATCGAAAAATCAAGACCCAAATAATTTTTATCCGGACAATCTTGTCCTTCTTTACAATTCACGTCTTAGGCTTTTTTTGGGTAAACTAAAATCACGTTGGTCCGGCACCTTCAAAGTTGAAGAGGTTTGGCCATATGGGATCGTACTCATCTCCCACCCAGAAAAAGGTTTGTTTAAAGTAAACAGTCATCGGTTAAAGTCTTACATAGCGGGCGGTCTAATGATCGGTTTTAATAAAACCATAACTCTCCTCAACATTATAACCCCGCCATAATAGTCAAGCTACACGACTATAAACAAAGCGCTCCTGGGAGGCACCTCACGTCTACCTTTTTCGCTCTTTCCTTACTTTTTTTGCAACTCTTTCTAATAATGCAGGGTTTCTAAATGGGCCTCCCCAAATACGTTCCAGGGAAGTTCCTACCCTCTCTTTTAATTTTTGGTAAATATTGAATTTTGTTTCATTTTTGTTCCACATACTTATGTTGCAACATTTGGGATAATGTTTGATTTAAGTATGGGGGTGTTTTCGTGCTTTCCTTTCTACACTTTCATTTTCCGCACTTAAAAAAAATATTTTAATACAAAAACTAAACTAAACAAAAAATTATAAAATGAAAACTCAAAAAAAATTATTTTTGTTATTGTTTATTTTATCATCAAAAATTTCAAAACAAAAATTCAACAAAAAATATATTTAGATTTACTTTGTAAATATTTTACTTTGTAAATATTTTACTTTGTAAATATTTTTCTTTATAAATATTTTTTTGTAAATACTCTTTTTGTAAATATTCTTTTCTCTCTCCCCTCTTCCTTTCCTTCTCCTCATTGTAAATAACTTCTTTCTTTTCCTCTTTTGTAAATATTTTCTTAAAAAATCTTTAAAATACAAAAAAAATTTAAAACAAACATAAAACACTTCAAAAAATATATACATATTTTTTGCATTTTTAGTATGTACATGTATATATTAAAGACATAAACTCAAAACACAAAAAAAGATGATAACTTTAAAAATTCAAAAATTATAAAATAAATAAATCGAATATTCCATTCTTAATCATTTTTGCTCTCCAAAAATATAGTTGCGAGTTTATTTATATATGAATTTCATTAATTCTTTATTTACTATTCGTTTATTAATTAGAGATTGATAAATTTAAAAAGCGGGGTTAAGTTTTAAAGAATATCTTATGTTTTTCTTCTTAATATAGGGGACTTATTTTAGGCACTACTTCTAATTTATCTAAAATAGAGGCATGTGTATTATGTTAGAAAAAACAACTATAGACTTCAATTATTTCTACTTCAAGCTTCTTGAAATACAGGAACGTTCAATTTATCAAAGTTGCTCTCAAATTTGTTTTATTAAAAGCTAGTATTCTTCTTGAAAAAAATAAACCCTATCTACTCATATTTATCATGTTTTACTTGACATGATAAAATTTCTATCCTTAAAAGAACCTATGTCAATGGGAATAAGATTTCGTTCCGTAAACACAGGCATCCAATATTTTAAGAGATTATATGTTACGGAGTAAGAGGATAAAATTCATTACTCCTATACATATACATTGGTTTATATTGAAGTTATTCAAAATAAATATATGTTAGGAAAATAAGATTTCATTTTCCTAAAACATCCAAAAAAAATTTATTTGAGGTTCGAGAAAAAAATTACCTCGCCTCAAAGCCTAAGTCCTCTTCATAAACCAAAACTACTCTCTTAGCAAATTTCAATGATTCTAGAATTAACTTTAACATCTCTTTGAGAGCATAATTTTAAATTGCATCATTTCCTTTAAAAACTCTTGTAAGCTAAAGTTCCTATAATTCCAATCTATTTTTGTTAGCTAATGATTACAATTTATGCTTGTTATTTGGTTACTTCAAAAAGTCTTTTAGGTTAAAACTTTTCCTCTATTTAAATCATTTTCATGGATTAGGACTTAACTCTTATACCCCGTATGTTTACTTAGATCTCTCTTTTAATTAATTTAAGCGGTAGCTAAATTTAGGATTTCTTTTAATTCCTTATAAATATATCTCCAAATTTTGCTCTGGAATAGTAAAAGCTTAAGTATGGGGGTATTTAATGAGTTGTAAATACTCGTTTTTTTCAGTACTTCCATTAGGTCATTTTAGTTTATTTTCATTGTTTTAGTTATTTTTCTTCAATAAAGTGTTTTCTTTTTGTATATAATTTCCTAACTTAACTATATATTGTTTTCTGAAATATTTTCAGGAAATTGTCAAAAAATCACAAAACACGGCCGTGTCCCATGCCTGACATGCCCGTGTCACGCAATCAACTTTCAACCTTCGTCGATCCTAGCTCGACGTTATACGATCGACCTTCGTCAAAACCTGCCAGACACGCCTGTGTCCTAAAATGACACGCCCATGTCCAGCCCAGCTCGACGTTCGTAGACACGAGCTCAACGCTCGATGCTTCCAATAATAGTCAAACCTTCTTGACATGCCCGTGTCATATTGGACACGCCCGTGTCAATCCAGCTTGACGTTCGACATTCAGTGTTCGTCGACCCCAGCTCAACGCTAGACGCCTTCACCAGTCAAACCTTCTTGATACGCCCGTGTTTAGCCCGACACCCTCGTGACAACGCGTGTCCCGCTCCAGAAGCTTCCAGAATGTCGTCAGCTGACCAGATTTTGGCTTCTCCTGCACCCCATCCTCACACGCCCCCCAACACGCCTGTGACAAGAGGGCGTGTCACCTCTTTTTTTGTCTATAAATAAAAAATTTCTAAATGGTCCCAGGGTTCAAACTTTTGGGCCAATTTTGTTTGTTAGTGGGCTGCCTTGGTGTATTTCCAAACTATGTAAGGAGACTTTCTCCCCCTCTCTTTTAGTGTTTGTTTTAGCTTTGTAATAGTTTCTTTTCATTAATAAAATATGTTAGTTTTTCTCTCCTTATATTATCATGAAATGCATGTGGGCGTCCAAATTTTATTCCTCTTTTATCCTTTTTTCCTTATTTTTCTCTTTATGATGTGTGTGTGTTTTTATGAAAAAAAATTTATTATGTTTATGTGTTCAATTTTTCATTATAATAGGCTCTGTTCTAGTCTTCTTTCTAACTAGAATGTTGTTATGATAGCTTTTTTTGTTCTCTTTAGCTTTCATGTCTCTTTAAAAGTGTTTTATTTTCATTCTTATGGGTTTGTAAAAGAGGTTTTAAAAAGTGTTTTTCATTTTTTTTGCTTAGTTTTTTTTAGGATTGTAAAACTTTTTGTCCTTTTAATTTTATTTCAACTTTTTAATCACTTTTATGAACTTCTAAGAATGAAAAAGTTTTCATTTTAATTTTTGAAAGACTTTAGTTTTTGTTTTGTTTTGAAAAACCCTTTTGCTCTTTTTGTTTTTATTTCTTCTTTTTATGTGTCTTTGGTAAACTTTAGGAGTAGGAATGTTCTAATTTTAATTTTTAAGTAACTTTGTTTTTTTCACTTTAATAGTGTGTGTGAGTGTATGAGTTATCTTTTCATTTTGTCTTTTTCAAATTTGATGAAATGTGAGTGAGTGTATGAGGTAGTTTTTATCGCTTTCTTTATGGCTTTCTTCAATTACATAGAGTGCGTTCGTGTGCGAGATAATCTTTACATCTTTCTTTCAATTATGAAGAGTGTGTGCGTGCGTATGCATTTATTTCCCTCCTACTCATTTGAGAATGACTCGCTTTATTTCCCGCCTACTCGTTTGAGTAAGACTCGTCATTTCCTGCCTACTCGTTTGAGTAGGACTTGTACTTGCATTTATTTCCTGCCTACTCATTCGAGTAGGACTTGTCATTTCCCGCCTACTCGTTTGAGTAGGACTTGTACTTGCATTTATTTCCTGCCTACTCATTCGTATAGGACTTTTCATTTTACTTATGGTTTCATTGAGTGTGTGAGTTCTCGCCTTAATTTAGCTTTGAAATTTCTCTAAACTTTGTGTTATTATTTTTGTCTTCTTCTTATAACCCTTTAGCGCTTAGTTACGAACTCACGCCTCATAAAAATCATAAGTCATCCTCATACCGATGAGTGGATAATCGTCTTTAGCCCTCAGCATCAAAGAGCATTGGGACATATGAAATCTCTCTAAATAATTAAAGAATATTTTTCTCACTTTAATTAAAGGGCTTAAGGTTTGCCCCGGGTTAACGACGCGTAGAACCACATATCGATGTGTGGGCTCTATTTCCATTATCCATACGCTAGCTAGCTGAGAGGGAGTGTGTATGGACTGATCACCCTTGGGTAAAAAGAGTGTTGTGTATACCCTCGAGAGAGGAGAAGCATAATTCTACCGGATTGGGTTCCCCACCCAATAGTAGGGTTCTTAGCGTAAAGTGGGCATTAAGAGGAATCCTTCGACGTACGAGAGTTCGGTTGAATAGTCTTAATGTTCAGGTGAGTGATATCCTTATAGCTAGGTAAGCTCATATTTGTGGAACCTCCACGGCCAAGTTGCTTTTAATTAATTTGAAAACTAAGTTCTATAATTATTAAGATTCGTTTTAGTTTCGATCCGATTCGGTGACGAGCGTTAACCCTTGATCGAATTTTCTAAATCGTTTTCGCTCCTTTATTTTATCGGCCTTAGTTTATTAAAATCCCCAACTAATTTTAAGTAAAATAATAGTTACTCCTGGGGAAGTAGGGTTAATCAACCCGACCCCGAGAATAATATGGCCTCGGTATTCCACCGAATATCGAGTACTACATGCGATAGGTGCACTTGCCTCCTTTCGTTAAAAACTCGCTTTTTAGCAAGTCCGCGACGTTTGACACATTGAACCAATCACCTAAATAAGAGTCTGTTCGTGGTCCAATCAAGTTTTTGGCACCGTTGTCGGGGACTCTCTTGAGTTGTTATTTCGAATTCCGGAGTCTATTACTTTTACTTATTTTCTAAAAACTAAAAAGTGACTATCAAGATGATCTCCTTAAAGCATTTAATGTTAGGACCATTCCTAACTAGCTCTTTACTGAAAAGATTGCCTATGGCCTTATAGTTCGAATGAACTAGCCTCTTGTTCCATTTGACATAGTGTGAGGTTTTCTCATTTGCAACTAGGCATATGGGTGAGTCTGACATTAGACAAAGAAAATTTAAACTATAAACATTCCCACACCTAGTGTCTATCAAGATGATCTCTTGGTCACTTGACTTCTTTATGAGGCAATCATCCTTGTGAAATGAAATGTCATAGCCAAGATCATAAAGTTGGCTTATGCTTATGAGGTTCTGTTGCAACCCTTCCACATAAGCTACTTTAGTGAAAGTGACTAAGCCAGTTGAGATCTTTCCGTAACCTCTAGTAATCCCTTTGTCAGCCCCACCAAAGATCACTTTTGGTCCATTCTTCACTGGAATAAATTACCACAAGTTGCTCCTTATTCCAATCATGTGTCTGAAACATCCACTATCCAAGTACTAGATGGGCCTATCTCTGGTGCTTGGACATACCTGCAAAATAAAGATTTATTAATCCTTAGTAACCCAAATTGTCTTGGGTCCTAGGTGCTTATTAGTTGTGGCTCCTTTGAGACCACCTGAAAATTTCTTAGTTTGGAACATTTTCTTCCCATGAGACACAGTGTGATTGAACCAACAGTCCAGGTCAAAGTGTCCAACCTTTCCACAACACCAGCACTCATATCTATTGTACCTCCTCTTTGGAGGAATAGTAAGAACTTTATGCTGACATTCCTTTGTACAGGAATCAGCAAACTTGACAGTTGCATTTTGACTGGGAGCAAAATGGTTGTTTTGCCTCTCCGTCACAACAGTCCTCCTTGGAGAAAGCACATGAGGAATAGCTTTCCTATTCACATATGAGTTTGGTCCAACTGGTCCAGACTTTTGGATTTCTTTTCCCTTAGTCTGAAACACATGTTGTAGGATGATTGGACCCTTTTGTCCTGTCAGCTTTTTGCCTCTTCTTCTCTTAGGTTTAACATAACCAAGTTCACTTCCAAGAGTTCCTGAGAAGGTATCTATAATAGGTGCACAGCTTTAGGTTTAGAAAATAGTTGAACAAGTCTTTTCTCATTCAGGAGTTTGAGTTCTAACTCTTGAATGGTTGCATCCTTTTGTTTTAACAACATGATTTGATCATCAATGATCTTAGTTAACTTAGCCAACTTTGAACTTTGAAGACCAATCTTCTAAGTAGCAATCTCATGATGGTACTTAAGACCTCTTAGTGATGCAATCTCAATGGCTTGTTCTTTGACAAGCTTTTTGCTCTATACAAGAGCCTCTAGCATTTTTCCAAATTTAACTGTGAGCTGCTGCAGTTCAGTAACAGAGTTGGACTTATGTGACTCAAAATTTGAGTTACATGAGTCTGACTCATCCCCAGTCTCATAAACAGAAGTTTTAGAACAAATAGAATTGTCATAGATTACCTGAGTATCCTGACAGTCAAGAATTTCTGTTTCTGAATCATTAGATAGTTCCATCAAGTTAACCTCCATATCATCTTCAGATTCAACATGGTGTGATGAAGTTATGGAGTTATTGCCCTTGTATATGGACTCTCTGATGAATTTTTCTTCATAGGAGAACAGTCCAATGTGTGCATGTTCTTATTCTAATTCAGTTGAATCAGTATAACTATCAGATAAAGTCTTTTGCTTATTTTCCATCAGACCCTTTTCTGATTTCTTATCTTTACAGAACTTCTATTCCTTGGACTTCCTGTTCTCCTTTCTTTTTACTAGATAGTCAGAAATGACATGTCTAGGCCTATTATAGTAATAACAAATAATGTCAGTCTTAATTTGTTTATTCTGGTTTGTATCATACCTGACCACAGATTTGTTTCTATGTTTGTCTTTATTTTTGCTGGAACTTAGACAAAATGATGACTTCTTGTTCCATTACTTCCTTCTTCTCATCATCTTCTTGAATTGCCTGGTGAACATTGCCAATTCTCCATCTAACAATTCTTTTAATGAAGAAATAGTCCCAGTGCTAACTGTATCTTCATCCCTTCTTGGTGATGATGGAATTTCTCTTCTAGCCTTCTTTGATGTGTCTGCTTTTAAAGCTACAGATCTGGTCTGATTTGAACTTCTAGCATATTCATCTTCAGCTTTTCCAGAATTTAACTGAAGCTCATGTGACAACAGCTTCCCAAACAAATCCTTGGGTAACATGCACCTCAGATTTCCCATTTCTCTTACAGCACAAATCTTTATGTCACATTCTTTGTTTAGGGATCTCAGAAACTTGTCATTTAGCTCAAAGTTTGAAAATTCTCTGCCATAATTCTTTAAGTCATTGACTATTCTAAAATACTTTTCATAATAAAGTTCTATAGAATCAGCCTTCCCTTGCCTGAATGCCTCATACTGCTAGTTAAGTAGAAACTTTCTGTCATCTTTGACTTCTTCTGTGCCTTCCATATTGATTATTATAGTGTCCCACATCTCCTTTGATATTTTGCAGTGTACTAAGTTTTGAAAGGTTGAATTATATATTGCATTGACAATTATATTTTGTGTTATTTTATCCATGGTGGAAAGAACCACCTTATCCTTTGTTATCTCAGACAATTTCTTAGGGGTTTGCACATTTGCATCTAAGACATATACATTCATGGAAATATATGGTCCTTCTTGTACTGTGACAAAGATTCTTGGATTTGATGCTTCCATAAATAATCTCACTCTTTGCTTCTAAATAGCAAAGTTATCCTTTGTACATATAGGAAGCTTCATATAACTAAGTTCTCTATGAGATTCAGAAGCAATTAGATCTGATATGTTTCAAACCCCTTTGGGATCTTTTTCTGACTGTTAAGTCTTTCTTTGAATAACCTCCCTCTGATACCACTTGAAAGATAAATCTATGGGTAGTTAATCACCTAGAGAGGGTGAATAACTGTATTTTAAATTTCTTTGTTACTTGTACTAAAAATTTAGCAGAATCTTGAAATTAAACATTCACAAGTACACAACACAAGCAATCCACAGAGTACATAGAAATTTTATAGTGGTTCCCCTATCTATGGTACATCCACTTCCCCCCTTATTCCTCACTAGAAAGGTTCTAGATAAGGATATATCTCCTCCTCTTCAACTAAGATCAACAGATCTTACAGGCTCAGTTTATGTTAAGAAACCTATAACTCAGACCAATAGGTACTACCTCAGATATCCACTCAATCTCCTACCTCAGGTCCCTCAAGAACCCTACCTCATTCTTTATAAAATAGACTTACACCTCAATGATCCCATACAAATCACTGACCTCAGGTTCCTCAAGAACCATACCTCAGCCTTTATAAATCAGACTTACAACTCAGAGTATTTATCAGTTACCCACTCAAATCTCAAAGAGATCTTACAAAATAAAGTGGTAAATGAGAATGAAAATAATCTCAGAAAACAGTAATCCTGTAATCTGACTTATCTGAGAATTCAGATTCTTCAATTCAGCAGCAAAGAATTAATTATTGATGAACAGACTGGCTAGAAAGATACTTCTCTGGATCTGCAATATTCTTGATGATGATCGCCTTGATTTCCTTGAAGAACCTTTAGAACAGATCCACCTTAATCCTCTGGTCAACTTGTTAAAAGGATCAGAATATTTTCTTGAAGATCTTCGTCTTCCTTCTTTTTGGGGTCATCGCCCTCCTCTGACTTAGGAGAAATCAGATTGAGATAAATTGACTGTGTGATTCTTCTAATTGTTATTTTCTGTGTAGACGACCCCTCTATTTATAGCCTTCACGGGTTATTGGCTTCTGAATGATGACGTCATCAATACGCCATCATACTCTAAGTCTTCCTTCAAATATTTTCTGATGAGATTTCACGTTAATGTAGCTGATGTGACATTTTTGACTTGACTTGACACTTCTGTGTTGACTATGTACATCTTAGGAATCATAAGTGTCGAGAAATCCAAAGTGTATCGACACAATATTACTTAGTGTTCTTAGAAGGTGTCGAGACATCTTAGTAGTCTCGAAATAATATTACTTAGTAGAATTTTCAGTCTGAACTTGAATGTGTCGAGATAGTTGACTTGTCTCGACACAACTATCGACTGTGTCGATATCATTAAATTTGCACTGTGTCGAGACAGTTGAATTGTCTCGACACTACTGTCTGCCTGGTGTCGACACTTGTTTTAATTCTTCACTATGTCGAGACAGTTGAATTGTCTCAACACTACTGTCTACCGGGTGTCGACACTTTAAGTCTCCACTTCAGTTCTACATTATGTCGAGACAGCTGTATTGTCTTGACACTACTATCTTAAAGTGTCGATATATATGAATTGTCTCGACACATCTGTCTTGATCTTCAACGTGTCGAGATAACGGAATTTTCTAGACACAACTGTCTTGATCTTCAAAGTGTTGAGATAACTAACTTGTCTCGACACAGGTTACTTGATCTTCAAGGTGTCGAGATAACTGACTCGTCTCGACACTACTCCTGCAAAGGTGTCAACATAGTTGAAGTGTGTCGACACTTTTGTACTTAGTTATTTCTCTGCACTACAACTTGCTAGGCGTTGACTGTCCTGACTTCACTCAGCTCTTTTAGTTGTATTGCGTTGAGTGAACTTGTAATGCCCCAAAAACACTATAGGTATGGGAAGTATTTTTATGGGTTCTGGAGCCCTGGGGTTTTCCCGGCTGGAGGTCACGGGCGTGTAAGGGGTGCCGACACGGGCGTGTCATATTTGATATGGGCATGTTAACATGTCGTGTCCTTCTCTGGAAACTGGGCTGTGTCGAGGGGCGTGTACACGTCTCGGGACACGGGTATGTCATGGTCAATACGGCCGTATCAATACTGACACGGGCGTGTCAGGACCTGTGTCCTCTAAGGGTCATGTCATTTCCAAAGAGCGGTTATGGAACACGCCCACCGACACGGGCGTGCCAGTTTGGGCGACACAGGCGTGTCATCTTGGACACGGGCGTGTCTCAACCCGTATCCTTCTCTTGACTGACGATTTCGTGTGCAAGCAGGGCACACGGCCAGGCATACGGTCATGTACAAAGCCGTGTTTGGACATCTGAAATGATTTTTATATTTAATCTGGGTCATTCGTTTTTATTAAAAACGATCCAACGGTCCTGGCTTGCCTCCTAATGGTTTATGGACGGGAATGGGGAAGTTATTCCTCATTTAATCTTTTGCTTTCTCTTTCTAAGGATAAGAGAGAGGGGAGAGCAAGAGGAGGATGAAGAAGAGGAATCCGGCCGCCGGTGGTGCTACGGTGGTCCGAGTCGCGTGCCGAATTCAGATTCACGGAGGAAGGAGCGTTGCGGCCCTTTCCAACTGTGTAGTTTTCTCCATGGAACCAAAACGTGTTGCAAGGGTAACGATTTCCCACTCGGACATGTGAAGTCCTTCTTTCCTGTATTTGCATAGGAATCCTCCACCAAAAGGTGGAATGCAAAGTGATTCCCGTGGGATCGGTGGTTCATCCCTTGTTTGTTGCATTAGAACCGGAAGTGAGTAGTACGGTTAGGCATTTTGTGTGAAGCCCATCCGGAAGTGAGTAGTACGGATTTGTGATGCTTTGTTTGCAATCGGAGAAGACTCCGTGTTTATTGATTGTTTGTATGGAGTCCCTGGGTGTATACCTGTGGCTTGGTGCAGCAGGAAGTACTGGAGGAAGTCTAGGAAATTTTGAGAGTTGATACGTGGTGTTCAACTCGTGTGGTCATGAGTACCATGTTGTGTGTTGTTGGGCCATTGTGCTACAACTAAAAGCCTTGGTGGAGAATGGGCAAGGAGATGTTGTACCCCCGTCGATCTGGTATGATGAATGACGATGATGAGCAGCACGCAAGGCGGATATGTACCCGCGTTATGGTTGTCTAACCTATGGTGCTTAAGTCCATGTTAGGATCTCATAGCAAGAGTCTTAGGCCTACGCGTCGTAAAGACTAGGAATGCTCATTTTTGGACCGTAAGGTAGAGAGACCTTGAAATGGTGGTGGGACCCTTGATTTTCCGATACACCAATAAGGTTCCCTGAGTGCACGGAGCGACGGGCCGACGTTTGTGATATGTATTGGCGAGTGCAGTTGTGCACATCCTTGGTGGATTATAGTATACATATGTTGTTTAATGAAACGCTTTACAGGCAAGGAATTTTGCTGCCCCGTGCCAGGGGCAGGGTCGTTATAATTGGTCAGTTGAATGCTGACCGTTGCCCTGTTTGTCGCCGCTTGGTGGATTATTTCTTGCAGGTGGAGCTGGCCCAAGCGGGAAATAGCGGGCTGAAGCCCTGATTGCGCTGCTTCCCTTGAAGGCTTTACTTTACTTTACTTTTGTTCATGTGCGGACGGCCTGCGTGCCGATGTTTGTAAACCACACTCCTGTTAAGAGTAACTTGTAAGGCAATAAGGCCATGCACCTTGTGTATTGGGTTGTATACATTCCTAATTGTTAGTAGTGGACATTTCTGTTGTTATCCTTGAGTTCAAAGTTTTCAACCATGAAGCTTCCGCTAGAATGCTCTGTGTTAGGAATCGTTGGTAGTTTTGATCTTATAAAGTGACCTCTTCGCCTATTCGTAGAATATAGTGTGGGGCCCCGGCCGGACCTTCTACTATATACCATGTAACGGGTAGGGATGTTATAATTTTGTATCAGCTTGTAGGTCTTTCTCTTCCGAATTCGTGGGCGATTTCTTTTGAGAGGTGGCGAGCACGTGTAAGTGTTGTCGTTATAATACAAAATGAACTCAAGAATGTCCACTTAGGAATAAAAAAAATACTTGTTTGCGGAATCTGCGTATTCCTTTTTGTTTGTTTGCCATTGTGTTTAGTCGCTAAGTTGTGTTTCTTACACATATAGGTTACTAGGAGTCATACAGGACAGTCAGAACCCCAACATTCTGATGAGAGTGCGGCACCAATGGAGGTGCCCACACCTCCTCCTTCTGCTGAAACTATTCGTATGAATACGGAGACGGTACTTGCTGTGATGAATGCTCAGCAGGCTGGACAGGCGAGGCCTGCAGTAGTGCCAAATCAGGCTGGGCTAAGGCAAGAACCGGTAGAAGTTGTGGTTGATCTCCGAGCAGCAGCTCAACAACTGAAGCGGTTCATAAGCTTCAATCCTCCAACGTTTGATGGGACCGGTTTGCCGGCTCAGGCGGAGGATTGGCTCTCAAGGATAAGAAGGATCTTGACTACAATCAGGGTTGAGGAGGAGCAGAAGGTAACGTTGACCACCTTCCTGCTGGAAGGAGAGGCTCGGCTTTGGTGGGATGAGGTTGAACTGCATCACTTGGCAGGCAGGAAGTTAACTGAGGTCTCGATGGTGGATTTCTCTCGGTTATTCTTGGCTAAGCATTTGCCGACGCCGCTAAGGATTGGTATGGAATTGGAGTTTCAATGGCTGACGCAAGGAGAAAATAGCGTGGATGACTATCTCCATGAGTTTACACGTCTAAGACGTTATGCAGGATCTATCTTTGTCGAAGAGGAGCGTAAGACCAGTAGATTCTATGAAGGACTACGAGATGAGTTAAGGTTTTTGCTCTCGAGTTCTATGAGCCAAGGATTTCAAGCGTTGGTCTGTACGGCTAGGTCTTTGGAGAAGGACTTGAAGAGGACACAGGGCAAGAGGAACTTGGCAGTGACAAAGCCAGAGTTCAAGACGCCACATCCAGAGAAGTCTGGGTTGCGTAAGAGATGGGGAAAGAGGTCCAAATCTTCTGGGCAATCCCCTTCAGATGTTGTGATAGAGGCATCTTCTGGATATTGTTCTCGAGCTTGCTACACGAGTGAAAAGCTGGGGCACTTTGCTCGTGACTGTCGCTCTGGCCCTCCAAAGGACGAAAAGAAGGCGGGAGTGTCGTATGCGGATAAAGGGAAGACAGTGATGGAGTCTTCTGCATCGCAGGTGCTGCCCCGGGTCTTCAATCTCGGGCAACAGGAGGTTATCAAACAGGTTGACGTTGTCACAGGTATGGGTAGTTTGTAGTTTTACTTTGTGTCTTGCGCTGTACTTGTTTTAATTTTTGTAATATAGGTTTTGTCCTTATATGGGACCATCCGGCAAGAGCCCTGTTCGATACAGGTGCCTCGCATTCGTTTCTGTTTGAAGACTTTATCTTACGGATCGAGGTACCTACACGGACCATGACAGACAGTATTAAGGTGCTCCTACCTAACGGAGGTGTGTTGTGCGCGGATAAGCCGTATAGTGTGGAAGTAAAGATAGGAAGTCGGGATTTCTTGGTGAACGCATCAGTGCTACCGATATCTGAGTTCGATATTATCTTTGATATGGACTGGCTTTCAGAGCAGCATGCCAGTATAGATTGCACTTCCAAAGAGGTTACCCTGGGTCAAGATACCGAACAAGAGACTAAGTTCAATGAGATGCGAGGGACGAGTACGATAATGTTATCTGCTCTCTAAGTCGTTAAGGCAGTTCGGAAGGGTGTGGAGTTATTCTTCACACTTATAGAGGCTTGGAGCCTAAGGCCAGTATTAGTGAGGTTCCTATTGTATCGGAGTTTGCTGATGTGTTTCCAAAAGATCTTCCAGGGTTACCACCCCAGAGGGAGATCGACTTCGCTATCGAGTTGGTACCAGGTACGAAACCTGTGGCCCGCTCGCCTTATCGAGTAGCGCCAAAGGAAATGGCAGAGTTGAAGGTTCAGTTACAGGAACTACTAGAGCAAGGCTACATACGTCCAAGTTAGTCACCTTGGTGTGCGCCAGTTCTCTTTGTGAAGAAGAAGGACGGTAGCTTGCGTCTATGTATTGACTACAGAGAACTAAACAAGCTGACGAAAAAGAATAAGTATCTGATTCCACGAATTGACGACTTGTTTGATCAGTTAGTTGGTTTGACTGTATACTCCAAGTTGGATTTGAAGTCAGGTTATTATCAGTTGAGAGTTCGTGAAAGTGACATACCCAAAACAGTGTTCGGAACACGTTATGGTCACTATGAGTTCACAGTAATGTCGTTTGGGTTGTCCAATGCTCCATCAGTATTCATTGATTTAATGTATCAGGTGTTTAGGGAATACTTGGATCTGTTTGTAATCATCTTTATCGATGATATCCTCGTATACTCCCAAACTAAAGAAGATCATGCAAATCATTTGCGGTTGGTGCTGCACACCCTGAGGAAGAACAAGCTCTACGCCAAGTTCTCTAAGTGTGAATTTTGGCTGTCGTCAGTGGCTTTCCTTGGCCATGTTGTTAGTCGAGAGGGCATTGCGGTGGATCCGGCTAAGATTGCTGCTATACGGGAGTGGCCTGTTCTTACTTCTGTGGCGGAGGTCAGGAGTTTTCTTGGACTAGCAGGCTACTACAGGCGCTTCGTAGAGAATTTCTCGTGGATAGCACTGCCACTCACCACACTGATGAGGAAGGATCAGAAGTTCGTTTGGACACCTGAATGTGCACGAACTTTCGAAGAGCTTAAGAGTCGTTTGATCACGGCGCCAATCTTGATATCGCCATGTGGTTTGGGCAGCTTCGAAGTGTATAATGATGCTTCAGGGAGCAGTTTGGGCTGCGTTCTTCTACAGTTTGGGAAGGTGTAAGCTTATGGCTCACGCTAGTTAAAGGTGCACGAACGGAATTACCCCGTCCATGATTTTGAGTTGGCGGCGGTAATATTCGCACTTAAACTGTGGCGTCATTATTTATATGGCGTGAAAGTGGACATATTCACGGACCATAAGAGCCTGAAATATCTGTTGGATCAGAAGGATCTCAACATGCGACAGAGAAGGTTGATGGAGTCTCTTGGAGACTATACTTTTCAGATTCACTACACTCCCGGTAAGGGGAATGTCATCACGGATGTCTTGGGTCATAGGACTCCGGCAAGGGCTAATTGGTTGTTAAGGCATGATGAAAGCCTAATTCGAGATCTGGAAGTCTTAGACATTTCTTGTGTTGACAAGGATTCCACTTCAAAGGCGTGTTTGAACTGGACACAGGTACAGTGTGACCTTACGGATAGAGTTTGATAGGTAACAGAACTTGATGAAAGTATTCAATGGTATGCAGCGGAGAGTTCAGATTCTCAGTTTTCTTTTGAGGACGGCCTTTTGCGGAGAGGGGGTCATTTGTGCGTCCCAAGTAGGGGTAAAAGTCGTGAAGAATTGATGTATGAAGCCCACTTCACAAAATATTCAATAAACCCCGGGAACACGAAGATGTATAAGGATATGAAGAAAATGTTCTGGTGGCCTGGAATGTAGAAGGATATAGCACATTATGTTGCGAAATGCATAACATGTGCCTTGGTAAAAGCTGAATGCCAAAGGCCAGGTTGTCTTCTGAAGTCATTGCCGAAAGAACGGCCTTTCATCCTCAGATAGATGGTCAGACCGAAAGAACCTACAGGACGTTGGAGGATATGCTACGATTGTGTGCACTAGATTTCGGGAAGGGTTGGTAAGATCATCTATTTATGGTCGAGTTTGCCTACAATAATAGCTATCAAGCTAGTATTCAGATGGCGCCCTTTGAGGCCTTATACGGTAGGAAGTGTCGTACCCTTTGGCTTGGGCGGAGACTGGCGAATCGAAGTTGTACAAGCGAAAAGAAATGGATGATGCTAACTCGACTATTCGGTTGATTCGAGAAAGATTGTTGGTGGCTCAAGACAGACAAGCAAAGTTCTACAATGCCAAGCACCGAAATGTAGAGTTTGCGGTTGGCGATTGGGTATACCTGAAAATAAACCCTTCAAGGGCGTGTCTAGGATACAGCGTTTGAAAAAGCTGAGCCCGAGGTATTTGGGACCGTTTGAAGTGGTAGAGCGTGTTGGTGAGGTTGCCTATCGTTTAAGGCTTTCAACAGAACTGAGTGGTTTGCATGACGTGTTTCATGTCTCGGTATTAAGGAAAACAGTGAAAGAGACATCTCAGTTGGTTGATGCGTGAAAGTCCACCTAGTGTCAACTAGCTTCACCTATGGGGGGATAGGTGTCTTGTGGGGGTTTTGCGGAATTAAAAACTGTACCTGCACAAGTAAATCAAACAACACAGCACAGAAAAGACTCAAACAATTTATAGTGGTTCCCCGATTTGGGTACGTCCACTTTCCCCCTTCGACCTATCTCCCAACCAGGGACGACTCGGTCACTTCACCAACTGGATTGAAATCCAATCCTTGCACTAACGGAAGAAACCCTTCCACACGTAGGAGTCACCACTCCCACAACACGGGTTGCACCCAACCCTTACAACTAGAGACCAATCGGTCCTTTACAAAGAAATTGAAAATATATTGTATAAGAAATACAAACAACTTATGGAGATTAAGGTGCTCTTCGTTCGACGACGTGTTCTTGAAGTCAACGAAGAGTCTACAACCTTAGATCTCTCTTGGAATGAACCTTCCCAAAACCGGCGACGGCTTGGAGCGGCGGCTAGGTTCTCGGAATAAGCGGCGGCGACGGAGAGCTGCTGCAGTACTATGGGATTCAAACTTCGTAGCAAAGGAAGTAAGGTCTTCCAACGGTCACACTAGGATCGATCGTCTTGATCGATTCGGAAGGGGAAGGTTTTTCCTGATCAAAGAATCAAGAGACAAGGGATCTCTAGTTAGACGCGTGAGACGCTATGCTAGCCTAAGCTTCTGTCGCCAGAGATCTGGAAGAACTTGAGATCAACAGCGGTGACAACTGCACGAACGGCGGAGACGGTCGGCAGAGCAAGATCGCGATCTAGGTCACGTCGGGGGCTGTGATTTTTGAATTGGCGTATTCGTGGGTCTTTTTCCGCTCATACATACGGAGGTATAAATACCTTAGGTCAAGCACATGACCGTTGTGGGTCCCACCAGCAACAAGACCTAAGACCAGTTCGAAATACCGCAGGTAACATGGACCGGTCCAGAAAGAATCGGAAAATTGCCCAAGTCAAAATCGGTGAGAATCATAAGTGATTCTCGACGAATCGGCGAGAATCACCTAGGATTCTCGCCGAATTCTACTTAGCCGAATTCTGGCTGCACTGATATAGAAGCCGGGGAGAATCGGCGGGAATCACACTTGATTCTCGACGATTCTGCCTTAGAGAAATTTCTAGCGCGTCGAGACAGCCGGCTCCAACCGGCGAGAATCAACTAGTGATTCTCGACGACTCGGCGAGAATCATTAGTGATTTTCGCCGAATCGGCGAGAATCACTTAGTGATTCTCGTCGATTCTTACTTAAGACAACTTTTCCTCTTTCTTTCCGAGAGCTGGTCTTTGGCCCATCCTTGCTCCTTGTCTGCTCTTGCTCTATCATAGCCCTGTACTTGAAATTAAGTACACTCCAATAGAGAGAGTACACATAGGCCAACACACTGATCTGCTCAACGAGGGATTACGTCGCGCAGACCCGTGTATATTGACCCACTGCACCCTGATATTGGTGTGTACTTAGCGTGGAATAACTGCAAGCACAACTAGAAGGATTTCATCAAATACATAGTCAATTCACCTTATCTTGTCCAGGGGCTTCTTCAAATTAGGTATATTGTGGATACAATACCCAACAATCTCCCCCTATTTGAAGAAGCCTAAACCCTACAAGCTAAGGTGAATATAACGGCTTGGAAGAAAACACAACTTTGAAAAACGAGAGTGAGTTGAAATTCCATACCATTATCTTTAGAACATTTGGAGCATACACCTTAGCACCTTAGCCGACCGAGAGGGTAATCTCCCCCTTTTCGGCTTCTGCAAATCTCGGTCTGGTGCATTTGACGCCATGCTCCCCCTCAGTTCTTGCACCTGTGCTTACACTTGAGTTCCTGGCAGATGCTCCCCCTAGATACACGAGCCTGGAGCTTCTATTCTTCATTCCTCATTGTTTAGCATCCCCAATTCAGTTTTGAAGAGACTGAACTTGGCCTCGTCTAAGGGCTTTGTAAAAATATCTGCAATCTGCTTGTCCGTGGGGACATAGCAGAGAGAGATGTCCTTGTTCTCCACGTGCTCCCGAATGAAGTGGTAGCGCACTTCAATATGCTTCGTTCTGCTGTGCGATACCGGATTGTTGGCAATAGCAATTGCACTGGAGGAGCCGCAGTACATTGGTACTTCCTTGAACTGAAGGTCATAGTCTGCTAACTGATTTCTGATCCATAGGAGTTGTGCGCAACAGCTGCCAGCCGAGATGTACTCAGACTCTACTGTGGAGGTTGCTATAAAATTCTGCTTCTTGCTATTCCATGAGATGAGTCGTCTTCCGAGGAATTGACACGTCCCGAAAGTGCTTTTCCTGTCATCCCTACTCCCTGCAAAATCAGCATCTGAAAAACCTATTAGCTCGACATCATTGTTTCTCGGGTACCACAAGCCAAGATTAGGGGTACCTTTAAGGTATCTAAGAATTCGCTTTGCAGTGATATAATGAGATTCCTTAGTGTTCACCTGATATCTGGCACAAACACATGTGGAGAACATGATATCCAGTCTAATTGCAGTAAGATAGAGCAGGGACCCAATGATGCTTCTGTATTTGGTTTCAACAAAAGGTTTCCCTTTCTCATCCTTATCCAGAGACATGGTGGATCCCATTGGAGTCCTCATAGAGGTTGCATTCTCCATTCCGAATTTCTTGAGGAGTTCATTGGTGAACTTTGTCTGAGAAATGAAAATTCCTTCCTCAGACTGTTTCACTTGAAGTCCCAAGAAATACTTTAGCTCTCCCATACTGCTTGTTTCAAACTTTCCTTGCATAAGTTTAGAAAACTTTTTGCAAAGATTATTGTCTGTTGACCCGAATATAATGTCATCGACATAGATTTGCACCAGCAAGATCTTGCCTTTGACTTCCCTGAGAAACAATATCTTGTCTATTTTTCCTCTAGAGAACTTGTTCTCAAGAAGAAAACTAGACAAGGTCTCATACCAAGCTCGAGGAGCTTGTTTTAACCCATATAGAGCTTTATTAAGAAAATATACATGATTAGGATAAGTAGGATTGACAAAACCTGGAGGTTGAGCGATGTATACTTCCTCTTTAAAGTCTCCATTCAAGAATGCCGATTTCACATCCATCTAATAGACTGTGAATCCTTTGTGCGAAGCATACGCCAGGAACAATCTGATTGCCTCGAGCCTTGCCACTGGTGCAAAGGTCTGGTCGAAGTCAATCCCCTCCTCCTGTCTGTAACCTTGAGCCACCAGCCTGGCCTTGTTCTTTATGATGACACCGTGTTCATCCAGTTTGTTTCTGAAGATCCACTTGGTGTCAATCACATTCTGCGTCATAGATCTGGGAACCATCGTCCAGACTTTGCATCTTTCGAATTGATGCAGCTCATCTTGCATGGCCAATATCCATGACGCATCTTTGTTCGCCTCGTCGAACTTCTTTGGCTCAACCTGTGATAGGAAGCTAAGATGCAAAATCTCGTTAATAGTACCTCTTCGAGTTCTGACCCCGTCACGAGGATCTTCGATGATCTGATCTCTAGGATGATCCCTCACGTGGCTGCGCTCTAGAAGTCTTGCATCGGGAGCTCCAACAATTTCTGGGGCCCCTTCCTCTTCAGGGTGGACTGCTCCATCCTGACCGTTATCCTCTCTGATCGGCGTTGAGGTGGAGACCTTGACATATTTCGGAGTTGTATCTTTCTCGGGCTCATCCAGGTGTAGCTTGTCGAGTCTGGCACCTGTATCTTCAAGAAGACCGCTGGAAGAGTTGCAATTAAGCAAACTTCCTTCATCAAATACAACATTTATTGATTCCTCTACCACTAGAGTTTTCTTGTTGAAAACTCTATAAGCCCGGCTATGGCTACTATAGCCCATGAATATGCCTTCGAAGCATTTTTCACCAAACTTAGTACGAGGGTACTTCCCATTATTCAGTACATAACATCTGCAGCCAAAGATCCTCAAATAGGACATGGTTGGTTTCCTGCCTTTCAGTAGATCATACGGAGTCTTACGATGGCTCTTGTTGATCAACGCCCGGTTTTGCACATGACAAGCCGTATTGACAGCCTCGGCCCAGAAGTATTTTGGGAGAGAAGCGTCATTCAACATTGTCGTGCACGCTTCAATGAGTGTTCTATTCCTCCTCTCCGCCACTCCATTTTGTTGAGGAGTGCGTGGGGAGGAGAACTCATGAAAGATATCAAGTTCTTCACAGAACTCTGTCATAGCACCAGACTCGAATTCTGTTCCATAGTCACTTCTGATTTTGACCACTGAGCAGTTAAGTTCGTTCTGGATCTGCTTGACAAAACTGGTTAAGATGTCAAACGTATCAGACTTGCACTTTAAAAAGAACAACCAAGTAAACCGAGAGTGATCATCAACAATCACTAGCGTATAAGACTTCCCTCCTAAGCTATGAACTTGCATTGGACCAAACAAGTCCATGTGCAGAAGATAAAGACATCTGGAGGAGTCTTTGTCTGGGATGCCTTTAAAGGTAGCCCGAGTCTGCTTGCCCATCTGGCATGCAGGACAGGGACTATCTTTAATGCACTTAATAATGGGAGCATCCCTTACTAAGTCTTTGAAAAACAGCATATTAATTGTCTTATAATTAATATGTGTCAATCTCTTATGCCATTGTTCACAAAGAGATACACTGCCTTTTGCAACGAGGCATACTGGGGTAGAAGAATCTAAACTAAGAAAATCTAAGCAAAAAATATTTCTGCTCCTAATGCCAGTTAATACTGTCTCCGAAGAGGCACATGATATTATCAGGCATTTATCCTTGCAGAACTTAACGTCATACCCTTTATCACATAACTAGCTTACACTGATCAGGTTATGATTTAGCCCCTCAACATAAGCTACGTTAGTGATAGAGAGTATACCGTTGGAAATCGTACCGTAACCTCTGGTGACTCCCCGATCAGATCCCCCAAATATAACTTTGGGTCCATTCTCGACTAGAGAGTACTCCCGCAGCAGGCTTCTTATCCCAGTCATATGACGGGAGCATCCACTGTCCAAATACCAAATGGGAGTTTTGTTGGCCTTTGGACATTCCTGTAAAACAGAATTAATTTGCCTTAGGAACCCAATCGAACTTGGGTCCTAGATTCCTCGTTAGCATACTCCCCCTCGATTGGTTAGCCCTACGAGTGGTCGGCCTCGCATTGCCAACATGATGAGTCTCGTTATTCCTTGGATTAAACCAGCAATCCATGGCAAAGTGACCAACTTTGCCACAGCACCAGCAGTCAAACCTGTTATACTTTCTCTTAGGCGCCTGCTTCACCCTAGGAACGTAGGGTTCAACCGGGGCCGTGGACCTGGAGGTGGAGGAATCATGATGACCACAGTCACATGATTTCTTCACCTCTTGGCTTTTCAGTGAGACAGGCTTGGCCTTAGGTGCCTGCTTCCAATTATGGTCGCTAGAGATGTGACCATAATTTTCCACGCGGATTTCCTCAAAAGGTGCCTTAAAGACACTCTCACTGAAGTTACGGGGAAAGGTCCAACCATCATACTGGCTCTTTGGCTTTGCAATCGAGGGCCTGAAGTGATGGCCATATGTTGACTTAAAATCATGTTGGTTACAGGGAAAGCTTGGCTTTCTGAACTCAACAGGGCTGAGTGGGGCCTTTCCCTTTTCAGCAGCAGAGGCCTTCTTAGCAGCCTTATTCTTTCTCTGGTTCCTGTTTCTCCTGGAAGAGGAACGAGGTGCCCCTACGTGCCCCAAACCAGCTCCTTTGGTCTGAGCAGTGAAGGTATCAACTAGTGGAAGAACTGTCTTAGGCATAGAGAAGCTCTTAACAATCTTCTTTTCTACCGCAAGTTGTTCTTCCAACTTGTCGATTTCCTCTTGCTTAAGATCGAGGAGCTTAAGGGACTCTGAATGCTTTGAAGTCAGGTCCAAGTGCTCCTATCGGAGGGAGATCAAACTGGTGATCTCTTCCCTCGGGGATACACTCTCACCATTAAGGAATTTAACTTCCTTTTTCTCAGCCTTCAGTCTCTTTCGACATTCCTCGAAAGTATTGAGCAGAAGCTCATACTTATCGAGGAGCTCAGTTTCACGGGCCGAAGGCTATCCTTAGGGTCATCATCCTGAGACTCAGGATCAGAGTCAGAGTCGGAGAGAGGGGTGTGAGCTTTTACCTTCCCAGTAAATGGGGGGCAATCTCCTTCCGAGTCACAGCGACCCATTAGCCCAAAGTAGGCTTCCACGTCATCGCTGGTGTCTGACGTGTCAGATTCACTAAGCGTCTTTGGCTTCTTCGCGATGTAACTCCTCTCCTTCTTCTTGTCTTTTGAGGACTTATGCTCCTCTCCCTTTCCCTTCTCCCTCTTGCCTTGATGGCAGTCGGCCACGACGTGTCCTGGCTTGTTGCAACCAAAGCAAATAATGTCAGATGAGCGGTGTTTGTTCGGTTTGGAAACATACCTGTCAGAAGAATAGTTCTTCTTCTGATCCCTTGAGGAGGAGCCATCTCTCTTTCTCTGATTCCTCAGCTTGAGGAACTTCTTGAATTCCCGTGTGATAAGAGAGAAGTCTTCCTCAGACAATTCTGAGCCGGAGGAGCTTGGCTCAGAGTCTTCCTCTTCATCCTTCTTCCACGCACGGGAAGAAGCAGCACCCTTACCCTTTCTGGAATGAATGGCTTTTAGGGTTATGGTCTTTTCTTTGGCTGCGGCTTTCTCTGCTTCCTCTTCAGCCTTCCTTGTGTTCAATTGAAGCTCATAGGACATGAGCTTCCCGAACAGAATCTGAGGGTCGGTTTCCGCAAGTCTGCCAAACTCCCGGATGGCGCAGATCTTCGTGTCCCATTCCTTAGTAAGGGACCTAAGGAACTTATCATTGAGCTCACCGTCAGTGAACACTCTTCCATATCCCTTAATTGCATTGACGATCTTGAGGAAGTTTTCGAAGGTAACTCCGATCTCCTCCTTGGGCCCTTGCCTGAAGGCCTCATATTTCTGGTTGAGGAGGGATCTCCGATCGTCCCTCACTTCATATGTGCCCTCCATTAATACAATCAGGCAGCTCTAGAGATCCTTGGCTGTCCTGTAGTTGTAGAAGTTCTGTATCATAGAGTCGTCAACTGCACTTACCAGGATGTTCTGAGCTTTCTTGTCGAGTCCAAACAGCACCATTTCGTCCTTGTCCATTTCCGAAAGTTTCTTGGGCACTTTCTTGGTAGGATCAATGGTGGAGGCCTTAGTGGGAATGTAAGGTCCCTCCTCCACGATCATGAAGAGTTGGGTGTCGACTGCTTCCATGTAGAATCTGATTCTTTCCTTCCAGATAGGAAAGTTCAGTCTGGTGCACACTGGGATTTTGCCGGAGTACTTGAGTCCGTCCATGGAAGATATCGGTCTTCTTCTTGACACTGGTGGCAGGATTCTACTCAAGGTGTGAACCTTTTTGATGAGTAACCTGCCTCTGATACCACTTGAAAGTCCACCTAGTGCCAACTAGCTTCACCTATGGGGGGGATAGGTGTCTTGTGGGGTTTTTGCAGAATTAAAAACTGTACCTGCACAAGTAAATCAAACAACACAGCACAGAAAAGACTCAAACAATTTATAGTGGTTCCCCGATTTGGGTACGTCCACTTTCCCCCTTCGACCTATCTCCCAACCAGGGACGACACGGTCACTTCACCAACTGGATTGAAATCCAATCCTTGCACTAACGGAAGGAACCCTTCCACACGTAGGAGTCACCACTCCCACAACACGGGTTGCACCTAACCCTTACAACTAGAGACCAATCGGTCCTTTACAAAGAAATTGAAAATAGATTGTATAAGAAATACAAACAACTTATGGAGATTAAGGTGCTCTTCGTTCGACGACGTGTTCTTGAAGTCAACGAAGAGTCTACAACCTTAGATCTCTCTTGGAATGAACCTTCCCGAAACCGGCGGCGGCTTAGAGCGGCGGCTAGGTTCTCGGAAAAAGCGGCGACGACGGAGAGCTGCTGCAGTGCTATGGGATTCAAACTTCGTAGCAAAGGAAGCAAGGTCTTCCAACGGTCACACTAGGATCGGTCGTCTCGATCGATTCGGAAGGGGAAGGTTTTTCCCAATCAACGAATCAAGAGAAGAGGGATCTCTGGTTAGACGCATGAGACGTTATGCTAGCCTAAGCTTCTATCACCGGAGATCTGGAAGAACTTGAGATCAACAGCGGCGACAACTGCACGAACGGCAGAGACGGTCGGCGGAGCAAGATCGCGATCTAGGTCACGTCGGGGGCTGTGCTTTTTGAATTCGCGTATTCGTGTGTCTTTTTTCGCTCATACATACGGAGGTATAAATACCTTAGGTCAAACACATGACCGTTGTGGGTCCCACCAGCAACAAGACCTAAGACCGGTTCGAAATACCGCAGGTAACATGGACCGGTCCAGAAAGAATCGGAAAATTGCCCAAGTCAAAATCGGCGAGAATCATAGGTGATTCTGGACGAATCGGCGAGAATCACCTACGATTCTCGCTGAATTCTACTTAGCCGAATTCTGGCTGCACTGATATAGAAGCCGGGGAGAATCGGCGGGAATCACACTTGATTCTCGACGATTCTGCCTTAGAGAAATTTCTGGCGCGTCGAGACAGCCGGCTCCAACCAGCGAGAATCAACCAGTGATTCTCGACGACTCGGCGAGAATCATTAGTGATTCTCGCCGACTCGGCGAGAATCACTTAGTGATTCTCGTCGATTCTTACTTAAGACAATTTTTCCTCTTTCTTTCCGAGAGCTGGTCTTTGGCCCATCCTTGCTCCTTGTCTGCTCTTGCTCTATCATAGCCCTGTACTTGAAATTAAGTACACTCCAATAGAGAGAGTACACGTAGGCCAACACACTGATCTGCTCAACGAGGGATTACGTCGCGCAGACCCGTGTATATTGACCCACTGCACCTTGACATTGGTATGTACTTAGCGTGGAATAACTGCAAGCATAACTAGAAGTATTTCATCAAATACATAGTCAATTCACCTTAGCTTGTCCAGGGGCTTCTTCAAATCAGGTACATTGTGGATACAATACCCAACAATGCGGATCGAGTATCTGTCGATAATAGGCTAAAGACGAAGGTTAGGCCTATTCGGATCGAGGATACGGCGGTTAAACAACTACGAAATAAAGCTTTCGGGATGGTCAAGGTCTGATGGGACAATTGTGGCCGCGAGGAGTTGTCATGGGAGCAGGAACAAGCCATGCGTACTAAATTTCCCGAGCTATTTTGGTAGTATTGTTGTAACCATGTGTATGGACAATAGTTTATATTTGCATAGTATATAAGTTTGTTTTGTGCTTAGGGAATTTCGGGACGAAATTCTTATAAGAGGGGGAGAATTGTAATGCCCCAAAAACACTATAGGTATGGGAAGTGTTTTTAGGGGTTCTAGAGCCCTGGGGTTTTCCCGGCTTGAGGTCATGGGCGTGTCAGGGGTGCCGACACGGGCATGTCATATTTGAAACGGGCATGTCAACATACCGTGTCCTTCCCTGGAAACTGGGCTGTGTCGAGGGGCGTGTACACGGATCGGGACACGGGTATGTCATGGTCTACACGGTCATTTCAATCCTGACACGGGCGTGTCAGGACCCGTGTCCACTAAGGGTCGTGTCGTTTCCAAAGAGTGGTTATGGAACACACCCACCGACACGGGCGTGCCGGTTTGGGCGACACGGGCGTGTCACCTTGGACACGGGCGTGTCACCTTGGACACGGGCGTGTCTAAACCCGTGTCCTGCTTTGGACAAACGATTTCGTGTGCAAGCAGGGCACACGGCCAGGCATACGGCCGTGTGCAAAGCCGTGTTCGGCCATCTGAAATAATTTTCAGAGTTAATCTGGGCCGTTCGTTTTTATTAAATACGATCCAACGGTCCTGGCTTGCCTCCTGATGGTTTATGGACGGGAATGGGGAAGTTATTCCTCATTTCATCTTTGGCTTTCTCTTTCTAAGTAGAAGAGAGAGGGGATAGCAAGAGGAGGAAGAAGAAGAGGAATCCGACTGTCGGTGGTGCTACGGTGGTCCGAGTCGCGTGCCGAATTCAGATTCGCGGAGGCAAGAGCGTTGCGGTCCTTTCCAACCATGTAGTTTTATCCATGGCGCCAAAACGTGCTGCAGGGGTAACGATTTCCCACTCAGACATGTGAAGTCCTTCTTTTCTGCATTTTCATAGGAATCCTCCACCAAAAGGTGGAACGCGAAGTGATTCCCGCGGGATCGGTGGTTCATCCCTTGTTTGTTGCATTAGAACCCGAAGTGAGTAGTACAGTTAGGCATTCTGTGTGAAGCCCATCTGGAAGTGAGTAGTACGGATTGGTTAAGCTTTGTTTGCAATCGGAGAATACTCTGTGTTCATTGATTGTTTGTATGGAGTCCCTGGGTGTATACCTGCGGCTTGGTGCAGCAGGAAGTACTGGCGGAAATCCAGGAAAATGTGAGAGTTGATACTTGGTGTTCTACTCGTGTGGTCATGAGTACCATGTTGTGTGTTGTTTGGCCGTTGTGCTACAACTAAAAGCCTTGGTGGCGAACGGGTAAGGAGATGTTGTACCCGCGTCGGTCCGGTATGAAGACTGACGATGATGAGCAATGGGCAAAGCGGATCTGTACCCACGTTATGGTTGTCTAACCTTGGGTGTTTAAGTCCCTATTAGGATCTCATAGCGAGAGTCTTAGGCCTACGCGCCGTAAAGACTAGGAATGCTCATTTTTGGACCGTAAGGTAGAGAGACCTTGAAATGGTGGTGGGACCCTGGATTATTCGATACACCAATAAGGTGCCCTGAGTGCACGGAGCGTCGGGTCATCGGGCCGATGTTTGTTATATGTATTGGCTAGTGTGGTTTTGCACGTCCTTGGAGGATTATAGTATACATATGCTGGTTAATGAAACGCTTTGCAGGGAAGGAATTCCGCTGCCCCGTGCCAGGGGTAGGGACGTTATAATTGGTCAGCTGAATGCTGACCGTTGCCCTGTTTGCCGCCGCTTGGTGGATTGTTTCTTGTAGATGGAGCTGGCCCAAGAGGGAAATAGAAGGTTGAAGCCCTGATTGCGTTGCTGCCCTTGAAGGCTTTACTTTACTTTACTTTTGTTCATGTGTGAAAGTGAGGGGATAAGTTGTAAACTACTCTAGAGGGGGGGTGAATAGAGTATTCAAAATTTTATGAACACTTAGTCAGCTCCCTTGGAGTATATTTGCGGAATAGAAAATCTGATACTTGAACCCTAAGAGCCTAACACAGTGAGGTGCACAAGTGAGAGAGTTAACTGAAATTTCAGTTTAACTAAAAGCCTATCACAGCAACTAGCAATCCTAGATAGTTCTACCACAGCCACAGAATAAACAAATCAGCAAGAACCAGAGAGACACAGGATATATAGTGGTTCCCTTTAAATAGGTACATCCACTCTTCTACCACCCTGGTAGGAATCCACTACAGGTTTTTGCTAAGGTGCCCTGCCACCAATGATCTGATTCAGGTAGATCAAACAGACCCTTTGAGCTTTTGATAAGGATGCTCAACCACAGGTTGTTGATAAGGTGCCCTGTCACCAACGTTCACTTTTGAAGAGGTGTGAACAAACTCTTTTTACAAAGGGGTTGAGAGGGTTAGATTATCTTCTCTGTTTTAAATACAGATTAGAGAAGATTTGTGGATTCTCTAAAGAATCAAAGTCTCCCCCTGGCTCAGTGGAAGTCCAGGGAAAGCCTTTGCTTCAGGATGAAGGAGTTTCAGATAAACTGAAACTAAATCCTCAGAAATCTGAAGACTGATTTTTATCAGGTCTTAAGATTCTGAAGCACTTGAAGCAGATCTGGAGCTTTTTCTGAAGTCTTGAAAACTCTAAGCAAAATGCTCAGGAGACTTGAGAAACAAAGATGATTGCTCTGGGCTTTTTGCTTCAGGAAAACTTTTCTTCTTCTTGTTGAGATATTGTGAAGAGCTGCTCTGATGATGCTTGAGCGAATGAATAATCTTTCTCTGTGTCTGTATATTTTTTGAGAGAAGAAATTCTCTTAAATATGTCTTCACGTTTTCCTTTTGGAACGGCTCTATTGATTTGAATTCTTGAGCCCTGCAACAGATTATCTCAAGATAGAATATAGCAATAGGAATAGAATGGCCTATTAACTTTCTGTCAGTCCCAATAAGGAAATAAATGAATAGGGAAATATCTCAGCATAAAGATTTATCATTCTTGGAAATAGCATACACCGCCAACGGCTAGAATACAGCCTGGCAATATATTTTGTATAATAAGACAAAAATGCTTTATCAAGAATACTGAATCTCGTAATTTATGCTTGACAGAATTTGTAATCAATTTATTTGAATTTAAACCATAAATTTAGCAACAATAATATCAGAGAATCAATCTAACCACCAACTAAAACACTTGGAAATAAACCAAGGAATAGAATAAATACGAACAGATAAAAGCAGACAGAAAACGTCGAACAGGAGTTCGATGATCGTCGACCTGCAAACAGATCGTCGACCAATAGCAGGAATCTGTCGGAACAGAAATCGTCGACCACAAATCGTCGACCAGCTAATAGATCGTCGATCGTCTAACAGATAGTCGACCAGCGAACAGATCGTCGACCAGCAAATAGATAGTCGACCAGCAAAGGCAAATATCTGTCGAGACAGAAATCGTGAAGCAAGAACACGATCGTCGACCTGATGATGATAGATCGTCGACCATCCTTCAGAGCGTAGTAAGCTTGCTCTGAGATCGTCGACCAACGGTCGACGATAATTGTCTTGACTTCAATGATTCACTAGCCCTGCTATCGTCGACCATTGATCGACGATCGCGAGGCCTCGTTCGACGATGGTCGAACGGAAAAGCCTTATCCACAAAAACATCTAGAACTTCTAACCTAAGCTCTAGGTCAGTTTATAAACTGCCCTAGGGAGACTAAACAAAGTCTAACCATGATCACATATATCTTTATATGGATCAAGAGGGGCCGGAAAGGGATTACATAAGCCAAATCACATCTAGGGTACCAACAATCTCCCCCTATTTGGGTTATGTTATCCAATCCAGTTTAAAAGGCTAAAGCAGACAACAACAAATCTAAAGATTAACCAGAATGATAAAACACAGGCAATACACAGAAAATATATCAAGCATAAATCAGCAGAAATGGAATGTATCAAGCAGATTTATCAGCAAGTTTAGCATCAGATGAGTTTTTAGGTATTGCAGCTGGTTTGAAAATAATTTCTCTGTTAGGGTTTGCTGCTTGTCTCTTGGATAGCATTAGATCATGTTCACCTATGATTTTCTTTTCAGCATAACTAGGTAGAACTGCAGCAGGATGTAGTCTCATGTATTCTTCAGTGTCAAAGGCTTCTGGATTGACTTGAATTCTGCTTAGTTCCTTTTCTCTGAATTCTGACATTGTTGAGTAAGCTGTGGGATCTAATCCTTGAGATTTGGCTCTCTCCATCATGCTTAGAGCAATAGACTCTTTGAATCTTGCCATAGAGGCAATCCTTTCAGCTTCAGTTTTATCTGATGGAGAGGCGGGTCTATCAGTATCTGTATGAGCTGCAATCTCTATGTTTCTTTGAAGAGCTGTAGCAAGTTTGCTTGAATCAAGAGGAATCTGCACAGCCTTCTTAGGATCAGTTTGAGCATATAGAGATTTTGGAGGTGCAAGCTCAATGAACTTTTTGTGGGATTTTTCTGAAAAGACCACTCTTTTTCCTTTTGAGTCAGTTGTCTCAGCAGCAGCAGGCTTTCTTGAAGACGGGGATGGACCTTTCCTGTGAGGAGAAGGAGGAGGAGAGAATGTAGGATGCTGAAAAGTCATCTCCTTTATTTGTTCCACGAGAGCATTGTCATTCCTTTTTCTTCCCTGTCCTGACACATCTTGGCCTCCCTGGCTTTGATTACTCCTTCTTTGATATGTCTGAGAAGTGTTAGAACTGGCTGACCTAGCAGAGGGGGCAGAAGAGAGATTCCCAGAGGCTCCAGCACTAGGAGGTGGAGGAGGACCTCTGGGGGGAATTTCTGAACAGGAGTGTCATATCTCTTTCTTCTCTTATTCTCTTTAGTCTGATTCTTTGACAGTCTCATCCATGGCTGGAATTCCTTGCTCTTAGGATCTATTCCCTTCAGAATGTAATAGGGAATATCCTTGTTAGGATTGGCAGAAGGAGGAGCAGGAGCTTTTCTTTTCTTGGAAGCAACTCTTTTCCTTTTCTTAGTGGAGTCAGAATCATCAGAATCATCATCATCATCAGAATGAGATGAGTCTTTCCCAGCATAATCAACAAAGTCAAGTTCAGAGGAATCCTTGGCAGCAGGTTCAGCTTTATCTTTCTTTTCTCTTTCTTCTTTCTCTTTAGCTTCCTCAATGGCATCTTGCCTAAGGAGGGCATCAAGATCCACATTCGGAGACCTCTTCCATAGTTCTGATTCTGGATACAACTCAGGAACTGTCTTGGGGACCAGTTCTGCAATAGAAGGAATGGATAGAGGATAGGTAAGGATAGGTGGAGAAAAGATGACGATATCTGCAGGGGCAGATGCTTTCTCTAGAGAGATGGCTAGGGAATCCAGATGATAATTAGCCATCCCTTCAATGTACTCAGAGGCAATGTTCTCAGCCACAAAGGCTATAAATTGTTCTAGGTTTAGAGTACCTGAGCTTGAGTCCATTTCAGTCATCTTGGGAGCACTGTCTGCCCTATCTTGCACTTCTTCAATTTCTTCAGCAGCAGCATCAGCATTTATGGTTGTGCCTGCATGCAAAGAGAGATAGGTTAACAACCAAGTGGGAATAAAATATTCCCCCCAAGGTGAACAAACAACAGGTAATAGATAGGATTACCTGAAGATCTACACAGGATACCACTTTGCATCTAGGAAGGAGGTTATAATTCCTTCTAGATGTTCAGTGACATCAGGGATAGACACCTCTGCAAGGCACAAGAGGAGTGCCATACAGGAAAAGAAAAGAGTATCCTTGACCAAGGGGTCATCAAGGTACTCAGGTCTATAAGGGACCATTTTCTCTTGAAGAGAGGGAACAAGAGGAGTAGATGTGAGTGAGGACTCACAGTCTAGGTTAAGATAGGATTCTAAATCTTTATCAGAATCAAGGGACTTAGCAGCATCAACTTGCAATGCTGATGTGAGATCATCAGCAGCTGTGATGGAAAGGAAAGAATAAGAAATTAACTCTAAGTTGGAGTTAGAATTAATTAGAATTTTAAATAAAGCTATACCATCAGGTTGAGCATCATCATTTTCACAAACGTCCATGGGGACTTCCTCAGTTTCTTTTTCAGGAACTTCTTCCTCAGAAGCTAGATTCACTGGAGAGTGAATGTCTTTGTTAGATACAAATATCAAATTGAAGTCCTGATTATAACCTTTGGAGGAAGAATTTTAAGGTTTACCTTCTGGTTCTTTCTCTTGACTCTCTTGAGGTTCTTCTGCAGATCCTTGAAGGGGAAGAGAGGAATTATCCTGAAGGGTCAGGGCATCACCTGAGACCACTTCAACAGACATCTCCCCCTGCATGACTTCAGTGGGGACTGGAGTCATGCATCCTACAGAAGGGGGCTCAGCAGAGGGATGAGATGATTTTATGGCTTGAGTAAGTGCATTGATGGATGCAATGAGAGGGGCATTGGCAGCCTCAATCATTTTTTGGATGGAGGGAGTGATGAGCTCGACAAGATGTGCAAGCAATTCAGGAGTTATCTGAAATGCTGATGATGTAGAGGTGGATGGAATGGAGGCAGGATGATCTGCCACATGATCAAATGAGTCATGTGGAGATGGGTGAACATCAACATGAGTGTGGGAGTCATGTTGAGAAAGATGCGAGAGGATGGTAGCAGTCACCATGTCAACACTGGCTGAAGCTGCCAGGTGTTGTGGTGTTGGTGACTGGTGTGGAGATGCAGGTGGAATGAAGGATGCATGTTGTGATGGCACTTCAGATTGAGTGGAGGGTAATGCAGGAGATGTAGATGCAGGGGTAAGGAGGGAGGATGAAGGGATTGCTGAGCCTTCCCCAGTAAGCGGGAGAGCGGCCGAATCAGCCCTTGTGTCTGAAGAGGGGTTAGGATCAACCCTGGCTGACTTCTTGATAATCCTCTGGGATTTCTTGAATAGAGAAGGGTCCAACCTCTTGCTGGCGTTTACTGCGGAGGGTGCAGAAACGAGCAGCAGGGGTGCTTTCACATATAGAAACACACCCAGTACCCTTGCAAGGTTTACTTCTTTCTGATTGTTCTTTCTCCTTATTAGTTCAAACAGAACTTTTCCCCAGGCAATCTGTGCCTTATTCACCAAGGCTGACATCAGGGCAAATTGTTGCCGGTTGATGTTGTCATGAGCAGAATGTTTTCCCAAGACGACCTTGCCCACCAGGTCGGCCAGAAACTTGTATTCTGGAGACAAGTTTATCTTCAGCAGCTTAGCCGGAATCCCTTCGGCATGGCCCATCACAGAGAGCATGCGGCCATATTCCTCTGTGCTTTGCTCATATTCTTCAGAACCTATTGGCAGTCCAAACAGCTCAGTCAACACTTCAGGAGTCAGAGTGACCTCCTCGCCATTTATCTTTCCTGACATCGCTTCGTCGCTGGAGGACGAGGTGTATACCCATTCACGAATTTCTGGTATATGAATCTTAGGAGAGAACGACATAAATTTCTTGAGGCCTTGGTCTTCACATAGCTTCAGAATATCTTGGATTGGTTGATCGCATCGGCTGAAAGAATCGAAGTCGACACAGAAGCCAGTGTCGAACTTCATTCCGAAGAGAACAGCAGAAGGAATCGCCATAGAATTTGAGAGAAGATGGCAAATCGAGAAGCAAAACAGGGGAGAAGAGAATCGCGCGGGATTAGAGTTCGAGAGCGAATTCTAAGCCAGGAGAAGGAATATGAAAAGACGGAGCGGAAGGACGACGATCTTCAGACCTAAATCGACTATTAGAAACAAATCTGCGATCGTCGATCCCGGAATAAAATCGGTCGTCGAACACAGACCGACGATAGTCAATGTTTGACTAAGATGGTAAACATCGACCGCCTACACGCAATTACCACGATCGTCGATCAATAAATGATGGTCGACGATTCTCCATCCAGCACAGAAAATCTGTCGTCGACCATTGGTCGACGATAGATACCTAAGGAGAGATCGTTGACCAGCTGGTCGACGATTTCTGCCTTACTACAGAACGAGCTGTCGTCGACGGTTGGTCGACGATAGTTCTGACCTGGTCGAAGATCGTCGATCAGTCGTTCGACGATTTTAGACAGAAAACAAAACTAACCAAATTTTCACTATTCTGAACCATTAATCATGCCAAGCTGGTTCAGGAAGAACAAATGCTTTTGTTCATCAAGGGGCTTAGTGAAAATATCTCCTCTTTGCAGGTCTGTGGATATAAATTCCATTACTATCTTGTTCTTTTCCACATTATCTCTCAGAAAATGATGTCTAATCTCAATGTGCTTGGTCCTGGAATGGTGCACAGGATTTTGAGCAATTGATATTGCACTGGTACTGTCACACAGAATTTTTGTGTTTGAGTGTGTGTACCCATAATCCACGAGCTGATTTTGAATCCACAGGATCTGTGAACAACAGCTAGCTGCTGCTATATATTCAGCCTCAGCAGTTGAAGTAGACACAGATGCCTGTTTCTTGCAAAACCACGAGACAAGTCTCTCTCCCAGGAACTGACAAGTCCCTGAGGTGCTTTTCCTGTCAACTCTACAACCAGCATAATCAGCATCTGAATATCCAATTAATTCAAATCCTGACTCAGCTGGGTACCACAGTCCTAAGTTAGGGCACCCCTTAAGGTATCTCAAAATCCTCTTGAGAAGAGTTAAGTGAGATTCCTTTGGGTTGACCTGAAACCTAGCACATAGGCATGTAGCAAACATTATGTCAGGCCTACTTGCAGTCAAATACAGCAGGGAACCAACAATGGCTCTAAAGTTCTTTTGATCAACAGGCTTGCCATTGACATCAGAATCAATAACTGCATTTGAGGCCATGGGTGTGCTCATTGATGAAGCATCAGACATTCCAAATCTTTTAACCAGCTCTCTGGCATATTTTGATTGAGAAATGAAAATGCCATCAACACTCTGTTTCACTTGGAGACCAAGGAAATAGGATAACTCACCCATGCTGCTCATCTCAAACTTAGAGTGCATTAGTTCAGAGAACCTCTTGCATAGTTTGGGATCAGTAGAGCCAAATATAATGTCATCTACATAGATTTGAACTAACAGTTGTGAGTCCTTATGATGTCTAATGAACAGGGTTCTATCTACTACACCTCTCACAAACTTGTGTTCTAGAAGAAAATTTGCTAAGGTCTCATACCAAGCTCTAGGAGCTTGCTTAAGTCCATATAGAGCCTTTTGGAGTTTGAACACATGAGTGGGTAAGGTTGATGAAACAAACCCTGGTGGTTGTTCAACAAACACTTCTTCCTTTAAATCTCCATTGAGGAAGGCACTCTTCACATCCATTTGGAAGACCTTAAATCTTTTATAGACAGCATAGGCTAGGAAAATCCTAATGGCTTCTAGTCTGGCTACAGGGGCAAAAGTCTGATCATAGTCTATGCCTTCCTCCTGTCTATAGCCTTGAGCTACTAGCCTAGCCTTATTTCTAACTACTATGCCTTGGGCATCAAGCTTGTTTCTAAACACCCACTTGGTGCCTATGATCCGTTGGCCTCTTGGTCTTGGAACCAAGGTCCAAACTTTACATCTTTCAAACTGGTTAAGCTCCTCTTGCATTGCTATAATCCAGTGGGGATCAAGCTCAGCATCTTTAATGGTTAGGGGCTCAACCTGAGAAAGAAAACAAGCAAACATCACATCTTTGTTGAGTTGATGTCTTGTCTGGACTCCTGCTGAAATGTCTCCAATCACTTGAGATACAGGGTGATCTCTAAGTGTGACAAGATCAGTAGGTTCAACAATGATCTGATCTTCAACAGTTTCAAGATTTAATTCCTCATGTGGAATTTGATCAACTGTTGGAGCAGGTGCTTTAACTTGAAAAAGTTCTACATCAGATTCAGAATCTGAAGAAGCAGCCTGAGGAGTTTGTTGGGGATGATTCTCCTGTGTGAGTCTCAAACCTTCCAAATCCTTACTTACTCCTAGGACTTGCACTGTACTATTAGAGGAAGAGTCCTTCTCCTTATAATACATGACTGTCTCATCAAAAGAGACATGTGCAGACTCTTCTATCTTAAGAGAGGATTTATTAAGGACCCTATAGGCTTTGCTTACTTGAGAGTATCCTAGAAAAACTCCCATTGATACTTTTGCCTCAAATTTTCTATGGTATTCTTTGTTATTGTTATGAACAAAAGCAACACAGCCAAACACTCTAAAATAGTCTATTTTAGGTTTCACTTGCTTAAGTAATTCATAGGGAGTCTTACCCTTAAGTTTATGTATCAGACTTCTGTTCAATACATAGTTAGCTGTGCTAACTGCTTCAGCCCAAAAGGACAGAGGCATGTTAGCATCTGCCAACAATGTACTTGCAGCTTCAATTAGGGTTCTGTTTTTCCTTTCAACTACCCCATTTTGTTGAGGAGTTCTAGGAGCAGAGAAGCTATGTTTGATACCTTCCTTCTCACAGAATTCTTGCATAAGAAGAGACTCAAACTCAGTACCATGATCACTTCTGATCAAGGCAATCTGAGTGGAATACTCACTCTGTATACACTTTAGAAAATCTGTAAGAACCTTGAAGTTATCAGCCTTAGTTCTCAAGAAGAATACCCAAGTGAACCTGGAGAAGTCATCTACAATTACTAGAGTGTAAGACTTCCCTCCAAGACTCTGCACAGCAATAGGACCAAATAAGTCCAAATGTAACAAGTACAGAATCCTGGGAGAATCACTTTTATTAACTGATTTAAAGCTATTTCTTGTTTGCTTTCCTAGTTGACAAGCTTTGCAAAGGCCTTCCTTCTTGTAGGGGCAAGAAGGTAAACCTCGTACAAGATTGTATTTAGCCAACCTAGAAATGTTTTTCAAGTTTACATGACTAAGTCTCTTATGCCAAAGGGTATTATTACTGGTTACTTCATTAAATAAGCATATTTCAGATTTGGAGGAATTAAAATCTACAACATAAACATTTCCAATTCTAATACCTACTAACACCACAGTATTATTTAAAGAAATATTGCAAGCAGTGTCAGTGAACCATACCTTGTACCCAGCATCACACATTTGACTTACAGAGATTAGGTTGTGCTTTAGTCCAGAAACATAAGCAACCTTCTTGAAGGTTACAGCTCCTATGGTGAAGCTGCCATACCCTTCAGTCTGTCCACAGCTGGAATCCCCAAATACAACTTTTGGTCCCAGCTTGGCTTTGAAACCTGAGAGGTTCTTCTTCTTTCCTGTCATATGCTTTGAGCATCCACTATCCAGATACCATTTGTCATGTATGACTGGATAGGTCTTCACCTGCAGAAAGAACAGTTATACATTGTGGACCCAGGTTACCTTGGGTCCAGTATTCTTTACAAAAGAAAAACTAGATATAAAAGATTTTGCAGGCTTAGATTTATATCCTAAAGGGTGTGATCTCCTAGGTGGGATAATCCATTCAGTTGAAGGATTAAACAACCTGGGGTGGTGATTAGGATTTGAAGTTCTGGAAGTTTGATTTTTATTTTCCAGCTTAAGTCCAGATCGTCGATCAATGGTCGACGATCGCAAGCCATATCGTCGATCATTTATGGTAGAACGATGTTCTGGATTCCACGATCGTCGATCACTGGTCGACGACTTTTGTAAAGCTAGAAATTTTTTCTTCCTATTCTCTTTCTTAATCTTATTCTGAATTTTCTTGCATTTTTCAATTTCCTCAGTATTCTTTATTCCTGATTCAGAAACAAATTTTACTGGAGTGCTAAATCTCTCCTTTGTGAGGAGGATGGGTTCACTAGATGTAGCACCTAAGCCTAGTTTATCATTACCTACCCTAGTGTTTGCTATACAGGTTATTTCAGATAATTTAAGGCTTCTGCCATTTAATTGTTCTTCTAACCTCTTAGATTTCGCTAGTTCTAATTTTAGGAATGTTATTTCTTCTTTTGAGCTTTCTAATTCCTTTTCTAATCTGATTATTTCAGTACCTTCCATGTCTAGTTCCATTATTTTTAGTCTAAGTGACTTAATTTCCTTTTCAGATAAAAGTAAATCTAAACATAGAGTTTTAAATTTTAGTTTGAACTCAGGAGATGAGAAGTCAAATGAGTCGATTACCTGGTCCTCCATAAAGGAGTCTTCTTCATTGTCTCCTTCTTCTTCAGAATTCTCTGCAGCTGACAGAGAGCTGCAGGCATCAATGGCCATGAGGCAGACCTCTTTGGCTTTCTTTTCTTCTTCTTCTTCAGAATCACTTGAGCTAGAGGAGCAGGTATCCTCTTCTGTTTCACTCCAGGTAGCAGCCACAAATCCCTTGTCCTTCTTCTTGTATTTGTGTGATGAGGACTTGGAGTGGTGCTTCCTGTATTCTTTCTCATGTTTCTTCTCCTTGTACTTCTTCTCTGGACAATCTGGAGCAATGTGTCCAGGCTTGCTGCAAACATAACAAATGATTTCTTTAGATGGAGTCTTGTCATACCTTGGCTTGTCCTCATGCTTGGAGAACTTCTTTCTGAGGTCTCTTCTTCCCATGTTGAAGAACCTCTTGGCAATGAGTGCCAGTAACTCCTCATTTGATTGACTTCCTTCAGAAGTCTCAGCAGCCTTAAGAGCTAGAGAATGCTCTTTCTTTATTGGTGTTGGAGTCTTCACTTCAGTTACAGCAGCTCTACTCTTTAAGGTTTGCTCATATGACCTGAGCTTTCCCAACAGAGCTTCTGTGGAGAGTTCCACAGTATTTCTTCCATCCTTGATGGGCCATATCCTTGAGTCCCATGAGATGGGAAGGCACATCAGGATCTTGTCATTGACTTCTGACAAGGTTATCTCCTTGTCTAAAGACCTCAGTTCACTTATTATTGAACTGAGTCTTGTGTACATGGTGTCAATGTCTTCAGCATCATCCTTCTTGAAGTTTTCATACTGAGAGGTGAGATTGGATCTCCTGTCCTTCCTCTCATCAGCTGAGCCAGCAACTATGTGGTTGAGGGAATCCCACATAGCTTTGGCTGAGGTACATTCAGCCAGCTTCTGGAATATCTCATCAGACATTGTCTGAGCTAGGATATTCATTGCTTTAGCATCAGCTGCTTTTGCCTTCTTGTAAGTTTCATTGTAGTCAGGTGGTGGCACAGCACTGAGATCAGCAGAAGTGGAAGCAGCAGCAGGCCTAGCAGGTGGTCCTGTCAAAATAGAAGAAAAAATATCTTCATCAATAGAATTCATGTATAGTCTTATCCTGGCCTTCCATATGCCAAACTTGGACAAGTTGCATACAGGAGGTCTGGTGCTTGAATAATCCTTAGACTGGGCCATGTGTGACAGTGTTTGTGAATGGTATCAGGAAACAACTTATCACAGGATCTTTTAACTCAGGTGTTAGCCTGTGTGAACAGCCAACCTCCCTCTGATACCAATTGAAAGTGAGGGGATAAGTTGTAAACTACTCTAGAGGGGGGGTGAATAGAGTATTCAAAATTTTATGAACACTTAGTCAGCTCCCTTGGAGTATATTTGCGGAATAGAAAATCTGATACTTGAACCCTAAGAGCCTAACACAGTGAGGTGCACAAGTGAGAGAGTTAACTGAAATTTCAGTTTAACTAAAAGCCTATCACAGCAACTAGCAATCCTAGATAGTTCTACCACAGCCACAGAATAAACAAATCAGCAAGAACCAGAGAGACACAGGATATATAGTGGTTCCCTTTAAATAGGTACATCCACTCTTCTACCACCCTGGTAGGAATCCACTACAGGTTTTTGCTAAGGTGCCCTGCCACCAATGATCTGATTCAGGTAGATCAAACAGACCCTTTGAGCTTTTGATAAGGATGCTCAACCACAGGTTGTTGATAAGGTGCCCTGTCACCAACGTTCACTTTTGAAGAGGTGTGAACAAACTCTTTTTACAAAGGGGTTGAGAGGGTTAGATTATCTTCTCTGTTTTAAATACAGATTAGAGAAGATTTGTGGATTCTCTAAAGAATCAAAGTCTCCCCCTGGCTCAGTGGAAGTCCAGGGAAAGCCTTTGCTTCAGGATGAAGGAGTTTCAGATAAACTGAAACTAAATCCTCAGAAATCTGAAGACTGATTTTTATCAGGTCTTAAGATTCTGGAGCACTTGAAGCAGATCTGGAGCTTTTTCTGAAGTCTTGAAAACTCTAAGCAAAATGCTCAGGAGACTTGAGAAACAAAGATGATTGCTCTGGGCTTTTTGCTTCAGGAAAACTTTTCTTCTTCTTGTTGAGATATTGTGAAGAGCTGCTCTGATGATGCTTGAGCGAATGAATAATCTTTCTCTGTGTCTGTATATTTTTTGAGAGAAGAAATTCTCTTAAATATGTCTTCACGTTTTCCTTTTGGAACGGCTCTATTGATTTGAATTCTTGAGCCCTGCAACAGATTATCTCAAGATAGAATATAGCAATAGGAATAGAATGGCCTATTAACTTTCTGTCAGTCCCAATAAGGAAATAAATGAATAGGGAAATATCTCAGCATAAAGATTTATCGTTCTTGGAAATAGCATACACCGCCAACGGCTAGAATACAGCCTGGCAATATATTTTGTATAATAAGACAAAAATGCTTTATCAAGAATACTGAATCCCGTAATTTATGCTTGACAGAATTTGTAATCAATTTATTTGAATTTAAACCATAAATTTAGCAACAATAATATCAGAGAATCAATCTAACCACCAACTAAAACACTTGGAAATAAACCAAGGAATAGAATAAATACGAACAGATAAAAGCAGACAGAAAACGTCGAACAGGAGTTCGATGATCGTCGACCTGCAAACAGATCGTCGACCAATAGCAGGAATCTGTCGGAACAGAAATCGTCGACCACAAATCGTCGACCAGCTAATAGATCGTCGACCGTCTAACAGATAGTCGACCAGCGAACAGATCGTCGACCAGCAAATAGATAGTCGACCAGCAAAGGCAAATATCTGTCGAGACAGAAATCGTGAAGCAAGAACACGATCGTCGACCTGATGATGACAGATCGTCGACCATCCTTCAGAGCGTAGTAAGCTTGCTCTGAGATCGTCGACCAACGGTCGACGATAATTGTCTTGACTTCAATGATTCACTAGCCCTGCTATCGTCGACCATTGATCGACGATCGCGAGGCCTCGTTCGACGATGGTCGAACGGAAAAGCCTTATCCACAAAAACATCTAGAACTTCTAACCTAAGCTCTAGGTCAGTTTATAAACTGCCCTAGGGAGACTAAACAAAGTCTAACCATGATCACATATATCTTTATATGGATCAAGAGGGGCCGGAAAGGGATTACATAAGCCAAATCACATCTAGGGTACCAACAATGTGTGGTCGGCCTGCATGCCGATATTTGTAAACCACACTCCTGTTAAGAGTAACTTGTATGGCCATAAGGCCATGAACCTTGTGTATTGGGTTGTATACATTCCTAATTATTAGTAGTGGACATTTTTGTTGTTATCCTTGAGTTCAAAGTTTTCAACCATGAAGCTTCCGCTAGAATGCTCTGTGTTAGGAATCGTTGGTAGTTTTGATCTTATAAAGTGACCTCTTCGCCTGTTCGTGGAATATGGTGTGGGGGCCCCGACCGGACCTTCTACTATATCCCATGTAAAGGGTAGGGATGTTACAGAACTTGCTTCACTCGACGCTTTTGGACTTAGGTAATTTTCTGTCTTTCCAGTCAGCTTCTTTGAGTCCACCTGTCAATATAACTTGGACCACCTATCCAATCAATATGATATAGGCAACTTGCATGCATGAACTGAAACGTATATCAAATACAAACTTGTGTATATCATTGAGTTGAAAGGGCTTCTTCAAATCAAGTACATTGTGTCCAATGTACCCAACAACTTTCATGCAAACATGCTAAAACAGGACTACACTTGTAAAAGAGGAGAATCGTTACCCTTAACGCACGTTTCAGAGTCATGAACAAGGATCTAGTCTTCCTCTTCATAAAGCTAGGCTCAGCCTAAGACCCAACCACCACTTCTTTGGCAGAAATCCGGCCTAATCAACCTCTAGGAAGTTGCTCGGGTTGGGGAGTAAGAAGAAGAAATGTTCGGCCTTTTTTCCCGAAGCCGCTCCGCTTGAACCCGTAACCCTTGGTACCGACCTTTTGCCTCAGTTTCGAACTCACGGAGGGCACACAGGGAACCTTCACTACACATTCGTGGCTTCGATCCTGCCTAAAAATTGCCTACAGAAGTCCACTCCTTCTCCTTCGACTCGGGTGGAAAGAAATAATAAACGACAAAAGAATTGTTCATGTCTCTCGCCGGAACCTTCCTTATATCCTAGATGGGATGGAACCCTAGCTGTGAGATCCAACCTAATTAGAATGGAGAGTCAAGATCAACCATAACTTTTAATTTAAAGGTAAGGTCCCACCGTACTTAGTTGCTTAAGGACCCGAAAACACACGTTCGTCCAGAATACTCGACGAATCGCCTAGATCACTCGACGAATTCGTTCAGACCACTCGACTAATTCGTTCAGACCACTCGACGAATCTGACATGACCACTCGAAGAATTCGTTCAGACCACTCCACGAATCTGACTAGATTACTCGACGAATCCGACTTGACCACTCGACGAATTCATTCAGACCACTCGATGAAACCGACTAGATCACTCGACAAATTCATCATGACCACTAGACGAATTCATCTGGATTACTTGAGACCATTTGACGAATTCACTTAGATTACTCAAGACCATTCGACAAATTCACTTAGATTACTCGACGAATTTGACTTGGTCGTTTTCAGCTAGAGGACTAGGGGTGTTACATTGCATGTGGCGACAAGGTTCTTGTATGATTTAGGGGAATTCACCACCTTGTACGTAGCGACTAGGTCAAGGTTAGATCTTGGAGGATGCTAGAGGTTATATCTATGGAGAGATAAACTATAGCTGGCCGGTCCTTGGGAGGACTAGTTATTTCATAAAAAAGATTTTTCTCATATTGTCTCAATTTCAAGCTTTATTGAAATCTTCATTTTTATACTATTCATTGTGAAATAAAATTTTCATTTTATCCCATCTAATTTTCTAAGTGTAAATTTCCTATAAGTTTTTTTGAAGAAAAATAATATTTGTGATTTAAATCATTTGAGAAAAATTTCTAAGTTTCACTTAAATATAAAATGGTCCTTATTCACCTTCACCATCCCCCCCCCCCCCCCCCCCTCTCTCTCCCTCAGTGCTCATCAGAGCAGAGGGTGTGGGAGCGCACTAAAGTAGAATTGAGAGAGGTGCACTCGAGCAGAGCATGAGGACGCACACTACAGCATACGAGAGCGGTTTCAGGAGTGCACACCGGAGCATAATGCTGGGGTGTGCTGTAGGGTAGACATGAGAGCGGCTAGCCCTCGAGCGGAGTGCGACAGAGCGCACTGGAGGTGACTTGAGAGCGGTGCGCTGGAGCACATACCAGAGCAAAGCGAGAGCAGTATGTGTTGATCGGGAGAATGAACACCGAGTTGGGTCATTGTGCCTCTGAGTTGGTCTTCCGTCTGCAGCTGTATGCCGAAAACCATAAAACTCTTTATTTGCCCTCTTTTTTTAAGAAATGAAGGCCTATGACACTTTTATAGATTTTAGGGGGTAGGGTAAGGAAGTAATAGAACACTCTTGGTTATTAAATGCACGAATAGGAACGTATGGTTTGGATCCTTCAGATCACTCATTTTAAAGATATAACGACATCGTCGAATGGGAGACGGTGTTGGGGGCGCGTGCGAGCCGCGCTGCGGCAGGCTGGAGCGCATGTCGAGCAAGAACACGCGCCCTACACATATGTCCGGCATGGCCGCGCGCGGGACTGTGCGTTTCCCAGGATTTTATGCATGATCTGGGTGTAGGTTTGAGGGGTTAAGCGGACCCGAGATTACGCGGGAAAGGGCCCATCGGAACCTTCACAACAAGCCGATCGAGATTGCCGTGAAAAATCTATGGCTCAATCATTTGAATCTTTGGAGAACCGCTATCAAATCGTTCTAACCCGGATTAGATCGGTCCAACGTATCACGTCAACAAGCATTGATCCCACCGTTTCATTCGCCACTCTGAAATCTAAAACCTTGCACCAATGAACCAATCTTGTAATATATAATATAAACCATGCAGGGGTGGAGCAGAGAAATCGCCGTCTTTAATTTTTTTTGTGTAACTATAAATAATTAAGATTTAGTTCATGCGATCGTAAACATTTGATTGGTGAAAAAAATTCCACCCAAACAGAGCCTAATGCCTCAAGCAAGATACATGCCCAGATATCTTATTTCTGGTAGTTTAATATATATATATATAGACGTACATCAAATAATACTCACATGGAAGCCACCGTAGATATTTCTTCCCCTCCGACATCCACCTCTTTTCCAATTATAACACTCTTCACAATATGACAGTTCTTCCTAATCTCCCCCTTCGTCCCAGTGTTGACTTCTATATTCCCCATCTTCACCATCGCGTTTGCAAACTTCGAAGCCCACCCTCCGGCATGGTCAGCGTTGTCCTTTACTGCGGTCGTCAGATTCGCCTGTGTTAGCAACGCTTGGTCAGATGAGAACAATCCCAAAGAGAGCTGTAACCCAACGTAGTAAGCATTGTCGAGCACCCCCGAGCCGCGATATGAGATCTAAAGCCACCATCGTGTTTCCCGACGTGGATGTGTTGAAAGGGCACGCCAGTTGCAGAAGAGTCGCGTACGCTGAGCTCAGCGCCGGGTCTGTTGGAGTTGACAAGTTGACCGGGTCACCTTGTCAATGTCTTTTGTATCTTTAAGTTTTTTGTAATTATTTTTTATGCATTTATGATGAGAGAGAAAGAATGTTGTTACTTTGCCTATAAATAGGCTCCCCCTTGTATAATTTTAAAAAAAAACTGGAATAGAGAGAAAATCCTCTCCAACTTTCTTGTTTTCGGTTCTGAGAGAGAGAGAGCTAGCGCTGCAGCGCGAAGTGTTCTCGCCGAGGTCGCGCGGTTAGAGTAAGTAATCGGGCGAGTAGGTTTGCACGAAGTGTTTGGGCGAGAGAGCTTGCGCGTGACTTGCCGAGCGGGTAGGAGTTAGTCGCCGGGCGGGTTGGAGATCTCGCGGGATTGTCGTAGGCAACTGGCGGTCTCACCAGGATCGGTTTCGCAAGCCTGTGGGGGTCTCGACGGGTAGATCTCGTCGGAGGAGAAGAGTCTAGCGAGTGAAAAGGGCGTCGGGCGAATAAGGGGTTCGCGCTGAATCGGTCTCGCCGGCAGGCATGGTACTCGCGCGGTCTGGACGGTCTCGCAAAGGAGGTCGCGCCAGCTTATTTTGGTGGTGGTTTTGGTGTTTGGTTGAGTTAGTGTACAAGTGGGGACCTTTTCACGTTTTCCAACAAGTGGTATCAGAGGGAGGTTGCGACCCTTGGAGTGAGTTGATCGGAAGCGAAGCGCTAAGTGAGATGGAGATGGGAAGTGGAATGTCAGGGCAAGTCCCCAAGTTGACCAAAATGAACTATGGAAATTGGAGTATACAAATGCGAGTGCTACTCGCCTCCAAAGAGTTATGGGAGATAGTTGAAGAGGGAGTCGAGGTACTTACTGCTGAAGCGGAGGCAGCGTTGACTAACGCTCAGAAGACAGCGTTGAGGGAAGCAAAGAAGAGGGACAATAAGGCCCTATTCCTATTGTACCAAGGAGTTGATGAGGCGACGTTTGAGAAGATCTTGGATGCGGGGACATCGAGAGAAGCATGGGAGATACTACAACGCTCCATGCAGGGAGTGGACAAAGCAAAGAAGGTGAAGTTGCAATCACTCCGAGCTTAATACGAGGTGATGAGGATGCAGAGCTCGGAGAAGGTGGGCGACTACGTGACCCGTCTGCGGACGCTCACGAATGAGATGAAAAGGAATGGGGAGACAATTGAAGATGTCAGTTTCATGGAGAAGCTCTTGCGGTCGATGTCCAAGAAGTTCAGACACGTGATGGTGGCTATTGAGGAGTCGAAGGACCTCACCATGATGGCGGTGGATGAGCTTGTTGGCTCGCTACAAGCCCATGAGTATCGGATGGTGCAAGCTGAGGAAGAGTCGAGTGGCTTGGGGAAAGCACTCCAGACTCAGCTCAATTTTGGAGAGAGCTCGGGAAGAGGAGGAGGCCAGCGTGGTCGTGGCTACCAAGGAAGAGGTAGAGGAGGAAGAGACAGAGACCAAGGAAGATACCAACCACACCAGAAGGAGGTGGAACAAAATCAAGGCTGGAACACAGGAAGAGGAAGAGGCCAAGGGAGAGGCCAAGGCAGAGGACAGGGAAGAGACAAGGGAAGAGGTCAAGGAAGAAGAGGAAGAGATATGTCCCAGACTCAATGTTACAATTGTAACAAGTTTGGGCACATGAGCTACGACTGCTGGGCTCCCAGGAAGGGTGGTGAAGCCAACCACTATGCGAAAGCTAGCAACACGGGAGGAGACCCGATGATGTTCCTTACCATCCAAGGCGCTGCAGGAGGGAGGAATGGTGCGTGGTACTTAGACACTGGAGCTAGTAACCACATGTGTGGTGAGAAGGAGCTTTTCACCAGCCTTGTGCCGAATGGAGGAGACGTCAGTTTTGGAGACGCCTCGAAGATATCTGTGGAAGGTAGAGGAGTGATTGTGGTCACGATGAATGGGAAGGAGGTGCTCATCAACGATGTCTTCTATGTGCCGGGCTTGAGGAGTAACATCCTAAGTCTTGGACAGCTGGTGGAGAAGGGCTATCGCGTCCTGTTGAGGGATAGCATCTTAGCGATGAAGGATAGCAAAGAAAGAGAGGTGGTGAGAGTGAAGATGGCGACGAATCGCCTCTTCCCTCTAAGCATGGATGCCAAGGAGACGGCATGTCTGGTGAAGATAGGAGAAGAGGAAGAAGCTTGGCTGTGGCATCACCGAATGGGCCATCTGAGGTTCACAGGCCTGAAGCTGTTGTCACATTCCAAGATGGTGGAGGGGTTGCCTATAATCTCGCCCCCTCAAAGGGTATGTGATGTGTGCACTAAAGGGAAGAAAAAGAGAGAGACCTTTGAGGGAGGAAAGTCTCGGAGAGCTACGAAGCAACTAGAGCTAGTTCATTCGGACATTGCTGGTCCGTTTGAGACGAACTCAGTTGGAGGTAGCAGGTACTACATCACATTCACCGACGACTTCAACAGGAAGTGTTGGGTATATTTTCTGAAGGAGAAGGTCGAGGCTCTAGACAAGTTCCGAGAGTTTAAGGCGATGGCTGAGAAGGAGAGTGGGCAGCCACTGAAGTTGCTACGGACAGATAGAGGTGGGGATTACACCTCGAGGATGTTTGGTGACTACTGCCGAGAGTGGGAGATCTCGCACCAACTGACGGCGGTATACTCGCCTCAGCATAATGGTGTGGCTGAGAGGAAGAACCTAACCATCATGAACATGGCGAGGAGTATGGTGAAGGGCAAGGGGTTGCCGAAGAAGTATTGGGCGGAGGCAATACAGGTAGCAGTGTACGTGCTAAACCGTTGCCCAACGAAGAGCGTCAAGTTCAAGACGTCGTTCGAAGCTTTGTGTGGGAGGAAGCCCAGTGTGAAGCATCTGAGGGTATTTGGGTTTGTTGCTTATGCTCACATCCCGGACCAGAGGAGGAGGAAGTTAGATGACCGGAGTGAGAGATGCATCTTTGTTGGCTACACTCCTGTGAGCAAGGCTTAGAAGTTGTATAACCCGGTGACTGAGAAGGCCATCATCTCACGGGATGTGGTGTTTGAAGAAGGAAGTAGCTGGAGCTGGAATGAGGAGGTGAAAAACATCAAAGGGATGTTTTTCGAAGATGAAGAAGAAGAAGGCAGTCAGGGAGATGAGGCGGAGATAGGTGGAGCTGAGCCACCATCACCACCTAGCGGAGGTTCAGGGGGAGCTCTCACACCTTACTCAAGTGGAGCGAGTTCAAGCAGAGGTGGATCTGGTGGAGCAAGCACCAGTGGAACTAACGATGATCATCCTCATCCTCGGACAAGGAGGTTGGAGGAGATCTATGAAGAGACGGCGACAACTCATAATAATTTTTCTTTATACTGTTTGTTTGCAGATGTTGAGCCGTGCTCATATGAAGAGGCCGCCTAGGAGAGAACTTGGAGGAAGGCGATGGATGTGGAGATCGCCTCCATCAAGAAGAACAATACCTGGAAGCTGGTAGATGCACCTACAGGCCACAGACCCCTCGGGGTGAAGTGGGTGTATAAGGTGAAGAAAAATAAAGATGGGGGCGTGGAGAAGCACAAGGCGAGGCTAGTCGTGAAGGGCTACCGCCAAGTTCAGGGAGTGAACTATGATGAAGTCTTCACACCGGTAGGGCGGATATATACCATCTGGCTGATCATCGCGCTTGCCGCACATCACGGGTGGAAGATAATGCAAATGGACGTGGTCTCTGCTTATTTGAATGGCTACCTAGAGGAGGATGTGTACATCTAGCAGCCTCCAGGGTACGTGGTGAAAGAGCAGGAAAGAAAGGTTTGCAAGCTAGACAAGGCACTCTACGGGCTGAACCAGGGAGCTAGAGCTTGGAAGGGTAGGATAGATGCTTACTTATAGAAGCATGGCTTCCAGAAGAGCCCGCATGAGTACGCACTCTACAACAAGATGGACAAGGATGGAGGCATGATCATTGTCTGCATATATGTGGATGACATAATCTTCACGGGGAACAATGCTGGGATGTATGAAGAGTTCCGGGGTATGATGAAGAGAGAGTTCGAAATGACGAACTTGGGAGAACTGAGCTACTTTCTGGGAGTAGAGGTGCAGCAGAGAGGAGACGGGATCTTCATATCCCAGAAGAAGTATGCTGAAGAGATTCTGAAGAAGTTCAGGATGGAGGATAGCAAGCCTATCTCCACTCCTGCAGATCCAGGGATGAGGCTAAGTAAAGAATCGAAGGAAGGGGCGGTGGACTCCACCTTATTCAAAAGTGTTGGGTACATTGGAAAATGTGTACCTAATTTGAAGAAGCCTAACTTAGCTCAATGATATACATCAAGGTGTATTTGATGTTATTTTGAGTTTATATGTGCAGGTTAAGAATGTACTAGAATGCAGGAAAAAAATTCTAAGTCCATGTGTCGACACCAGACGAAGTTGTGTCGACACTTCAGAAAGATTGTCGACGATTCTGCCTTAGAGAAATTTCTGGCGCATCGAGACAGCCGGCTCCAACCGGCGAGAATCAACCAGTGATTCTCGACGACTCGGCGAGAATCATTAGTGATTCTCGCCGAATCGGCGAGAATCACTTAGTGATTCTCGTCGATTCTTACTTAAGACAATTTTTCCTCTTTCTTTCCGAGAGCTGGTCTTTGGCCCATCCTTGCTCCTTGTCTTCTCTTGCTCTATCATAGCCCTGTACTTGAAATTAAGTACACTCCAATAGAGAGAGTACACGTAGGCCAACACACTGATCTGCTCAACGAGTGATTACGTCGCGCAGACCCGTGTATATTGACCCACTGCACCCTGATATTGGTGTGTACTTAGCGTGGAATAACTGCAAGCACAACTAGAAGGATTTCATCAAATACATAGTCAATTCACCTTAGCTTGTCCAGGGGCTTCTTCAAATCAAGTACATTATGGATACAATACCCAACAATCTCCCCCTATTTGAAGAAGCCTAAACCCTACAAGCTAAGGTGAATATAACGGCTTGGAAGAAAACACAACTTTGAAAAACGAGAGTGAGTTGAAATTCCATACCATTATCTTTAGAACATTTGGAGCATACACCTTAGCACCTTAGCCGACCGAGAGGGTAATCTCCCCCTTTTCGGCTTCTGCAAATCTGGGTCTGGTGCATTTGACACCATGCTCCCCCTCAGTTCTTGTACCTGTGCTTACACTTGAGTTCCTGGCAGATGCTCCCCCTAGATGCACGAGCCTGGAGCTTCTGTTCTTCATTCCTCATAGTTTAGCATCCCCAATTCAGTTTTGAAGAGACTGAACTTGGCCTCGTCTAAGGGCTTTGTAAAAATATCTGCAATCTGCTTGTCCGTGGGGACATAGCATAGAGAGATGTCCTTGTTATCCACGTGCTCCCGAATGAAGTGGTAGCGCACTTCAATATGCTTCATTCTGCTGTGCGATACCGGATTGTTGGCAATAGCAATTGCACTGGAGGAGTCGCAGTACATTGGTACTTCCTTGAACTGAAGGTCATAGTCTGCTAACTGATTTCTGATCCATAGGAGTTGTACGTAACAGCTGCCAGCCGAGATATACTCAGACTCTGCTGTGGAGGTTGCTACATAATTCTGCTTCTTGCTATTCCATGAGATGAGCCGTCTTCCGAGGAATTGACACGTCCCGAAAGTGCTTTTCCTGTCATCCCTATTCCCTGCAAAATCAGCATCTGAAAAACCTATTAGCTCGACATCATTGTTTCTTGGGTACCACAAGCCAAGATTAGGGGTACCTTTAAGGTATCTAAGAATTCGCTTTGCAGCGACATAATGAGATTCCTTAGTGTTCACCTGATATCTGGCACAAACACATGTGGAGAACATGATATCCGGTCTACTTGCAGTAAGATAGAGCAGGGACCCAATGATGCTTCTGTATTTGGTTTCATCAAAAGGTTTCCCTTTCTCATCCTTATCCAGAGACATGGTGGATCTCATTGGAGTCCTCATAGAGGTTGCATTCTCCATTCCGAATTTCTTGAGGAGTTCATTGGTGAACTTTGTCTGAAAAATGAAAATTCCTTCCTCTGACTGTTTCACTTGAAGTCCCAAGAAATACTTTAACTCTCCCATACTGCTCATTTCAAACTTTCCTTGCATAAGTTTAGAAAACTTTTTGCAAAGATTGTTGTCCGTTGACCCGAATATAATGTCATCGACATAGATTTGCACCAGCAAGATCTTGCCTTTGACTTCCCTGAGAAACAATGTCTTGTCTATTTTTCCTCTAGAGAACTTGTTCTCAAGAAGAAAACTAGACAAGGTCTCATACCAAGCTCAAGGAGCTTGTTTTAACCCATATAGAGCTTTATTAAGAAAATATACATGATTAGGATAAGTAGGATTGACAAAACCTGGAGGTTGAGCGACGTATACTTCCTCTTTTAAGTCTCCATTCAAGAATACCGATTTCACATCCATCTGATAGACTGTGAATCCTTTGTGCGAAGCATACGCCAGGAACAATCTGATTGCCTTGAGCCTTACCACTGGTGCAAAGGTCTGGTCGAAGTCAATCCCCTCCTCCTGTCTGTAACCTTGAGCCACCAGCTTGGCTTTGTTCTTTATGATGACACCGTGTTCATCCAGTTTGTTTCTGAAGATCCACTTGGTGCCAATCACATTCTGCGTCTTAGGTCTGGGAACCAGCGTCCAGACTTTGCATCTTTCGAATTGATGCAGCTCATCTTGCATGGCCAATATCCATGATGCATCTTTATTCGCCTCGTCGAACTTCTTTGGCACAACCTGTGATAGGAAGCTAAGATGCAAAATCTTGTTAATAGTACCTCTTCGAGTTCTGACCCCGTCACGAGGATCTCCGATGATCTGATCTCTAGGATGATCCCTCACGTGTCTGCGCTCTAGACGTCTTGCATCGGGAGCTCCAGTAATTTCTGGGGCCCCTTCCTCTTCAGGGTGGACTGCTCCATCCTGACCATCATCCTCTCCGATCGGCTTTGAGGTGGAGACCTTGACATATTTCGGAGTTGCATCTTTCTCGGGCTCATCCAGGTGTAGCTTGTCGAGTCTGGCACCTGCATCTTCAAGAATACCACTAGAAGAGTTGCAATTAAGCAAACTTCTTTCATCAAATACAATATTTATTGATTCCTCTACCACTAGAGTTTTCTTGTTGAAAACTCTATAAGCCCGGCTATGGCTACTATAGCCCATGAATATGCCTTCGAAGCATTTTTCACCAAACTTAGTATGAGGGTACTTCCCATTATTCAGTACATAACATCTGCAGCCAAAGATCCTCAAATAAGACATGGTTGGTTTCCTGCCTTTCAGTAGCTCATACGGAGTCTTATGATGGCTCTTGCTGATCAACGCTCGGTTTTACACATGACAAGCCGTATTGACAGCCTCGGCCCAGAAGTATTCTGGGAGAGAAGCGTCATTCAATATTGTCGTGCACGCTTCAATGAGTGTTATATTCCTCCTCTCTGCCACTCCATTTTGTTGAGGAGTGCGTGGGGAGGAGAACTCATGAAAGATACCAAGTTCTTCACAGAACTCTGTCATAGCACCAGACTCAAATTCTGTTCCATGGTCACTTCTGATTTTGATCACTGAGCAGTTAAGTTCGTTCTGGATCTGCTTGACAAAACTGGTGAAGATGTCAAATGTATCAGACTTGCGCTTTAAAAAGAACACCCAAGTAAACCGAGAGTGATCATCAACAATCACTAGCGTATAAGACTTCCCTCCTAAGCTATGAACTTGCATTGGACCAAACAAGTCTATTTGCAGAAGATAAAGACATCTAGAGGAGTCTTTGTCTGGGATGCCTTTAAAGGTAGCCCGAGTCTGCTTGCCCATCTGGCATGCAGGACAGGGACTATCTTTAATGCACTTAATAATGGGAGCATCCCTTACTAAGTCTTTGGAAAACAGCATATTAATTGTCTTATAATTAATATATGCCAATCTGTTGTGTCATTGTTCACAAAGAGATGCACTGCCTTTTGCAACGAGGCATACTGGGGTAGAAGAATCTAAACTGAGAAAATCTAAGCAGAAAATATTTTTGCTCCTAATGCCAGTTAATACTGTCTCCGAAGAGGCACATGATATTATCAGGCATTTATCCTTGCAGAACTTAACGTCATACCCTTTATCACATAACTGGCTTACACTGATCAGGTTATGATTTAGCCCCTCAACATAAGCTACGTTAGTGATAGAGAGTATACCGTTGGAAATCGTACCGTAACCTCTGGTGACTCCCCGATCAGATCCCCCAAATATAACTTTGGGTCCATTCTCGACTGGAGAGTACTCCCGCAGCAGGCTTCTTGTCCCAGTCATATGACGGGAGCATCCACTATCCAAATACCAAATGGGAGTTTTGTTGGCCTTTGGACATTCCTGCAAAACAGAATTAATTTGCCTTAGGAACTCAATTGAACTTGGGTCCTAGATTCCTCGTTAGCATACTCCCCCTCGATTGGTTAGCCCTACGAGTGGTCGGCCTCGCATTGCCAACATGAGGAGTCTCGTTATTCCTTGGATTAAACCAGTAATCCATGGCAAAGTGACCAACTTTGCCACAGCACCAGCAGTCAAACCTGTTATACTTTCTCTTAGGCGCCTGCTTTACCCTTGGAACGTAGGGTTCAACCAGGGTCGTGGACCTGGAGGTGGAGGCATCATGATGACCACAGTCACATGATTTCTTCACCTCTTGGCTTTTCAGTGTGACAGGCTTGGCCTTAGGTGCCTGCTTCCGATTATGGCCGCTAGAGATGTGACCATAATTTTCCACGCGGATTTCCTCAAAAGGTGCCTTGAAGACACTCTCATTGAAGTTGCGGGGAAAGGTCCAACCATCATACCGGCTCTTTGGCTTTGCAACCGAGGGCCTGAAGTGATGGCCATATGTTGACTCAAAATCATGTTGGTTACAGGGAAAGCTGGGCTTTCTGAACTCAATAGGGCTGAGTGGGGCCTTTCCCTTTTCAGCAGCAGAGGCCTTCTTAGCAGCCTTATTCTTCCTATGGTTCCTGTTTCTCCTGGAAGAGGAACGAGGTGCCCCTACGTGCCCCAAACCAGCTCCGTTGGTCTGAGCAGTGAAGGTATCAACTAGTGGAAGAACTGTCTTCGGCATAGAGAAGCTCTTAACAATCTTCTTTTCTGCCGCAAGTTGTTCTTCCAACTTGTCAATTTCCTCTTGCTTAAGATCGAGGAGCTTAAGGGACTCTGAATGCTTTGAAGTCAGGTCCAAGTGCTCCTGTCGGAGGGAGATCAAACTGGTGATCTCTTCCCTCGGGGATACACTCTCACCTTTAAGGAATTTAACTTCCTTTTTCTCAGCCTTCAGTCTCTTTCGACATTCCTCGAAAGTATTGAGCAGAAGCTCATACTTATCGAGGAGCTCAGCTTCACGGGCCAAAAGGCTATCCTTAGGGTCATCATCCTGAGACTCAGGATCAGAGTCAGAGTCGGAGAGAGGGGTGTGAGCTTTTACCTTCCCAGTAAATGGGGGGCAATCTCCTTCCGAGTCACAGCGACCCATTAGCCCAAAGTAGGCTTCCTCGTCATCGCTGGTGTCTGACGTGTCAGATTCACTCAGCGTCTTTGGCTTCTTCGCGATGTAACTCCTCTCCTTCTTCTTGTCTTTTGAGGACCTGTGCTCCTCTCCCTTTCCCTTCTCCCTCTTGCCTTGATGGCAGTCGGCCACGACGTGTCCTGGCTTGTTGCAACCAAAGCAAATAATGTCAGATGAGCGGTGTTTGTTCGGTTTGGAAACATACCTGTCAGAAGAATAGTTCTTCTTCTGATCCCTTGAGGAGGAGCCGTCTCTCTTTCTCTGATTCCTCAGCTTGAGGAACTTCTTGAATTCCCGTGTGATAAGAGAGAAGTCTTCCTCAGACAATTCTGAGCCGGAGGAGCTTGGCTCAGAGTCTTCCTCTTCATCCTTCTTCCACGCACGGGAAGAAGCAGCACCCTTACCCTTTCTGGAATGAATGGCTTTTAGGGCCACGGTCTTTTCTTTGGCTGCGGCTTTCTCTGCTTCCTCTTCAGCCTTCCTTGTGTTCAATTGAAGCTCATAGTAAATGAGCTTCCCGAACAGAATCTGAGGGTCGGTTTCTGCAAGTCTGCCAAACTCCCGGATGGCGCAGATCTTCGTGTCCCATTCCTTAGTAATGTACCTAAGGAACTTATCATTGAGCTCACCGTCAGTGAACACTCTTCCATATCCCTTGAGTGCATTGACGATCTTGAGGAAGTTTTCGAAGGTAACTCCGATCTCCTCCTTGGGCCCTTGCCTGAAGGCCTCATATTTCTGGTTGAGGAGGGATCTCCGATCATCCCTCACTTCATATGTGCCCTCCATTAATACAATCAGGCAGCTCTAGAGATCCTTGGCTGTCCTGCAGTTACTGAAGTTCTGCATCATAGAGTTGTCAACTGCGCTTACCAGGATGTTCTAAGCTTTCTTGTCGAGTTCGAATAGCACCATTTCGTCCTTGTCCATTTCTGAAAGTTTCTTGGGCACTTTCTTGGTAGGATCAATGGTGGAGGCCTTAGTGAGAATGTAAGGTCCCTCCTCCACGATCATGAAGAGTCGGGGGTCGACTACTTCCATGTAGAATCTGATTCATTCCTTCCAGATAGGAAAGTTCAGTCTGGTGCACACTGGGATTTTGCCGGAGTACTTGAGTCCGTCCATGGGAGATATCGGTCTTCTTCTTCACACTGGTGGCAGGATTCTACTCAAGGTGTGAACCTTTTTGATGAGTAACCTACCTCTGATACCACTTGAAAGTCCACCTAGTGCCAACTAGCTTCACCTATGGGTGGGATAGTGTCTTGTGGGGTTTTTGCGGAATTAAAAACTATACCTGCACAAGTAAATCAAACAACACAACACAGAAAAGACTCAAACAATTTATAGTGGTTCCCCGATTTGGGTACGTCCACTTTCCCCCTTCGACCTATCTCCCAACCAGGGATGACTCGGTCACTTCACCAACTGGATTGAAATCCAATCCTTGCACTAACGGAAGGAACCCTTCCACACGTAGGAGTCACCACTCCCACAACACGGGTTGCACCCAACCCTTACAACTAGAGACCAATCGGTCCTTTACAAAGAAATTGAAAATAGATTGTATAAGAAATACAAACAACTTATGGAGATTAAGGTGCTCTTCGTTCGACGATGTGTTCTTGAAGTCAATGAAGAGTCTACAACCTTAGATCTCTCTTGGAATGAACCTTCCCGAAACCTGCGGCGGCTTGGAGTGGCGGCTAGGTTCTCGGAATAAGCGGCGGCGATGGAGAGCTGCTGCAGTGCTATGGGATTCAAACTTCGTAGCAAAGGAAGCAAGGTCTTCCAACGGTCACACTAGGATCGGTCGTCTCGATCGATTCGGAAGGGGAAGGTTTTTCCCGATCAACGAATCAAGAGACAAGGGATCTCTGGTTAGACGCGTGAGACGCTATGCTAGCCTAAGCTTCTGTCACCGGAGATCTGGAAGAACTTGAGATCAACAGCGGCGACAACTGCATGAACGGCGGAGACGGTCGGCGGAGCAAGATCGCGATCTAGCTCATGTCGGGGGCTGTGCTTTTTGAATTCGCGTATTCGTGTGTCATTTTCCGCTCATACATACGGAGGTATAAATACCTTAGGTCAAGCACATGACCGTTATGGGTCCCACCAGCAACAAGACCTAAGACCGGTTTGAAATACTACAGGTAACATGGACCGGTCCAGAAAGAATCGGAAAATTGCCCAAGTCAAAATCGGCGAGAATCATAGGTGATTCTCGACGAATCGGCGAGAATCACCTACGATTCTCGCCGAATTCTACTTAGCCGAATTCTGGCTGCACTGATATAGAAGCCGGGGAGAATCGGCGGGAATCACACTTGATTCTCGACGATTCTGCCTTAGAGAAATTTCTAGCACATCGAGACAGCCGGCTCCAACCGGCGAGAATCAACCAGTGATTCTCGACGACTCGGCGAGAATCATTAGTGATTCTCGTTGAATCGGCGAGAATCACTTAGTGATTCTCGTCGATTCTTACTTAAGACAATTTTTCCTCTTTCTTTCCGAGAGCTGGTCTTTGGCCCATCCTTGCTCTTTGTCTGCTCTTGCTCTATCATAGCCCTGTACTTGAAATTAAGTACACTCCAATAGAGAGAGTACACGTAGGCCAACACACTGATCTGCTCAACGAGGGATTACGTCGCGCAGACCCGTGTATATTGACCCACTGCACCCTGACATTGGTGTGTACTTAGCGTGAAATAACTGCAAGCACAACTAGAAGGATTTCATCAAATACATAGTCAATTCACCTTAGCTTGTCCAGGGGCTTCTTCAAATCAGGTACATTGTGGATACAATACCCAACAATGCGGATCGAGTATCTGTCGATAATAGGCTAAAGACGAAGGTTAGGCCTATTCGGATCGAGGATACGGCGGTTAAACAACTACGAAATAAAGCTTTCGGGATGGTCAAGGTCTGATGGGACAATTATGGCCGAGAGGAGTTGTCATGGGAGCAGGAACAAGCCATGCGTACTAAATTTCCCGAGCTATTTTGGTAGTATTATTGTAACCATGTGTATGGACAATAGTTTATATTTGCATAGTATATAAGTTTGTTTTGTGCTTAGGGAATTTCGAGACGAAATTCTTATATGTGGGGGAGAATTGTAATGCCCCAAAAACACTATAGGTATGGGAAGTGTTTTTAGGGGTTCTAGAGCCCTGGGGTTTTCCCGGCTTGAGGTCATGGGCGTGTCAGGGGTGCCGACACGGGCATGTCATATTTGAAACGGGCGTGTCAACATACTGTATCCTTCTCTAGAAACTGGGCTGTGTAGAGGGGCGTGTACACGGATCGGGACACGGGTATGTCATGGTCTACACGGTCGTTTCAATCCTGACACGGGGGTGTCAGGACCCGTGTCCACTAAGGGTCGTGTCGTTTCCAAAGAGCGGTTATGGAACACACCCACCGACACGGGCGTGCCGGTTTGGGCAACACAGGTGTGTCACCTTGGACACGGGCGTGTCTATACCTGTGTCCTGCTCTGGACAAACGATTTCATGTGCAAGCAGGGAACACGGCCAGGCATACGACCATGTGCAAAGCCGTGTTTGGCCATCTGAAATAATTTTCAGAGTTAATCTGGGCCGTTCGTTTTTATTAAATACGATCCAACGGTCCTGGCTTGCCTCCTGATGGTTTATGGACGGGAATGGGGTTGTTATTCCTCATTTCATCTTTGGCTTTCTCTTTCTAAGGAGAAGAGAGAGGGGATAGCAAGAGGAGGAAGAAGAAGAGGAATCTGGCTGCCGGTGGTGCTACGGTGGTCCGAGTCGCGTGCTGAATTCAGATTCGCGGAGGCAAGAGCGTTGCGGTCCTTTCCAACCGTGTAGTTTTATCCATGGAGCCAAAACGTACTGCAGGGGTAACGATTTCCCACTCGGACATGTGAAGTCCTTCTTTCCTGCGTTTTCATAGGAATCCTCCACCAAAAGGTGGAACGTGAAGTGATTCCCGTGGGATCGGTGGTTCATCCCTTATTTGTTGCATTAGAACCCGAAGTGAGTAGTACAGTTAGGCATTCTGTGTGAAGCCCATCTAGAAGTGAGTAGTACGGATTGGTTAAGCTTTGTTTGCAATCGGAGAATACTCCGTGTTCATTGATTGTTTGTATGGAGTCCCTGGGTGTATACCTGTGGCTTGGTACAGCAGGAAGTACTGGAGGAAGTCCAGGAAAATGTAAGAGTTGATACTTGGTGTTCTACTCGTGTGGTCATGAGTACCATGTTGTGTGTTGTTTGGCCATTGTGCTACAACTAAAAGCCTTGGTGGTGAACGGGTAAGGATATGTTGTACCCGCGTCGGTCCGGTATGAAGACTGACGATGATGAGCAACGGGCAAAGCGGATCTTGACCCACGTTATGGTTGTCTAACCTTGGGTGTTTAAGTCCCTGTTAGGATCTCATAGCGAGAGTCTTAGGCCTACGCGCCGTAAAGACTAGGAATGCTCATTTTTGGACCGTAAGTTAGAGAGACCTTGAAACGGTGGTGGGACCCTGGATTATTCGGTACACCAATAAGGTGCCCTGAGTGCACGGAGCGTCGGGTCGTCGGGCCGACGTTTGTTATATGTATTGGCTAGTGTGGTTTTGCACATCCTTGGTGGATTATAGTATACATATGCTGGTTAATGAAATGCTTTGCAGGGAAGGAATTCCGCTGCCCCATGCTAGGGGTAGGGACGTTATAATTGGTCAGCTGAATGCTGACCGTTGCCCTGTTTGCCGCCGCTTGATGGATTGTTTCTTGCAGGTGGAGCTGGCCCAAGCGGGAAATAGCGGGCTGAAGCCCTGATTGCGTTGCTGCCCTTGAAGGCTTTACTTTACTTTACTTTTGTTCATGTGTGGTCGGCCTGCATGCCGATATTTGTAAACCACACTCCTGTTAAGAGTAACTTGTATGGCCATAAGGCCATGCACCTTGTGTATTGGGCTGTATACATTCCTAATTATTAGTAGTGGACATTTTTGTTGTTATCCTTGAGTTCAAAGTTTTCAACCATGAAGCTTCCACTAGAATGCTCTGTGTTAGAAATCGTTGGTAGTTTTGATCTTATAAAGCGACCTCTTCGCCTGTTCGTGGAATATGGTGTGGGGGCCCCGACCGGACCTTCTACTGTAACACCCCTATCCGTCGTATAGCATATAGCAGTAGGTCCGGCCGGGGCCCGACGCCATATACTAAGGACAGACCGGTTGGTTATGCGTTGAAACCATTCAACCAATCATGTCATCCTACACAACACCTAGCGGAAGCAATTTATTAGGTTGCAAAATAAATAAGAACCCAGCCACAACAGCATGAATGTCCACTACGAACTCAGGAATGTATACATACACCAAAAGAGAAATGGCCTTAAGGCCTTACACTGTTCACTTAATAAAAGTAGTGTTTTCATACTTCGGCTCGCAGGCCGGCCATACATGAAAAACGGGAAAGAAACATAAGCAATTAGGCCTTCGAGGGCCGGCACAGCAACAAGGGCTTTAGCCCGCTATTTCCCGCTCTGCTCCGCAGCACCTGCAAGCCACAAACCACCGCCCGGTGGCGAACAATAGCAACGGTCAGCAATGCTGACCAAATTATAACGATTCCGCCCCCAAACCGGGGCGGCAAAGCTTCTTCCCTGCACTTGTTAGCAAAACGAGCAACACAGTAAAACAAGCATCTCATCATAGGTGCACGCTCTCACGGTCGTACACCCCGTGCTCTCAGGGCACTTACTCGGCAAAGCCAGTCCGAACCCCGTCCGGTCCTCGACTCCACCACCACCCCCAGGGTGGCAATCTTTGTGAGCATTTAGTCTTCTCAGCCGTAGCCTAGACTCGATCTCCAAATCTCGGTAAGTCCCACGTAAAACTTTAGGTCGCTTTAACCGAGCAGGTGGAGCGGGTAGGGGGCTACTAGTCCGTTGCTCACTCCGCCACTGCCATTCGGCCTTTTGGTGCGGACTAAGCTTTCCCCAGTCCCAATTAACGATCAAACACGGTACATAGCCCCGCTAAGTATCCGGTTGGCTCCCAGGCCACCGCTATGACAGAACTGCATTTCCGTCCAAAATTTCCGGGTGCACCTCGGGTTTCATCCCCAAGGCTCCCTGTTGCAATCAAAACATGATACATAGCTCCGCTATGTTCCCGGCTGGCACCCAGGCCACCGAGATGGCAGAACTTCGTTTCCGCCCAGATTTCCGGGTGCACCTCGGGGTTAATCCCCAAGATTCCCTGATGCATTCTACCGCATAGCAACCCGAAAACAACCACAACGCTCGGAGTCTTCTCCGGCTAAAATATGCATAGCAAAACATCACCGATCCGGAAAATACGTCCGGGTAGGTTTCACACACCATGCCTATGTCCGTACTACGATTCCGGACTCTAACAAGGGGGACTTTACATATCTACCCCAAGGAATACCACGATCTCGCCGCACACTCGCGGGAGAGGGGTTTTCCCATGCAAAGGAAGAAGAGCTTCACATGCTCAAGAAGAGAATCGTTACCCTTTCGCTTTTCCGCGGCGCCATCGAAAACTATGCAGTTGGAAAGCACCGCAACGGCGTCACCTCCGCGGATCTGAACTCGGATCGCGATTCGGAGCTCCGAAGCTCCTCCGGCGGCTGGATCTTGGACTCCTCCTTCCTCCTTGCTCTCCCTTCTCTCTAGGATTTAGAAAGAGAAAACCCAAGTGAAAATGGGGTTTGCAAACCCTATTTTTGGGTTTAAGCTGCCAGCAATCACTCCCAGCCGTCGGATCCCAAGCCAAGGAAACGAACGGCCACGATTAGATCTGAAATCATAAAATCTGGGCCGAACACGGGTTGCAACACGGCCGTGTGTCTGGCCGTGTCACCCATTCTCCGTCTCGATCGATTCGAAAACCAGCACACGGCCTTTGACACGGCCTCCGACACGCCCGTGTCACCTGCGACACGCCCGTGTCGGGACCCGTGTCACGCCCCCCGTGTGCCATCGACCAACGCTTCGCAGTCAGAGAGTTACACGGCCTTGTGAAACGGCATCCGACACGCCCGTGTAAACTTTGACACGGCCGTGTTTGTGCCCGTGTCACTGCCCGTGTATCCCACCGCACAGCCCAGGTGTGACACGGTGTTGGAACACCCTATTACTATTTGGACCAGGATGACTATACTTCTATAGGGATTTTGTGTTGTGACCTCCTTGTTGTTATAAAGGTCACATAGGCTAGTTAGAGTAATCTTCAGCTCGACGCATAGTCGACTTCAGCTCGACGTAGAGTCGACCTCTGCTCGACGCAGAGTCGATCTCAGCTCGACGCAGAGTCGACCTCAGCTCGACGTGGAGTCGACCTCAGCTCGACGTGGAGTCGACCCCAGCTCGACGTTCCGTCGAACCCAGTTCTGCTTACAGAAAACTCTCTCTGGCCGACGTGTGTCGTGCTCAGATCGACGTTTTATTGTGAGCTCGACGCTTTCCAGACTCCCGTCAGTTTTGAATAGGAATTCAAATTCCTTCTGTCAGACAATTAATGCTGAAGATTTATTGGCCGTTACAACATATCTGGTGCATGGCTCAAGGAATTTTCTAAGGAATGTCTGCCTGTCATTTCCTTTGAGACATGGACATTTAAGGAAAGCAATTAATGCTGACTTCCAACGGCTATCAAAGAAAAGGAAGAAGAAGACTCAGTTATATTATTCATTCTTTCATTTTTTAGATATACAGAGAATATACAGAATACAGAGAATAACAATACAGGACTTCAGCTGCTCTCTCTGTGATATTGTTTTGAAAGCTCACTCACAGGAATTCTGATTGCTTCAGACACAACCATCCAACCTTCTTGGATCATCTGTTGCTAGAGCAAATCAGATCTTTGAAGACCTGTCACCCTTGTGCAGAGCTCTCCTTCCTGAACTTCTTCTTGATCTCAGGGGGAGCTTTGACAACAACTACAGATCCACTTTTGCTTCTCTCTGCTTGTTGATAGAGAAGACAACCTCATCCCTTTTTCTTTTTCTTTCTGTACAGGGTTTTAACTCCCTTCAAAAGTTACTTTTGGTTTTGCTGAAACCTGGTCAAAATCAGCTCCTTTGGTTTGTGAGAACCTGATCAAAAACTCTCTGGTGATCAAGACACCTGATCAACTCATCTTGAAGTGGATTCCTATCAAGGGTGATAGAAGAGTGGATGTACCCAGATTTGGGGAACCACTATAGCTCCTTGTGTCGTCTGGATTGCTTGTTTCTTTGTGTTTTGCTTTGTGCTGTGAATTCCTTTTTACTCTGATTATTTGCTATAGCACCTTACACTAAGTAAAGTCAAACCTTCTCTGCACACAAGTTTTTATTTGCAAAATTATTTTAAATAACTCTATTCACCCCCCTCTAGAGTTAGGATTGATCTTATCCTGCACTTTCAATTGGTATCAGAGGCAGGTTGATCATTCATACAGGCTAACACCTGGATCAAAAGATCCCTGATAAGATCATTTCTCTCAAAGGGTTATTTTCCTTAGTTTTACTTATCTTTAAAACTCATGGCACAAAACAAGGACTTTGCTAGTACCAGACCTCATATGTGCAATCTCTCTAAGTTCGCACTATGGAAAGCAAGGATTAGACTTTACATGAACTCTTTTGATGAAGACATTTTTAATTCTGTGTTGACAGATTGTCCAAGACCTCCCACAGGAACAAGTACATCAGCTGTTCCTCCTCCTTCAGAAACTGATGCTGACATAAAGAAGTGGAAGGCAGCAGATGCTAAAGCCATGAATATCTTGGCTCAAACCATGTCAGATGACATTTTCCAGAAAGTAGCTGATTGCAATACTGCTAAAGAGATCTGGGAAAAACTTTCAGAAATTGTATCAGGTTCTGCAGATGAAAGAAAGGATAGGAGATCCTACCTCATCACCCAGTATGAGAACTTCAAAAAGGCAGAGTCTGAGTCAGTTGCTGACATGTACAACAGACTGAGCCTAATCATCAGTGAGCTTAGATCACTAGAGAAGGACATATCTCTCACTGAGATAAATGACAAGATACTGACTTGTTTCCCTAGCTCTTGGGACTCAAGAATCTGGTCAATTAAAGATGGAAGAAATGTCTGTGAGTTATCCACAGAAGCTCTTCTAGGAAAGCTCAAGAGTTATGAGCAATTCATTAAGAAGAGAGAAGAAGAGCAGAAGACATCCACACCAACAGAAAAGGTTGAGAAAACCATTGCCTTCAAAGCACAGGAAGAAGAACCTAAAGAAAAGGTGTTGGGAAATGAAGAGCTTATGAGCCTACTGGTCAAAAGGTTCAATAAGCTGAATAAAAGGAACTTCAGAAGATGGTCATCCAAAGACAAAGACAAGCCAAGGTATGACAGATCTACTAATAAAGATATTATCTGCTTTGGCTGCAGGAAACCAGGACACATTTTCCCCAACTGTCCAGAAAATCAAGATAAAGACAGAAGGGACAAGAAGGAAAGAAAAGATAAAAGGAAGGATAAGGAGTCAAGGAAATACCATGACAAGCCTTCCTCCAGCAACAGCAAGCACACCAGAAAAGGATTTGTGGCTGAATCCTGGAGTGACTCTGATGAGTCTGATTCATCATCCAGCTCTAGTGATGATGAGGATAATGCAGAAGAAAAAGGATTCTGCATGATGGCCATCAGTGCATCTCAAAAGAACACTGATTCAGAGCCTGATGCTGACTACCTATCTGATCAGGAACTCACTGAGGATCAGGTAATAGATTCATTTGATTTTACCTCTGATGAATTTAAATCTGAGTTCAAATCTATATGCATTGACTTGATTGAATCTCAAAAGCTGATTAAAACTCTCAGAGAACAATTAATTGAATGCAAATCCATTAACTCAGATAATCTTAGACTCTTAGAAGAGTTGAAGCAGTGTGGGGAGGAGATAGCTTCACTGAAAGGTGAGCTATCTAAGGCCAAACAATTTGAAGAAACCCTTAATGGGAGAAGTATCAAATTGATGGACATCACAAGTACAGTGAACTCAAGATTGAATGGTTCACTGGGCTTGGGTGCTTCATCCATCCAACCCATAGTGCTGACAACTCCAATCAAATTTACCAGTGAGAAAGGTAAAGGAGTCTTGATAGTGGCTAGGAAGAATGCTGACTTAACCCAGGAAACTGGACAAAAAGCGTCGAACGAAGCTCGACGGACGTCGACCAGAGCTCGACGTAATCGCAAGAGAACGTCGAACTCAGGTCGACGCCCTCTACCTTCTGAACAAAGCAAGCCTTCGCCGTCGAATAGAGCTCGACGCACTCACCAGAGTCCGTCGACCGAAGCTCGACGTGCGTCGAGCCAAGCTTAGAGCAAAAGTCAGTTCTCAGGGGTTAATTCAAGATTTAATTCCAGCTCCACATCTCATCACTTTAACCCTTATGCTGAATGGATAATACCTCCTAGGAGATATCATCCTGTAGGCTATAAGAGCCAACCTGAGATGTCTTTTATTTCAGAATTTAAAGGATATCAAGAAAGGCCCAAGGTAAACTGGGTCAAAAACAATTGATTTGTTGTATGTGCAGATAAAGACCTATCCAATTGAGAACCAGCAGTGGTACTTGGATAGTGGGTTCTCAAAGCACATGACTGGCAACAAGGAGAACCTTGTGTCCTTTAAAGCCAAACATGGACCCAAAGTAATCTTTGGAGATTCAAATTTTGGACAAACAAAAGGCTATGGCCAAGTCAAAATAGGGTCAATTACATTCAAGAAAGTGGCCTATGTGGAAGGACTAAAGCACAACTTAATCAGCATCAGCCAGCTATGTGATGCTGGTTATCAGGTTTGGTTTACCAACTCAGCATGTAATATTGCATTAAATAACAACATTGTTTTAATTGGTAATAGACAAGATAAGATATATCTAGTTGATTTCAATTCATCTAAAGTAGATATTTATTTATTTAACTCCCTTAGCAAACCTAATGAACTTTGGCATAAAAGACTAGGACATGTGAACCTTAGAACCATTGCTAAGTTATCCCAAGACAACCTTGTTAGAGGACTACCTTCTGGTCCCTACAAGAAGGAAGGACTTTGCAAGGCCTGTCAGTTAGGCAAGCAAACTAAAAACAGTTTCAAGTCACTTAATAAGAGTGACTCACCTAGAATTTTGTACTTATTGCACATGGACCTTTTTGGACCAATTAATGTACAAAGCCTAGGAGGGAAATCTTATGCTTTAGTAGTTGTAGATGACTTCTCAAGATTCACTTGGGTGTTCTTTCTGAAAAAGAAGTCTAATAACTTCAAGATTTTGACAGATTTTCTCAAAGGCATACAGATTGAGTTCAATACTCACATTGCCCTGATCAGAAGTGATCATGGGACAGAGTTTGATTCTCTTCTTATGCTAGAGTTCTGCCAGAAGGAAGGTATCAGGCACACTTTCTCAGCTCCAAGAACTCCTCAACAAAATGGGGTAGTTGAAAGGAAAAACAGAACCCTTATTGAATCTGCCACAACATTGTTGACAGATGCTCACCTCCCTCTAACCTTTTGGGCAGAGGCTGTGAACACCTCCAACTATGTTTTGAATAGAAGCCTGATACACAAACTAAAGGGTAAGACTCCCTATGAGTTACTCAATGGGAAGAAACCTAAAGTAAATTATTTCAAAATTTTTGGTTGCATTTGTTTCATTCACAATAATGACAAGAAATACCTAGCTAAATTTGAAGCCAAAGCTGATGAAGGAGTGTTTCTAGGATACTCCATGACTAGCAAGGCTTATAGGGTCTTTAACAAGTGCTCAAATAAAATTGAAGAATCCATGCATGTTACATTTGATGAAACTAACATGTCTTATAAGGAGAAGGAGACTTCTACCATAAGCAATTTGCAGGAACATTCAATCTCAGAAAATCTGAAGCAGCTTACCATCACAGAAAAAGATTCATTACCTTCAACAATTCAACAAGACACTGAACTTAGTGACAATGAAGAGGAATCTCAGGTTCTGGAAAGGTCAAAAGGCCAACAAAGTGAAGAACCAGTTGTTGTTCCACAAGAGGAAATAACAACACAGGTTGATGCATCATCAACACCCCTTGTTGACTTTGCAACAGCAAGAGATCACCCAATTTCACAAGTAATTGGAGATATCTCAGTAGGTGTGCAAACAAGGAATCAAGTTAATCAAAATATTATGCACACTTGCTTTCTTTCTCAAATTGAGCCTCAAACCATACAAGATGCAGAGCAAGATCCAAACTGGATCATTGCAATGCAAGAAGAGTTGAATCAATTTGAAAGGAATAAAGTTTGGGAATTAGTACCAAGACCAAGGAACCAGCAAATTGTTGGAACCAAATGGGTATTCAGGAACAAGTTGGATGATCAAGGAATAATTGTGAGAAACAAGGCAAGACTTGTTGCACAAGGATATTGCCAAGAAGAAGGGATTGATTATGACCAAACCTTTGCACCAGTTGCAAGGTTGGAGGCCATAAGAATCTTTCTTGCATATGCAGCTCACAAGAGATTCAAGGTATATCAGATGGATGTCAAGAGTGCTTTTCTCAATGGAGACATCAAGGAAGAGGTTTATGTAAGGCAACCTCCAGGTTTTATCTCTAGAACCTCTCCTGATCATGTTTTTAAACTGCATAAAGCTTTATATGGTCTCAAGCAAGCTCCTAGAGCATGGTACGAGACCTTAGCTTGTTTTTTGTTGGAAAATGATTTTAAAAGGGGTAGAGTAGACCAAACTCTTTTTGTTAGAACCCATAGGTCCCATACCCTACTAGTACAAGTTTATGTAGACGATATCATATTTGGGTCTACTGATTCAAACTTATGCAAAAAGTTCTCACAACTTATGCACTCAAAGTTTGAAATGAGTAGCATGGGTGAGCTTGCTTTCTTTCTAGGATTGCAAGTTAAACAACATGTGGATGGCATTTTCATTTCTCAAACCAAGTATGCAAGAGAACTGGTTAAGAAATTTGGAATGTCTGAAGCATCCTCTATGAAAACACCTATGCCTACAAATGCTGTTTTAGATGCTGATGAATCTGGAAAACCAGTTGATCAGATAAGCTATAGAGCAATCATTGGCTCATTACTTTATCTAACAGCTACTAGACCAGATATAATGTTTGCCACATGCATTTGTGCTAGATTCCAAGTAAGCCCTAGAGAGTCCCACCTCACATTAGTTAAGAGGATTCTTAGGTATGTAAAAGGTTGTCCTAATCTAGGTCTCTGGTATCCACATGACTCAGGATTTGATCTAACTGGATTTTCAGATTCTGATTATGCTGGATATAAAGTAGACAGGAAAAGCACCAGTGGAACTTGTCAATTCCTTGGTGATAGACTTGTCTCCTGGTTTTGTAAGAAACAAACCTCTGTGTCCACATCAACTGCTGAAGCTGAATACATGGCTGCAGGTAGTTGTTGCTCACAGATTTTATGGATTCAAAACCAGCTCCTAGACTATGGGTACAACTTAGAGATGTCTAAAATCTTTTGTGATAATACTAGTGCAATATCAATTGCTCAAAATCCAGTTCTCCATAGTAGGACCAAGCACATAGAGATCAGACATCACTTCTTAAGGGATAATGTAGAAAAGAAGAAAATTGCACTAGAATACATTTCCACTGAACTACAGAGAGGAGATATTTTCACCAAGCCCTTGGATGAAAAGAAGCACTTCTTTTTCCTCAATCAGTTGGGAATGCTAGATGGAGACAGCATAAAATAAAACTCCAAGATTTTGAAACCCATAATTAACAGGAATAGGAAAAATTTCATTTTAAAATTTCCTGTCTGAGTGGTTGTTCTGAGCTCTGAACTACGCTCGACGCTGCGTCGAACTGAGATCGACGATCCGTCGAACTCCAAAGCGTCGAATGTCGAACTCGACTTCTAGCGTCGAAATAAGTTCACAGCTCCCTGGCTTCTTGAGTTTCTCTCTCCCGGTCGACGTCTTCGTTAAACGTCGACCTAAGCTCGACGTATAGCTTCAGCCAAAGCATCGAACGTCGACCTAAGCTGGACGTTGTTGAGTCGTTTCAGTTCTCCTAGAGCCTTAGAGCGTCGAACTGAGCTCGACGTTCTTTCCTTTTCTGCGTCGAACCCTAAGTATAAAATCTTTTTTTCATCGTCGTTCGCAGTTGCGCTTTCATATCTTTCTGCTCAAGCTTTCTCCCTCCAAATACTTTACTCTTGATCTTGGAAGGTATTCTTTTTGCAGGAAAATGGCAATCACAGCAGGAGCTCTGGCGGCCATGAAGTTCGATTCTGGATTCGATATCGACTTCGACTCTTTTGATGGATCTCCACAATACTTTCTGGATATACTGGACCTCTTCAAGGAGCAGCAACTGGTTAACTTTATGTCAACCAGGATCCCTCTCCCAGAGTCAGAAATCAAAGAGTGGAGTCTTACAGCAGTTATCTCAGATAACAATACATTGACTGGGAAAGTTTCAGGAAATGAGGTAGCCATCTCACCTCAAATCATTTCAGAAGTTTTCAACTTTGCTGCTGGAGATGATGGCATAGAACTATCTGTGGAAGAGTATGCCTTGATGCTGGACAGGATGGGGCATGCTGCTGGTAACCCCTCTAAACTTCTCAAAGTTAACCTAGCTATTGAATATAGGTTATTAGCAGACATTATAGGCAAAGTGATCTGTGCAAAGAGGACTGCACATGATGCAATTACTAGGCATCAGTTTTGCCTTATGGATGCACTTATGGATAAGAAACATCCCAACTGGGGATTGATTGTGTTTGAAATGATTAAGAAAAAATTGGATAAAAACTCTGTCCACTTTGGAAGAGTTCTTGGGTTGATTCTCAACCATTGCTGCCCCCAACTGCTTGTGTCCTCCAAGAAGCACATCAATGCTTCCAAGAGGCTCACATGTGCCCTAATTGGCAAGTGGGACAGAATAATTGTGAATCCCAGGGCAGCAGCAGCAATGAATTCTTCTGCAGACACCAGGACTGTAGAGGTCACTCTCCCTCGGTCCACTGGTCCAGAAGCAGGGACTTTGCCATCTGACTCCCTCACCCTCCCATCCACTTTCATCCCCTCAACCACAGTCATTCCATCCACTCAACCTCTACCTTCCTCCATCTCTACCATTGCCTCCTCCCTTCCACCTCACACTACTTTCCTTCCCATACGCTTGGATTCCACCCCTCATGAGGATCTCTTTTCTTTTGACATGCATGAAGACTCCTTCATGGATGCCTCTACCTCCTCTCCACATGACTTTCACCATCCATCCACTTTTTCAGAGCTACTCTTTTCCTCCATCCATGAGCCAGTTACACCTCCACTGTCTACACCACCCTCAACATCTTCTTCATTTACAGTTTCTGCTACTCCATCTACCTCTACTCAAGTTCCCCTTGAGCAAGTAGCTCTCCTGCCTTTGGCCAATCAGATTTTTGATCTTTTGGCCCCTAGGCTCTCCTCCCTCTTGGATGCCAAGTTGGATCCTCTCATTCTTTCCCTGAGAACTCTTTCTGCATCTGTCTCCTCCCTCTCCTCTCAGTTGGCATGCCCTTCTTCTGGGGGCCTAGAGTCAGCTACCACTGATTCTAGGCAGGGGGAGATGTCAGCAGAAGAAGAGCTGCCTCCTTCTACAGTTCAGTTTGTTCAGACATGTTCAGAGACAGTATCAGTTGCAGAAGTTCAGATAGTATCTGAGGCTCCTCCTCCAGCTTCAATTCAGCTCATCAGCAGTGCCTTAGACCTTCAGTGTTTGGCAGCTTCTGTCCAGAGCTTCTCCCCTCCAGCTCAGATTCAAGAAGACCTTTCCATGGCACCTGAGGCTCCTCCTCCTAATTCAGAACTGCTTCAAGAAGATCTGTCTAGGGCTATTGTCCCTTTTCAGAAGATCCCTGATGTAGCAGTGGTAGCAGTGGCTCCTGCTAATGATGAAATTGAAATGTTAGCAGCTGTTGAAACTTCAGGTGAAGCGATTGAGACACCTGATGCAGTTGAGACCCATGTCTCCCAAGCCCTTCAGGAACCAGCCTCTTTAGTCTCTATGGCTCCTGAGGCTGTGCCCTCTCCTGCAGTGGTAGACTCCTCCTCCCCACTGACAGCAGATCTTCCTTCAGTTTCCTCCTCAGCAGCTCCAGACTCCATCAGTTTTCCTATCTCTAAAAGGAAGTACATAGATCCATATGAAGAATCTCAAAGTTCAGAAGATGAGTTTGCTACAGATTCTGATGACTCCTCTGCAACTATTGCAAGGAAGAGGAAAGCTAGATCAAAAGCCATGAAAAGAGTACCAATTGCCAGAGCTACAGACCATGACATTCCCTACTATATCAAATACAATTGTGAAATCACAGAGCCATGGATGCAGTACTCCCAAAATCAGAGAAAAGCAATGAAACAGAAAAGAAAATTCAATGAAGGACCAACCAAACCTGTCCATCAGCCTCCACCTCCACCTCCTCCAGATGCAGGTGCAGGTGCTAGTCTATCTTCCAATCCAGCCCCTTCAGCTCTACATGGAAAGACATATCAAGCAAGAAGATATCAAGGAGACAGTCAGCAAAGGGGAGGTCAGCAAAGAGGAAACTATAGAGGCAGGCAGTCCAGAGGAAGATCAGGTTCTCAACCTTATCAAAGGGGAAGAGCCATTGATCCAACCTCTGGTCCCTATCCTTATAGACCTAGAGCTGACCTCGCCCCAACTACCTCTCAAGAACTCTCCTCTAACAGATTTGAACCAGCAGTACCTTTTGAAGATCCCACCAAAACTCCTGCCTACTGGAAAGCTAGAATGACAGAAATGGCTGCTTTAAATGAGATTAATAAAGCTAGAGAAAAAGGTCTGGACACCTCTCATATCAGTACAATGTCAGACCAAAGAAAAGAGGAATTGGAGAAATATAATTCTAAGAAATTCTTTGATTCAGACAGATATATGCAACTCCATCCTGCAGCTGTACCACCCAGTGCAAGAGATCAAAAGTCTTTAGGTGCAGCTGATGATTACAGATCTAAAAAGGAAGCTTCAAATCCAAACTGAGAAATCATCTTCAAGAAGAGTGATCAAGACAAAGCCCCAAAGGGAAAGTAAAGTAAGATGCTTTAATTCTTTCTATATGCTGGACTCAGGACATTTGAACATTTGCGCTGCTATATAATGTTATATATGCTGTTTTTTTTTTCCTGACATGTCTGGTTGTATTGTAGTATATTGTATCTGCTTTATCTTTCTTTGAATCCCTAAATTCATGTAAATAGTAATCCTAATCCAAATAGGGGGAGATTGTTGGAACACCCTATTACTATTTGGACCAGGATGACTATACTTCTATAGGGATTTTGTGTTGTGACCTCCTTGTTGTTATAAAGGTCACATAGGCTAGTTAGAGTAATCTTCAGCTCGACGCATAGTCGACTTCAGCTCGACGTAGAGTCGACCTCTGCTCGACGCAGAGTCGATCTCAGCTCGACGCAGAGTCGACCTCAGCTCGACGTGGAGTCGACCTCAGCTCGACGTGGAGTCGACCCCAGCTCGACGTTCCGTCGAACCCAGTTCTGCTTACAGAAAACTCTCTCTGGCCGACGTGTGTCGTGCTCAGATCGACGTTTTATTGTGAGCTCGACGCTTTCCAGACTCCCGTCAGTTTTGAATAGGAATTCAAATTCTTTCTGTCAGACAATTAATGCTGAAGATTTATTGGCCGTTACAGCATATCTGGTGCATGGCTCAAGGAATTTTCTAAGGAATGTCTGCCTGTCATTTCCTTTGAGGCATGGACATTTAAGGAAAGCAATTAATGCTGACTTCCAACGGCTATCAAAGAAAAGGAAGAAGAAGACTCAGTTATATTATTCATTCTTTCATTTTTCAGATATACAGAGAATATACAGAATACAGAGAATAACAATACAGGACTTCAGCTGCTCTCTCTGTGATATTGTTTTGAAAGCTCACTCACAGGAATTCTGATTGCTTCAGACACAACCATCCAACCTTCTTGGATCATCTCTTGCTGGAGCAAATCAGATCTTTGAAGACCTGTCACCCTTGTGCAGAGCTCTCCTTCCTGAACTTCTTCTTGATCTCAGGGGGAGCTTTGACAACAACTACAGATCCACTTTTGCTTCTCTCTGCTTGTTGATAGAGAAGACAACCTCATCCCTTTTTCTTTTTCTTTCTGTACAGGGTTTTAACTCCCTTCAAAAGTTACTTTTGGTTTTGCTGAAACCTGGTCAAAATCAGCTCCTTTGGTTTGTGAGAACCTGATCAAAAACTCTCTGGTGATCAAGACACCTGATCAACTCATCTTGAAGTGGATTCCTATCAAGGGTGATAGAAGAGTGGATGTACCCAGATTTGGGGAACCACTATAGCTCCTTGTGTCGTCTGGATTGCTTGTTTCTTTGTGTTTTGCTTTGTGCTGTGAATTTCTTTTTACTCTGATTATTTGGTATAGCACCTTACACTAAGTGAAGTCAAACCTTCTCTGCACACAAGTTTTTATTTGCAAAATTATTTTAAATAACTCTATTCACCCCCCTCTAGAGTTAGGATTGATCTTATCCTGCACTTTCACACGGCCTGGGACACGCCCGTGTCCTAGACCGTATTCCACCACACAACCATCGTCGACCTGAACTGGTCGACTACATGGCCCGAGCTCGACACGCCCGACACGGCCTCCGACACGCCCGTGTTGGGGCCCGTGTCACTTGTACCAAAACCTCGTCTTGGCCAAAATCGATCCCCGTCGCTCCTACAACATTTTGGGGTGTTACAATTCTACCCTCCTTAAAGAATTTCGCCCACGAAATTAATAGAGGAAAAACAGGACTTAATGTAAATCAGTACCTGAGCGGAACAATTCCGGGTACTCCTCCAACATAGTCTGCTCCCGTTCCCAAGAGAGCTCCTCTCGCCCGCAATTATCCCACTGGACCTTAACCATCCGGATCTCCTTGTTATGGAGTCTCTTGACCTCAACATCTTCGATAAGAATGGGCTTGACCCTTGTCGTCAACCCCTCGTCCACCGGCACTTGGTCAACTGCGATCACCTGCGAAGGCTCTTGCACCGCCTTCCGCAACACAAAAATGTCGAACACATCATGTAATCCACATAATTTCTCCGATAACCTCAAACGGTAAGCCGCTTCACCGACTCGCTCCAGAACCTCAAAATGTCCAAGGTATCTTGGGCTCAGCTTCTTCAAGCATCTCACCCGCGAAACCCCCTTGAACGGCTTCACTTTAAGGTATACCCAATCGCCTACCGCGAACTCCATGTTCCAGTGCTTGGCATTGTAATACTTCGCCTGCCGGTCCTGAGCGATCAACAAGCGCTCCCGAATGATCCGCACTAACGAGGTAGCACTCTCCACCTCCTGCTTCTTGTACAACCTTGCCTCACCTGTTTCAAGCCACGATAGCGGCATGCGACACTTCCTACCATATAGGGCCTCGAAGGGCGCCATTTGTATACTTGCCTGGTAGCTATTGATGTACGAGAACTCCACTAAAACAGGTGGTCCTCCCAAAGCTTCCCGAAGTCTAGAACACACATGCGGAGCATGTCCTCCATTGTTCTATTGACTCTCTCGGTCTGCTCATCCGTCCGCGGTTGTAAGACTGGACTAAACTTCATCTTAACCTCCAGCACTTTCTGCAACCACTTCCAATCATTTGACGTGAACCGCCCATCGCGATCACTCACAATGCTACGGGGCACACCATGCAGCCTAACGATATTGTCAACATACAACTTTGCCAACTTCTCCACCGAGTCATCCTTCCTATGCGGAATGAAGTGCTACACTAGTGTCAACACAACTACGATCACCCAAACGGCGTCGGTAATTCACTATGACTTTGGCAAACCATGCCCACAGTCCAGTCGAACTTCTATTCCGAACTAGGCATGGATTCAAGAATCCCCCGGCACTTGGCACTCTGCCTTCACTAAGGCGCAAGGCTGGCACTTTGCTACATATGGTGCCATGACCTTCTAGAGTTCTGACCATCAGAGCACTTCTTCAGATATCGGCACAACTTCGTGCCTCCTAAGCGAGTTGAGTACTTGATATAACGTATCACAACTCCACCCATAGATTACCCATGCTTGGGCCGCACAAACAATGGTCTTTCCTTGGTAGCCCACCTACAACCGTCGATTCGGGATTTTGGCCCATCGAGCCGCACTCATGATTTCCTTCATGCAGCTACACAAACCATGGCCTGCCAAATACGATCAGCCAGGTCATACTGGACTTCCGTCCAGTTCAACACTGCTTCGGCGCTAGTCTGCTTGTCAACAAAACGGATCTCTAACGCTTCCAATTCCTGAACTAGCCTCTCAACATGTACCAACAACCATTTGGCTTGGGCGGGAGCCCTGCGACTCAACGCATCCACATTGCGTTGCCCTCGCCGGGTGCATGATAAATCTTGAACGTATAGTCCCCCAGGAACTCCTTTCATCTCCGCTGCCTCAAGTTCAGGTCCTATTGATCCAACAGATATTTCAGGCTCTTAAGGTCGGTATGAATATCGACCTAACGTCGTACGAGTAGCGCCTCCACAGCTTAAGCGCAAATATCACGGCCGCCAACTCCCAGTCGCGGACCGGATAATTCCTTTCATGCACTTTTAGCTGATGCGAATCATAGGCTATCAAGTTCCCATGCTGCACCAGCACGCAGCCCAACCACTACCCGATGCGTCACTAAAAACCTCGAAGCCCTCGGTCCCACTCGGTGAACTAAGCACTGGCACTGTGGTCAACCGACTCTTCAGCTCTTCAAAAGCTTGCGTACACTCATGCGCCCACACAAAACTCTGATCTTTCCTTGTCAAAGTTGTGAGAGGTAGCGCTATCCGCGAGAAGTTCTCCACGAAGTGCCTGTAAAAGCCGGCAAGCCCCAGCAAACTCCGGACTTCTGCTACCGAAGACAACACAGGCCACTTTCGTATTGTAACAGTCTACGCCGGATCCACCGCAACTCTTCCTTACTGACCAAGTGACCAAGGAACGTCACTGAAGATAACCAAGGCTCTCCTTTGGAGAACTTTGCGTATAGCTCGTTCCTCCTTAGCGTCCCCAAAACCAAACGCAGATGCTTGAAGCGATCTTCTTCGCACTGCGAGCACACCGATAGGTTGTCAATAAAGACGATCACAACATGGTCTAAGTACTCCCTGAACGTTCTGTTCATCAGGTCCATGAACACCGATGGCGCATTAGTCAGCCCGAACGATATGACCGTAAACTCGAAATGCCCATATCTTGTGTTGAACGTTATCTTTGGGATAACACTTTCCTTGATTCTCATCTGATAGTAACCAGACTTAAGTTCCAACTTTAAGTACACCGATGACCCACCCAACTGATCAAACAGATCGCCAATACTTGGGATCGGGTACTTGATCTCTTTTAATGACTTGCTCAGTTTTTCATAAACGATTCAGAGCCGCAAACTCCCGTCCTTCTTCTACACGAAGAGGGCCGGTGTGCTCCAAGACGACAAACTTGGATGCACAAGACCTTGATCCATACGCTCTTCAAGTTGAACTTTCAGTTCTTCCAACTCATTAGGCGTTAGCCTATAAGGAGAGCATGACCCAGATTTGGCACCTGGCGCCAGCTCACTCGTGAAATCGATCGCTCGCTACGGAGGGACTCCAGGGAAACACATCAGGATATTCGGATACACCCGAGATACTACCCAATGTAGGCTTAGGCTTCAAAGCCTCCCATGATGGCAGTAACGACGCTTGCACGTCGAATCCCCGACCCCTAAACCGTAACCTTGCAACACAGAATCTCTTTTCGTGCGCATTGAACATCCGTAACGCCACAACGCATCCAATTTGTCCTTTGCCATCGAAGAAGGTACTTCAATACATGATATAAACCCCTTGGACAAAAGGTGTGCGAAGCTCCCGTATCGAACAATGCTCTCGCCGGATTGCCAATAATCCAAACAAAGCCTAGAACGTCAAGTCCTAAGCTAACTCGCAAAAGGTAGCAGGTATAAGAAGCTAAATTGCTATCAATTAAACCATACCTGTCTTCCCGACAGTCGGTCACCAGGCCTCCTGCTGGCCAAGGATGTCCATTCCCAGTTGTGTTGGAGTAAATAGCGGTGCGGTAGACGCCACCGCCTTTCCTTTCTCCTCAAAGATTGCCCCCGACTTCTTTTTGGACATTGGGCGTCCAAACCGACAATCCCGGGCATAGTGCCCCGGATTTCCACAAACAAAGCATTCATCCAGGGTTTGGACTGTAGTCGCTCCGGATGTGCTAGAGGAAGGGACTAGACCCAACCTCCTAGCCTTCTTGTACCACCTACGGTACCCAGATTTTGAGGTTGTCCGCTTGACCACCGAATCTTTTGCCATAGAATCTCCGACTGTTCCTGCCAAAACTTTCCTTGTCTTCTGAGCACTCTCCCAACACTCTCTGGCGTGGTGCCCTTTCTTGCCACAAGAATAACATTTGACGGTAGTTTGGGTAGTAGATGACCCAGCCTCTTCTCTCGGCATCTTTCGGTAAGCAGTCCTTATAGGATCTGTAAGGTTTGGTACCCTATTCACCGGTACTCGGTGAGTTTCCCCCAACTCCACTTCCAACGCTCTGGCCGATTCCACCAAATCTCGGAATCCCAATAACTTTGGTCCTAGCAGTAGAATACGCAACTCGCTGCGCAGACCGTTATAAAATCTATCTGCTATAGATTGCTCGCTTTCCCATTCAAAGCCTGGGTAGCGCCCTACCATAAGGAACGTCTGCAAATATGCGTCCACCGAATGCGCTCCCTGCGCCATAGTCATGCTCCTCTGCTGCTCTACTTGACCCCCAAATGCCCTTTGCTCCAACATACCACCCGATGTTGGGGCCAACTCAGGGACAAATGGTTGCACATTACTCCCATGATGTGCGTTGGTCACAGCGAACACCACTTCACCCACCCTTCTTATGGTTTCCAAAGACGTAAGGGTCTCCAGCACGTCGCTGGGTACATTACTTTTCTCAGAAAGTGTGCATTCAGACTGCCACGCGCCACTCTCGGACACCTACAATCGTACAGAACACCAATAAGGGACCGAACAAAATTGCAAAAAGCAATTATAGGAACACGCAGGTTCCCCAAACATGTGTATTTTCATTCCTAAGTGGACATTCATGGGTTCTTTTCATGTTATAACGATGACGCACATACATGTGTTCACCACCCCTTAAAGTGAATTCGCCCACGAATTCATTTAAGCTTGACCGAAACCAGTAGTCTGATACCAATTTGTAACACCCCTATCCGTCGTATAGCATATAGCAGTAGGTCCGGCCGGGGCCCGACGCCATATACTACGGACAGACCGGTTGGTTACGCGTTGAAACCATTCAACCAATCATGTCATCCTACACAACACCTAGCGGAAGCAATTTATTAGGTTGCAAAATAAATAAGAACCCAGCCACAACAGCATGAATGTCCACTACGAACTCAGGAATGTATACATACACCAAAAGAGAAATGGCCTTAAGGCCTTACACTGTTCACTTAATAAAAGTAGTGTTTTCATACTTCGGCTCGCAGGCCGGCCATACATGAAAAACGGGAAAGAAACATAAGCAATTAGGCCTTCGAGGGCCGGCACAGCAACAAGGGCTTTAGCCCGCTATTTCCCGCTCTGCTCCGCAGCACCTGCAAGCCACAAACCACCGCCCGGTGGCGAACAATAGCAACAGTCAGCAATGCTGACCAAATTATAACGATTCCGCCCCCAAACCGGGGCGGCAAAGCTTCTTCCCTGCACTTATTAGCAAAACGAGCAACACAGTAAAACAAGCATCTCATCATAGGTGCACGCTCTCACGGCCGTACACCCCGTGCTCTCAGGGCACTTACTCGGCAAAGCCAGTCCGAACCCCGTCCGGTCCTCGACTCCACCACCACCCCCAGGGTGGCAATCTTTGTGAGCATTTAGTCTTCTCAGCCGTAGCCTAGACTCGATCTCCAAATCTCGGTAAGTCCCACGTAAAACTTTAGGTCGCTTTAACCGAGCAGGTGGAGCGGGTAGGGGGCTACTAGTCTGTTGCTCACTCCGCCACTGCCATTCGGCCCTTTGGCGCGGACTAAGCTTTCCCCAGTCCCAATTAACGATCAAACAGGGTACATAGCCCCGCTAAGTACCCAGTTGGCTCCCAGGCCACCACTATGACAGAACTGCATTTCCGTCCAAAATTTCCGGGTGCACCTCGAGTTTCATCCCCAAGGCTCCCTGCTACAATCAAAACATGATACATAGCCCCGCTATGTTCCCGGCTGGCACCCAGGCCACCGAGATGGCAGAACTTCGTTTCCGCCCAGATTTTCGGGTGCACCTCGGGGTTAATCCCCAAGATTACCTGATGCATTCTACCGCATAACAACCCGAAAACAACCACAACGCTCGGAGTCTTCTCCGGCTAAAATATGCATAGCAAAACATCACCGATCCGGAAAACACGTCCGGGTAGGTTTCACACACCATGCCTATGTCCGTACTACGATTCCGAACTCTAACAAGGGGGACTTTACATATCTACTCCAAGGAATACCACGATCTCGCCGCACACTCGCGGGAGAGGGGTTTTCCCATGCAAAGGAAGAAGAGCTTCACATGCTCAAGAAGAGAATCGTTACCCTTTCGCTTTTCCGCGGTGCCATCGAAAACTATGCGATTGGAAAGCACCGCAACGGCGTCACCTCCGCGGATCTGAACTCGGATCGCGATTCGGAGCTTCGAAGCTCCTCCGGCGGCTGGATCTTGGACTCCTCCTTCCTCCTTGCTCTCCCTTCTCTCTAGGATTTAGAAAGAGAAAACCCAAGTGAAAATGGGGTTTGCAAACCCTATTTTTGGGTTTAAGCTGCCAGTAATCACTCCCAGCCGTCGGATCCCAAGCCAAGGAAACGAACGGCCACGATTAGATCTGAAATCATAAAATCTGGGCCGAACACGGGTTGCAACACGGCCATGTGCCTGGCCGTGTCACTTATTCGCCGTCTCGATCGATTCGAAAACCAGCACACGGCCTTTGACACAGCCTCCGACACGCCCGTGTCACCTGCGATATGCCCGTGTCGGGACCCGTGTCACGCCCCCCGTGTGCCATCGACCAACACTTCGCAGTCAGAGAGGTACACGGCCTTGTGACATGGGATCCGACACGCCCGTGTCAACTTTGACACGGCCGTGTTTGTGCCCGTGTCACTGCCCGTGTATCCCACCGCACAGCCCAGGTGTGACACGGCCTGGGACACGCCCGTGTCCTAGGCCGTGTTCCACCACACGACCATCGTCGACCTGAACTGGTCGACTACACGGCCCGAGCTCGACACGCCCGACACGGCCTCCGACACGCCCGTGTCGGGGCCCGTGTCACCTGCACCAAAACCTCGTCTTTGCCAAAATCGATCCCCGTCGCTCCTACAACATTTTGGGGTGTTACATCTACTATATCCCATGTAAAGGGTAGGGATGTTACAGAACTTGCTTCACTCGACGCTTTTGGACTTAGGTAATTTTCTGTCTTTCCAGTCAGCTTCTTTGAGTCCACCTGTCAATATAACTTAGACCACCTGTCCAATCAATATGATATAGGCAACCTGCATGCATGAACTGAAACGTATATCAAATACAAACTTGTGTATATCATTGAGTTGAAAGGGCTTCTTCAAATCAAGTACATTGTGTCCAATGTACCCAACAACTTTCATGCAAACATGCTAAAACAGGACTACACTTGTAAAAGAGGAGAATCGTTACCCTTAACGCGCGTTTCAGAGTCATGAACAAGGATCTAGTCTTCCTCTTCATAAAGCTAGGCTCAGCCTAAGACCCAACCACCACTTCTTTGGCAGAAATCCGGCCTAATCAACCTCTAGGAAGTTGCTCGGGTTGGGGAGTAAGAAGAAGAAATGTTCAGTCTTTTTTCCCGAAACCGCTCCGCTTGAACCCGTAACCCTTGGTACCGACCTTTTGCCTCAGTTTCGAACTCACGGAGGGCACACAGGGAACCTTCACTACACATTCGTGGCTTCGATCCTGCCTAAAAATTGCCTACAGAAGTCCACTCCTTCTCCTTCGACTCGGGTGGAAAGAAAGAATAAACGACAAAAGAATTGTTCATGTCTCTCGCCGAAACCTTCCTTATATCCTAGATGGGATGGAACCCTAGCTGTGAGATCCAACCTAATTAGAATGGACAGTCAAGATCAACCATAACTTTTAATTTAAAGGTAAGGTCCCACCGTACTTAGTTGCTTAAGGACCCGAAAACACACGTTCGTACAGAATACTCGACGAATCGCCTAGATCACTCGACGAATTCGTTCAGACCGCTCGACTAATTCGTTCAGACCACCCGACAAATCTGACATGACCACTCGAAGAATTCGTTCAGACCACTCCACGAATCTGACTAGATTACTCGACGAATCCGACTTGACCACTCGACGAATTCATTCAGACCACTCGATGAAACTGACTAGATCACTCGACAAATTCATCATGACCACTAGACGAATTCATCTGGATTACTTGAGACCATTTGACGAATTCACTTAGATTACTCAAGACCATTCGACAAATTCACTTAGATTACACGACGAATTTGACTTGGTCGTTTTCAGCTAGAGGACCAGGGGTGTTACATTGCATGTGGCGACAAGGTCCTTGTATGATTTAGAGGGAATTCACCACCTTGTACGTAGCGACTAGGTTAAGGTTAGATCTTGGAGGATGCTAGAGGTTATATCTATGGAGAGATAAACTATAGCTGGCCGGTCCTTGGGAGGACCAGTTATTTCATAAAAAAGATTTTTCTCATATTGTCTCAATTTCAAGCTTCATTGAAATCTTCATTTTTATACTATTCATTGTGAAATAAAATTTTCATTTTATCCCATCTAATTTTCTAAGTGTAAATTTCCTATAAGTTTTTTTGAAGAAAAATAATCTTTGTGATTTAAATCATTTGAGAAAAATTTCTAAGTTTCACTTAAATATAAAATGGTCCTTATTCACCTTCACCACCCCCACCCCCCCTCTCTCCCTCAGTGCTCATCAGAGCAGAGGGTGTGGGAGCGCACTAAAGTAGAATTGAGAGAGGTGCACTCGAGCAGAGCATGAGGACGCACACTACAGCATACGAGAGCGGTTTCGGGAGTGCACACCGGAGCATAATGCTGGGGTGTGCTGTAGGGTAGACATGAGAGCGACTAGCCCTCGAGCGGAGTGCGACAGAGCGTACTGGAGGAGACTTGAGAGCGGTGCGCTGGAGCACATACCAGAGCAAAGCGCGAGCAGTATGTGTTGATCGGGAGAATGAACACCGAGTTGTGTCATTGTGCCTCTGAGTTGGTCTTCCGTCTGCAGCTGTATGCCGAAAACCATAAAACTCTTTGTTTGCCCTCCTTTTTTAAGAAATGAAGGCCTATGACACTTTTATAGATTTTAGGGGGTGGGGTAAGGAAGTAATAGAACACTCTTGGTTATTAAATGCAAGAATAGGAACGTATGGTTTGGATCCTTCAGATCACTCATTTTAATGATATAACGACATCGTCGAATGGGAGACGGTGTTGGGGGCGCGTGCGAGCCGCGCTGCGGCAGGCTGGAGCGCATGTCGAGCAAGAACACGCGCCCTACACATATGTCCGGCATGGCCGCGCGCGGCACTGTGCGTTTCCCAGGATTTTATGCATGATCTGGGTGTAGGTTTGAGGGGTTAAGCGGACCCGAGATTACGCGGGAAAGGGCCCATCGGAACCTTCACAACAAGCCGATCGAGATTGCCGTGAAAAATCTATGGCTCAATCATTTGAATCTTTGGAGAACCGCTATCAAATCGTTCTAACCCGGATTAGATCGGTCCAACGTATCATGTCCACAAGCATTGATCCCACCGTTTCATTCGCCACTCTGAAATCTAAAACCTTGCACCAATGAACCAATCTTGTAATATATAATATAAACCATGCAGAGGTGGAGCAGAGAAATCGCCGTCTTTAATTTTTTTTGTGTAACGATAAATAATTAAAATTTAGTTCATGCGATCGTAAACATTTGACTGGTGAAAAAAATTCCACCCAAACAGAGCCTAATGCCTCAAGCAATATACATGCCCAGATATCTTATTTCTGGTAGTTTAATATATATATATATATATATATATATATATATATATATATATATATAGACGTACATCAAATAATACTCACATGGAAGCCACCGTAGATATTTCTTCCCCTCCGACATCCACCTCTTTTCCAATTATAACACTATTCACAATATGACAGTTCTTCCTAATCTCCCCCTTCGTCCCAGTGTTGACTTCTATATTCCCCATCTTCACCATCGCGTTTGCAAACTTCGAAGCCCACCCTCCGGCATGGTCAGCGTTGTCCTTTACTGCGGTCGTCAGATTCGCCTGTGTTAGCAACGCTTGGTCAGATGAGAACAATCCCAAAGAGAGCTGTAACCCAACGTAGTAAGCGTTGTCGAGCACCCCCGAGCCGCGATATGAGATCTAAAGCCACCGTCGTGTTTCCCGACGTGGATGTGTTGAAAGGGCACGCCAGTTGCAGAAGAGTCGCGTACGCTGAGCTCAGCGTCGAGTCTGTTGGAGTTGACAAGTTGACCGGGTCAACTTGTCAATGTCTTTTGTATCTTTAAGTTTTTTGTAATTATTTTTTATGCATTTATGATGAGAGAGAAAGAATGTTGTTACTTTGCCTATAAATAGGCTCCTCTTGTATAATTTTGAAAAAAAACTGGAATAGAGAAAAAATCCTCCCCAACTTTCTTATTTTCGGTTCTGAGAGAGAGAGAGCTAGCGCTGCAGCGCGAAGTGTTCTCGCCGAGGTCGCGCGGTTAGAGTAAGTAATCGGGCGAGTAGGTTTGCACGAAGTGTTTGGGAGAGAGAGAGCTTGCGCGTGACTTGACGAGCGGGTAGGAGTTAGTCGCCGGGCGGGTTGGAGATCTCGCGGGGTTGTCGTAGGCAACTGGCGGTCTCACCAGGATCGGTTTCGCAAGCCTGTGGGGATCTCGCCGGGTAGATCTCGTCGGAGGAGAAGAGTCTAGCGTGTGAAAAGGGCGTCGGGCGAATAAGGGGTTCGCGCCGAATCGGTCTCGCCGGCAGGCGTGGTACTCGCGCGGTCTGGACGGTCTCGCAAAGGAGGTCGCGCCAGCTTGTTTTGGTGGTGGTTTTGGTGTTTGGTTGAGTTAGTGTACAAGTGGTATCAGAGGGAGGTTGCGACCCTTGGAGTGAGTTGATCGGAAGCGAAGCGCTAAGTGAGATGGAGATGGGAAGTGGAATGTCAGGGCAAGTTCCCAAGTTGACCAAAACGAACTATGGAAATTGGAGTATACAAATGCGAGTGCTACTCGCCTCCAAAGAGTTATGGGAGATAGTTGAAGAGGGAGTCGAGGTACTTACTGCTGAAGCGGAGGCAGCGTTGACTAACGCTCAGAAGACAGCGTTGAGGAAAGCAAAGAAGAGGGACAATAAGGCCCTATTCCTATTGTACCAAGGAGTTGATGAGGCGACGTTTGAGAAGATCTTGGATGCGGGGACATCGAGAGAAGCATGGGAGATACTACAACGCTCCATGCAGAGAGTGGACAAAGTAAAGAAGGTGAAGTTGCAATCACTCCGAGCTCAATACGAGGTGATGAGGATGCAGAGCTCGGAGAAGGTGGGCGACTACGTGACCCGTCTGCGGACGCTCACGAATGAGATGAAAAGGAATGGGGAGACAATTGAAGATGTCAATTTCATGGAGAAGCTCTTGCGGTCGATGTCCAAGAAGTTCAGACACGTGATGGTGGCTATTGAGGAGTCGAAGGACCTCACCACGATGGCGGTGGATGAGCTTGTTGGCTCGCTACAAGCCCATGAGTATCGGATGGTGCAAGATGAGGAAGAGTCGAGTGGCTTGGGGAAAGCACTCCAGACTCAGCTCAATTTTGGAGAGAGCTCAGGAAGAGGAGGAGGCCAGCGTGGCCGTGGCTACCAAGGAAGAGGTAGAGGAGGAAGAGCCAGAGACCAAGGAAGATACCAACCACACTAGAAGGAGGTGGAACAAAATCAAGGCTGGAACACAGGAAGAGGAAGAGGCCAAGGGAGAGGCCAAGGCAGAGGACAGGGAAGAGACCAGGGAAGAGTTCCAAGGAAGAGGAGGAAGAGATATGTCCCAGACTCAATGTTACAATTGTAACAAGTTTGGGCACATGAGCTACGACTGCTGGGCTCCCAGGAAGGGTGGTGAAGCCAACCACTATGCGGAAGCTAGCAACACGGGAGGAGACCCGATGATGTTCCTTACCATCCAAGGCGCTGCAGGAGGGAGGAATGGTGCGTGGTACTTAGACACTGGAGCTAGTAACCACATGTGTGGTGAGAAGGAGCTTTTCACCAGCCTTGAGCCGAATGGAGGAGACGTCAGTTTTGGAGACGCCTCGAAGATATCTGTGGAAGGTAGAGGAGTGATTGTGGTCACGATGAATGGGAAGGAGGTGCTCATCAACGATGTCTTCTATGTGCCGGGCTTGAGGAGTAACATCCTAAGTCTTGGACAGCTGGTGGAGAAGGGCTATCACGTCCTATTGAGGGATAGCATCTTAGCGATGAAGGATAGCAAAGAAAGAGAGGTGGTAAGAGTGAAGATGGCGACGAATCGCCTCCTCCCTCTAAGCATGGATGCCAAGGATGTACAACCCCATATTCGCTGGGTGGGACCCGGAGACACCACTGAGGGATTGGGCTAGGCTTAGGTTAGCCCTGGGTCAGCCCTAAGACATACTTATAGAGTTCTCGCCCTGAAGGGGCTCTCGCCCAAGGCAGATGTTCAAGCTCTCGGCAGGAGAGATCGTCGACCGACCAGGGCAGATGGTCGAGCTCTCGGCAGGAGAGATCGTCGACCGACCAGGGCAGATGGTCGGCCTCTCGGCAGGAGAGATCGTCGAACGACCAAAGCAGAGGGCCTGACCGCGGAAGCTCCCGCCCAGGGGAGGTGAGAAGGCCCCAAGAAGGCCCTCAGTCGCGAGCTCTTCGAAACCGTGGAGGGCGCGAACCTCCCTGGCAAGGGGGTCTCGCCAAGGTTGGCCCGGGTGAGGGTCCAGCGAGAGCCTTCTCGGCCAGGGTTCTCGCCAAGTGGGCCCACGTGGTGGGGCCCGGCGCTCATAAAGAGGATTATTTTATAATATATTATCCCGGGGTAAAATTACCCAAATACCCTTTGAAGGACAGCGGGATTTAGCTATTGGCAGACCCCTCAGGGGTATTTCAGTATTTTTAGGTCAAAGGAAGACTATAAAAAGACCCATAAGGGCTCTTTGGAAGGCAAGTTGATCATTTTCCTCTAACCCTAGTGCCTTCTGAAGAGCTCCCAGCCCAGCATTTGGCTTTGGAGGGGAAGCTCTCAGAGATCTTCCGGGTGTGTGGTGGGACCTCCCAGCTGAGGCTTTGGGTCTGTGTTAGGGCCTTAGCAGCCTGTCAGGGGTCGAGGTTTGAGAGAAGTAGGCATTGACTGCACTTTGGTTCGTGAACATTTGTTGAGGTTATTTTTGGCTTCAACAAAGGAGACGGCATGTCTAGTGAAGATAGGAGAAGAGGAAGAAGCTTGGCTGTGGCATCACCGGATGGGCCATCCGGGGTTCACGTACAGGCCTGAAGCTGTTGTCACATTCCAAGATGGTGGAGGGGTTGCCTATAATCTCGCCCCCTCAAAGGGTATGTGATGCGTGCACTAAAGGGAAGAAAAAGAGAGAGACCTTCGAGGGAGGAAAGTCTCGGAGAGCTACGAAGCAACTAGAGCTACTTCATTCGAACATTGCTGGTCCGTTTGAGACGAACTCAGTTGGAGGTAGCAGGTACTACATCACATTCACCGACGACTTCAGCAGGAAGTGTTGGGTATATTTTCTGAAGGAGAAGGCCGAGGCTCTGTACAAGTTCCGAGAGTTTAAGACGATGGCTGAGAAGGAGAGTGGGCAGCCACTGAAGTTACTACGGACAGATAAAGGTGGGGAGTACACCTCGAGGATGTTTGGTGACTACTGCCGAGAGTGGGGGATCTCTCACCAACTGACGGCGGTATACTCGCCTCAGCATAATGGTGTGGCTGAGAGGAAGAACCTAACCATCATGAACATGGCGAGGAGTATGGTGAAGGGCAAGGGGTTGCCAAAGAAGTATTGGGCGGAGGCAATACAGGTAGCAGTGTACGTGCTAAACCGTTGCCCAACGAAGAGCGTCAAGTTCAAGACGTCGTTCGAAGCTTTGTGTGGGAGGAAGCCCAGTGTGAAGCATCTGAGGGTATTTGGGTTTGTTGCTTATGCTCACATCCCGGACCAGAGGAGGAGGAAGTTAGATGACCGGAGTGAGAGATGCATCTTTGTTGGCTACACTCCTGTGAGCAAGGCTTAGAAGTTGTATAACCCGGTGACTGAGAAGGCCATCATCTCACGGGATGTGGTGTTTGAAGAAGGAAGCAGCTGGAGCTGGAATGAGGAGGTGAAGAACATCAAAGGGATGTTTTTCGAAGATGAAGAAGAAGAAGACAGTCAGGGAGATGAGGCGGAGATAGGTGGAGCTGAGCCACCATCACACCTAGCGGAGGTTCAGGGGGAGCTCTCACACCTTACTCAAGTGGAGCGAGTTCAAGCAGAGGTGGATCTGGTGGAGAAAGCACCAGTGGAACTAACGATGATCGTCCTAATCCTCGGACAAGGAGGTTGGAGGAGATATATGAAGAGACGGCGACAACTCATAATAATTTTTCTTTATACTGTTTGTTTGCAGATGTTAAGCCGTGCTCATATGAAGAGGCCGCCTAGGAGAGAACTTGGAGGAAGGTGATGGATGTGGAGATCGCCTCCATCAAGAAGAACAATACCTGGAAGCTGGTAGATGCACCCACAGGCCACAGACCCCTTGGGGTGAAGTGGGTGTATAAGGTGAAGAAAAATAAAGATGGGGGCGTGGAGAAGCACAAGGTGAGGCTAGTCGTGAAGGGATACCGCCATGTTCAGGGAGTGAACTATGATGAAGTCTTCGCACCGGTAGCGCGGATAGATACCATCCGGCTGATCATCGCGCTTGCCGCACATCACGGGTGGAAGATAATGCAGATGGACGTGGTCTCTGCTTATTTGAATGGCTACCTAGAGGAGGATGTGTACATCTAGCAGCCTCCAGGGTACATGGTGAAAGGGCAGGAAAGAAAGGTTTGTGTTGCTGTATAGACCTGGGCGGACAGGCGGCTAAGACTAGCGATTTGGTAGCCGGGCGGTCAGCCCGGCTAATCTCTGTGTTGCTGTATAGACCTTGGCGGACAGGCGGCTAAGACTGGCGGTTTGGTAGCCGGGCGGTCTGCCGGCTAATCTCTGGGATCTCGGTGGTCGGCTGCGTGTTCTCTGGTGATGACCGGGCGGTTAGTACCTACTAACCGCACGGTTAGGCGGTCTCCTGGGCGGATTAGCGGTTAGCTTTGTAGATAATGTTTTTGTGTATTTAGTCCCACATTGGGTATTTGTATTCTCTCCCATCTCCTCCATTCTATATAAGGGAGGCTATACCTTTGTAATACTCAGTTTTTTGGATAATAAAAATTGCATTACTCCTCTTTCCGGTTTCTATATTTCTATTCGCACATGGTATCAGAGGACCCGATCTAGTCCTCCTGATTGCGTTTTCTTCTGTCCGTGCGACCTCTGCCTACTCGCCGCGGCCTGTCTTTCAGCTCGCGCGAGCTCTCTTCTCCCGTGGATTCTTCTATCCTCCTCTTCTGTTCGCGCGGTCTGTCTGCTAGCCGCCCGACTTCTCTCCCTCTGTTTGGTTCTGTAGCTTGGTCGTGGCTTCTCTGGCCGCTGGTGTCTACCATCGTGACCGTTGCAGATCTTCTTCTTCCTATCCGCGCGATTTCTCTCTGTTCGCGCGAGTTCTTCCTTGTTTAGGCGGCCTCTCTGCCCTTCTTGCCGCTAGTGTGCTGATATTGTGACCGCTGCGAACTCTTCCTTCCTTTGCTCGCCCGGTCTCTCCTCTTAACCGCGCGACCTCTCTTCCAGGATGACCAATTCTGATGGCTCCACCTCGTCTACTGTCGTTGTCCCACCGCCTCCTCCTCCTCCTCCTGCTTCCGGGAATCTTGGCACCGTCTCTAAGCTTCTGGGGCCCAATTATCCCGACTGGAGTGTCTCATTCACTTTTCTTCTCCGCTCTCAGCGCAAGCGTCATCATCTTACCGATGACCCTCCGCCTGCGGACTCTGCCCAGTTTACTGACTGGGATGCGAATGATGCGCTGGTTCGTACTTGGCTGGCGAACAGCCTGTCCGATGAATGTCTTCCTGTCATCCGTCACGATGAGATGGTAAAACAGGCTTGGAATCACTTGGCCGCTCTCTACTCCAAGGGGGTACAAACATCTCGCATCTATACTCTCTATGCGGATCTCTTTGCTCGCCAGTCCATGTCCCCTCCTGCAGCTTACCAACAAGTCCAAGCCCTTGGAGCTGAGATTCTACAAAATCGTCCTCTCTCGGCCGATGTGGCCACTCAGCTGAAGCACTTCCAGGAACTCCTAGTGGTCTGTTACCTTCTGCGGCTTCCGGACTCATACGATATGATCCGGCAGCAAATTCTTGGAGAGGCTGAGTCTCCTACCCTGGATGCTACTGCTGCCCGCATTGCCGCTGTTACCTCTCTGCTCCAACGCCCCTTGCTTGCCGCTCCTCCGGCTCTGGATGCCTATGCCCACCAGGTTCATCGTGGTGGATTTAGTGGTCGTGGTAACCACTCTGGTGGGCGTGGCCCTTCTCGCTACCTCTGTACTCATTGTGGCCGCCCAGGACACTTGGTTGACCGCTGCTGGACAAAGCATCCGCATCTTCGTCCCGCTGGTGATACTCCTACTTCTTCCAAGCCATCTGCCTCCGTGGCCACGACTTTAGGTAGTGCCCACGTGGTTACCCAAGGTAAATGGCTAATCGACTCTGGCGCCACTAATCATATGACGGGCAATCCTCAGTGCTTTTCTCTCCTAGAAACACATGATCGGTTGCCCCCTGTTCTCGTTGCGGATGGTTCTCCCTCTCCGGTGCATGGAACGGGCATGGTTCAAGTTACTCCGTCCCTTCGCCTGGCTGATACTCTTTATGTGCCCAAGTTTCCGTGCAATTTATTGTCGGTTACTTCTCTTTGCAAGCAACTTCAGTGTTCGGTAACATTTACTCCTTCTTCTTGTTCGTTTCAGGACCCGGACTCCAAGCGGACGATTGCTACTGGGACTGAGAGGGGCGGTCTCTACTTCCTTGATGATGTATCTGCTCTTACCGTCTTCTCTCCCGCTTCTACAGATCTTCTTCAGTGGCACCTTCGCCTGGGGCATCCTCCCTCGCGTCTCATCCACCAACTGTTTCCTCACCTACCTCAGCAGGACTCTCCTATCAACTGTGATGCCTGTCAACTGGGCAAGCATCACCATTCCCCCTTTCCTCCTAAGAAAGGTCGTGGCTCTTCCAAGCCGTTCGACCTGAAAGTCCACCTAGTGTCAACTACTTACACCTATGGGGGGGGGGGGAATAGGTGTATTTGCAGTGAATTTGCGGAATTAATGTTTCACCGGCACAAGAAAACAAAACAACACAGCACAAAAATACACAAGCAATTTATAGTGGTTCCCCGATTTGGGTACGTCCACTTTCCCCCTTCGACCTATCTCCCAACCAGGGACGACTTGGTCACTTCACCAACAGGATTGAAATCCAATCCTTGCACTAACGGAAGGAACCCTTCCACACGTAGGAGTCAACACTCCCACAACCCGGTTTGCACCCAACCCTTACAACTAGAGACCAATCGGTCCGTTACAAAGAAATTGAAAATAGCTTGTAAGAAATACAAACGACATTTGGAGACAAAGGTGTCCCTCTTCGTTCAACGACGTGTTCTTGAAGTCAACGAAGAGTCCACAACCTAGATCTCACTTGGATTGAATCTTCCCGATACCGGCGGAGGCTTCGAGCGGCGGCAAGGTTCTCGGAATAGCCGGCGGCGATGGAGAGCTGCTGCTGTGCTATATTGATTCAAACTTCGTAGCAAGGGAAGCAAGGTCTTCCAACGGTCACACCAGGATCGGTCGTCTCGATCGATTCGGAAGGGGAAGGTTTTTCCCGATCAACGAATCAAGAGACAAGGGATCTCTAGTTCGACGCGTGAGACGCTATGCTAACCTAAGCTTCTGTCGCCGGTGATCTGGAAGAACTTGAGATCAACAGCGGCAACTACTGCACGAACGGCGGAGACGATCGGCGGAGCAAGATCGGGATCTAGGGCTCGACGGTGGCTCGTCCTTTTTGAATTCGCGTATTTTTCTATGTCCCCTGTTCATACATACATGGTATATATATATTAGGTCAAGTATATGACCGTTGTGGGCCCCACCAGCGGTAAGACCAAAGACCGGTTCAAAATCCCGATGATAACGTGGACCGGTCCAGGCAGACTTGGAAAAATGCCCAAGTCAAATTCGGCGAGAATCGTGAGTGATTCTCGACGAATCGGCGAGAATCACTTACGATTCTCGCCGAATTCTACTTAGAGAATTCTGGCTGCACAGGTTATAGAGGCCGGGGAGAATCGGTGGGAATCACCTTGGATTCTCGCCGACTCGTCGAGAATGCAAAGTCATTCTCGACGAATCGGCGAGAATCACTTGGTGATTCTCGATGATTCTGCCTTGGATGGTTTTTCTGACTGCGTCGAGACAGCCGGCCCAACCCGGCAAGAATCAACTAGTGATTCTCGTCGACTCGTCGAGAATCACTAGTGATTCTCGACGAATCGGCGAGAATCACTTAGTGATTCTCGACGAGTTATACTTAGACGAATTCTCTTCTTTCCACCCGTGAGCAGGTCTTTGGCCCATCCTTGCTCCTTGTCTGCTCTTGCTTTATCATAGCCCTGTACTTGAAATTAAGTACACCCTAATAAAGAGAGTACACGTAGGCCAACACACTGATCTGCTCAACGAGGGATTACGTTGCACAGACCCGTGTATATTGACCCACTGCACCCTGACATTGGTGTGTACTTAGCATGGAATAACTGCAAGCACAACTAAAAAATATTTCATCAAATACATTGTCTATTTACCTTGGCTTGCACAGGGGCTTCTTCAAATCAGGTACATTGTGGATGCAATACCCAACAATCTCCCCCTATTTGAAGAAGCCTAAACCCTACAAGCTAAGGTGAATAGAGCATATAGGAATGAAAAACGAAACTTAAAAGTGAGGTGATAGGGATATGCATTACCAGTTACTTGAGAGCAAACTAGAACATTGAGCTACCTTAGCCTTAGCCGAGAGGGTAATCTCCCCCTTTTCGGCTTCTGCAAATCTGGGTCTGGTGCACCTGACACCATGCTCCCCCTCAGTTCGTGCACTTCTGTTTTCACTTGAGTTTCTGGCAGGTTCTCCCCCTAGATGCACGAGCCAGGAGCGTCTGGAGACTTCATTCCTCATAGTTGAGCATCCCCAATTCAGTTTTGAAGAGACTGAACTTGGCCTCGTCTAGGGGCTTTGTGAAAATATTTGCAATCTGCTTGTCCGTGGGGACATAGTAGAGAGAGATGTCCTTGTTCTCCACGTGCTCCCGAATGAAATGGTAACGCACTTCAATATGCTTCGTTCTGCTGTGCGATACCGGATTGTTGGCAATAGCAATTGCACTGGAGGAGTCGCAGTACATCGGTACTTCCTTGAACTGGAGATCATAGTCTGCTAACTGGTTCCGTATCCATAGGAGTTGTGCGCAACAGCTTCCTGCCGAGATGTACTCAGACTCTGCTGTGGAGGTTGCGACACAATTTTGCTTTTTGCTGTTCCAGGAGATAAGCCTTCTTCCGAGGAATTGGCACGTCCCGGAGGTGCTTTTCCTATCATCCCTACTCCCTGCAAAGTCAGCATCTGAAAAACCTATTAGCTCGACATCATTGTTTCTCGGGTACCACAAGCCAAGATTGGGAGTACCTTTAAGGTATCTAAGAATTCGCTTTGCAGCGACATAATGAGATTCCTTAGTGTTCACCTGATATCTGGCACAAACACATGTGGAGAACATGATATCCGGTCTACTGGCAGTAAGGTAGAGCAGGGATCCAATGATGCTTCTGTATTTGGTTTCATCGAAAGGTTTACCTTTCTCATCCTTATCCAGAGACATAGTGGATCCCATTGGAGTCCTCATAGAGGTTGCATTCTCCATTCCGAATTTCTTGAGGAGTTCATTTGTGAACTTCGTCTGAGAGATGAAGATTCCTTCCTCAGACTGTTTCACTTGAAGTCCCAAGAAATACTTCAGCTCCCCCATACTGCTCATTTCAAACTTTCCTTGCATAAGTTTGGAAAACTTTTTGCAAAGATTGTTGTCAGTTGAGCCGAATATAATGTCGTCAACATAGATTTGCACCAGCAAAATCTTGCCTTTGACTTCCCTGAGAAACAATGTCTTGTCTATTTTTCCTCTAGAGAACTTGTTCTCAAGAAGAAAACTAGACAAAGTCTCATACCAAGCTCGAGGAGCTTGTTTTAAGCCATATAGCGCTTTAATAAGAAAATATACATGATTAGGATAAGTAGGATTGACAAAACCTGGAGGTTGAGCGACGTATACTTTCTCTTTCAAATCTCCATTCAAGAAAGCCTATTTTACGTCCATCTGATAAACTGTGAATCCTTTGTGGGAGGCATAGGCTAGGAATAGCCGTATTGCTTCGAGCCGTGCAACTGGTGCAAACGTCTGGTCAAAATCAATCCCCTCCTCCTGTCGGTAACCTTGAGCCACTAGTCTTGCCTTGTTCTTTATGATGACACCATGTTCATCCAGTTTGTTTCTGAAGATCCACTTGGTGCCAATCACATTCTGCTTTTTTGGTCTGGGCACAAGCGTCCAAACGTTGCATCTTTCGAACTGATGCAATTCATCTTGCATGGCCAAAATCCATGCAGCATCTCTGTTCGCTTCGTCGAACTTCTTTGGCTCCACCTGCGACAGAAAGCTAAGATGCAAGATCTCGTTAAGAGTACCTCGGTGAGTTCTGACACCGTCTCGGAGATCTCCAATGATTTGATTTCTGGGATGATCCCTAACGTGTCTGAGCTCTAGAATTCTTGCATCAGAAGCTTCAACTAGTTCTTGGGCATCTCCTTCTTCTAAAGGATTTGCCTCATTTTGAGCTTCAACTTCTCCGATCGTCGTTGATGTGGAGACCTTGACATACTTTGGAGTTGCATCTTTCTCGGGATCATCCAGTTGTAGCTTTTTGAGTCTGGCACCTGCAGCTTCAGGAAGACAACTAGAAGTCTTGCAGTCAAGCAAGCTTCCTTCATCAAATACAACATTTATTGATTCCTCTATCACTAGGGTTTTCTTGTTGAAAACTCTATAAGCCCGGCTGTGGCTACTATAGCCCATGAATATGCCTTCGAAGCATTTTTCACCAAACTTAGTACGCGGGTACTTCCCATTATTCAGTACATAACATTTGCAGCCAAAAAACCTCAGATAGGACATGGTTGGTTTCTTGCCTTTCAGTAGCTCATAAGGAGTCTTACGATGGCTCTTGTTGATCAATGCCCGGTTTTGTATATGACAGGCCGTATTGACAGCCTCGGCCAAGAAGTATTCTGGGAGAGAAGCGTCAGTCAACATTGTCGTGCACGCTTCAATGAGTGTTCTATTCCTCCTCTCCGCCACTCCATTCTATTGAGGAGTGCGAGGGGAGGAGAACTCATGAAAGATACCAAGCTCTCCACAAAACTCTGTCATAGCCCCAGACTCAAACTCTATTCCGTGGTCACTTCTGATTTTGACCACTGAGCAGTTAAGTTCGTTCTGTATCTGCTTGACAAAACTGGTGAAGATTTCAAACGTATCAGACTTGCGTTTTAAAAAGAACACCCACGTAAACCGAGAGTGATCATCTACAATCACTAGCGTATACGACTTCCCTCCTAAGCTATGAACTTGCATTGGACCAAACAAGTCCATGTGCAGAAGATATAGACATCTGGAGGAATCTTTGTCTGGGATGCCCTTAAAGGTAGCCCGAGTCTGCTTGCCCATCTGACATGCAGGACATGGACTATCATTAATGCACTTAATAATGGGAGCATCCCTTACTAAGTCTTTGGAAAACAGCATATTAATTGTCTTGTAATTAATGTGTGCCAATCTCTTGTGCCATTGTTCACAAAGAGATGCACTGCCTTTAGCAACGAGGCATACTGGAGTAGAAGAATCTAAACTAAGAAAATCTAAACAGAAAATATTTCTGCTCCTAATGCCTGTTAATACGGTCTCCGAAGAGTCACATGATATTATCAGGCATTTATCCTTGCAGAACTTAACGTCATACCCTTTATCACATAACTGGCTTACGCTGATCAGGTTATGATTTAACCCTTCAACATAAGCTACGTTAGTGATAGAGAGTATACCGTTGGAAATCGTACCGTAACCTCTAGTGACTCCCCGATCAGATCCCCCAAATATGACTTTGGGTCCATCCTCGACTGGAGAGTACTCCCTCAGCAGGCTTCTTGTCCCAGTCATGTGACGGGAGCATCCACTGTCCAAATACCAAATAGGAGTTTTGTTGGCCTTTGGACATCCCTGCAAGACAGAATTAATTTGCCTTAGGAACCCAATCGAACTTGGGTCCTAGATTCCTTGTTAGCATACTCCCCCTCGATTGGTTAACTCTACGAGTGGTCGGCCTCGCATTCTAACATAAGGAGTCTCGTTATACCTTGGATTAAACCAACAATCCACGGCAAAGTGACCAATTTTGCCACAGCACCAGCAGTTAAACCTGTTATACTTCCTCTTGGGCGCCTGCTGAACCTTTGAAACGTAGGGTTCAGCTGGGGCCGAAGACCTGGAGGTGGAGGCAACATGATGACCACAGTCACATGACTTCTTCACCTCTTGGCTTTTCAGTGTAACAGGCTTGGCTTTAGGTGCCTGCTTCCTATTATGGCCGCTAGAGAATTGACCATAATTTCCCAAGTGGATTTCCTCATAAGGTGCCTTGAAGACACTCTCACTGAAGTTACGGGGAAAGGTCCACCCATCATATCAGCTCTTCGGCTTTGCAACCGAGGGCCTGAAGTGATGCCCATATGTTGACTCAAAGTCATGTTGGTTACAAGGAAAGCTAGGCTTTCTGAACTCAACAGGGCTGAGTGGGGCCTTTCCTTTCTCATCAGCAGAGGATTTCTTGGCAGCCTTATTCTTCCTCCTGTTCCTGTTTCTCCTGGATGAGGAACTAGATACCCCTACATGCCCCAGACCAGCTCCTTTGGCTTGAGCAGAGAAGGTATCAACTAATGGAAGAACAGTTTTGGCATAGAGAAGCTCTTGACGATCTTCCTTTCTGCCGCAAGTAGTTCTTCCAACTTGTCGACTTCCTCCTGCTTAAGATCAAGGAGCTTAAGAGACTCTGAATGCTTTGAAGTCAGGTCCAAGTGCTCCTATCGGAGGGAGATCAAGCTGGTGATCTCTTCCCTCAGGGATACACTCTCACCTTTAAGGAATTTGACTTCCTTTTTCTCCGCCTTCAGTTTCTTTCGACATTTCAGGAATGTATTGAGCAGAAGCTCATACTTTTCGAGGAGCTCAGCTTCAAGGGCAGAAGGGCTATCCTCAGGGTCATCATCCTGAGACTCAGGATCAGAGTCAGACTCGGAGAGAGGGGTGTGAGCTTTTACCTTCCCAGTAAATCGGGGCATTCTCCTTCTGAGTCAGAGCGACTCATTAGCCCAAAGTAGGCTTCCTCATCATCGCTGGTGTCTGACGTGTCAGATTCACTCAGCGTCTTTGGCTTCTTTGCGATGTAACTCCTCTCCTTCTTCTTGTCTTTTGAGGACCTGTGCTCCTCTCCCTTTCCCTTTTCCCTCTTGCCTTGATGTCAATCGGCCACGACGTGTCCTGGCTTGTTGCAACCAAAGCATATAATGTCAGAAGAGCGGTGTTTGTTCGGTTTGGAAACATACCTGTCAGAGGAATAGTTCTTCTTCTGATCCCTTGAGGAGGAGCCGTTTCTCTTTCTCTGATTCCTCAGCTTGAGGAACTTCTTGAATTCCCGTGTGATAAGGGATAAATCTTCCTCAAATAACTCTGAGTCGGAGGAGCTTGGCTCAGAGTCTTCCTCCTCATCCCTCTTCCACGCACGAGAAGAAGCGACACCCTTGCCCCTTCTGGATTGAATGGCTTTTAGTGCCACCGTCTTTTCCTTGGCCGCGGCTTTCTCTGCTTCATCTTCAACCTTCCTTGTGTTCAACTGGAGCTCATAGGACATGAGCTTCCCGAACAGAATCTGTGGATCAGTTTCCGCAAGTCTGCCAAACTCGCGGATGGCACAGATCTTTGTGTCCCATTCCTTAGTGAGGGACCTAAGGAACTTGTCATTGAGTTCACCGTCAGTGAACACTCTTCCATATCCTTTGAGTGCATTGACGATCTTGAGGAAGTTTTCGAAGGTGACTCCGATCTCCTCCTTTGGCCCTTGTCTGAAGGCCTCATATTTCTGATTGAGGAGGGATCTCCGATCGTCCCTCACTTCATCTGTGCCCTCCATTAGGACAATCAGACAGCTCCAGAGATCCTTGGCTGTCCTGCAGTTGCTGAAGTTCTGCATCATAGAGTCGTCAACTGCGCTCACCAGGATGTTCTGAGCTTTCTTGTCGAGTCCGAACAGCACCATTTCGTCCTTGTCCATTTCCGAAAGTTTCTTGGGTACTTTCTTGGTAGGATCAATGGTGGAGGCCTTAGTGGGAATGTAAGGTCCTCCTCCACTATCATGAAGAGCCGGGGGTCGACTGCTTCCATGTAGAATCTGATTCTTTCCTTCCTGATAGGAAAGTTCAGTCTGGTGTATACTGGGATTTTGCCGGAGTGCTTGAGTCCGTCCATGGAAGATATCTGACTGCTTCTTGACACTGGTGGCAGGATTCTACTCAAGGTGTGAACCTTTTTGATGAGTAACCTCCCTCTGATACCACTTGAAAGTCCACCTAGTGTCAACTACTTACACCTATGGGGGGGGGGAATAGGTGTATTTGCAGCGAATTTGCGGAATTAATGTTTCACCTGCACAAGAAAACAAAACAACACAGCACAAAAATACACAAGCAATTTATAGTGGTTCCCCAATTTGGGTACGTCCACTTTCCCCCTTCGACCTATCTCCCAACCAGGGACGACTTGGTCACTTCACCAACAGGATTGAAATCCAATCCTTGCACTAACGGAAGGAACCCTTCCACACGTAGGAGTCAACACTCCCACAACCCGGGTTGCACCCAACCCTTACAACTAGAGACCAATCGGTCCGTTACAAAGAAATTGAAAATAGCTTGTAAGAAAAACAAACGACGTTTGGAGACAAAGGTGTCCCCCTTCGTTCGACGACGTGTTCTTGAAGTCAACGAAGAGTCCACAACCTAGATCTCACTTGGATTGAATCTTCCCGATACCGGCGGAGGCTTCGAGCGGCGGCAAGGTTCTCGGAATAGCCGGCGGCGACGGAGAGCTGCTGCTGTGCTATATTGATTCAAACTTCGTAGCAAGGGAAGCAAGGTCTTCCAACGGTCACACCAGGATCGGTCGTCTCGATCGATTCGGAAGGGGAAGGTTTTTCCCGATCAACGAATCAAGAGACAAGGGATCTCTAGTTCGACGCGTGAGACGCTATGCTAACCTAAGCTTCTATCGCCGGTGATCTGGAAGAACTTGAGATCAACAGCGGCGACTACTGCACTAACGGCGGAGACGATCGGCGGACCAAGATCGGGATCTAGGGCTCGACGGCGGCTCGTCCTTTTTGAATTCGCGTATTTTTCTATGTCCCCTGTTCATACATACGAGGTATATATATATTAGGTCAAGTATATGACCGTTGTGGGCCCCACCAGCGGTAAGACCAAAGACCGGTTCAAAATCCCGATGATAACGTGGACCGGTCCAGGCAGACTTGGAAAAATGCCCAAGTCAAATTCGGCGAGAATCGTGAGTGATTCTCGACGAATCGGCGAGAATCACTTACGATTCTCGCCGAATTCTACTTAGAGAATTCTGGCTGCACAGGTTATAGAGGCCGGGGAGAATCGGTGGGAATCACCTTGGATTCTCGCCGACTCGTCGAGAATGCAAAGTCATTCTCGACGAATCGGCGAGAATCACTTGGTGATTCTTGACGATTCTGCCTTGGATGGTTTTTCTGACTGCGTCGAGACAGCCGGCCCAACCCGGCAAGAATCAACTAGTGATTCTCGTCGACTCGTCGAGAATCACTAGTGATTCTCGACGAATCGGCAAGAATCACTTAGTGATTCTCGACGAGTTATACTTAGACGAATTCTCTTCTGCCCAACCCGGCAAGAATTCTCTTCGGCGGGAATCACATTTGATTCTCGCCGAATCGTCGAGAATGCAAAGTCATTCTCGACGAATCAGCGAGAATCACTTAGTAATTCTCGACGATTCTGCCTTAGAGAATTTTCTGACTGCGTCGAGACAGCCGGCCCAACCTGTCGAGAATCATCTAGTGATTCTCGACGATTTACACTTAGACGATTCTCGTCTTCCAACCCGTGAGCTGGTCTTTGGCCCATCCTTGCTCCTTGTCTGCTCTTGATTTATCATAGCCCTGTACTTGAAATTAAGTACACCCCAATAGAGAGACAGCCGGCCCAACCTGTCGAGAATCAACTAGTGATTCTCGACGATTCGTCGAGAATCAACTAGTGATTCTCGACGATTCGTCGAGAATCACTAGTGATTCTCGACGAATCGGCGAGAATCACTTAGTGATTCTCGACGATTTACACTTAGACGATTCTCATCTTCCAACCCGTGAGCTGGTCTTTGGCCCATCCTTGCTCCTTGTCTGCTCTTGATTTATCATAGCCCTGTACTTGAAATTAAGTACACCCCAATAGAGAGAGTACACGTAGGCCAACACACTGATCTGCTCAACGAGGGATTACGTCGCGCAGACCCGTGTATATTGACTCACTGCACCCTGACATTGGTGTGTACTTAGCATGGAATAACTGCAAGAACAACTAAAAAATATTTCATCAAATACATTGTCTATTTACCTTGGCTTGCACAGGGGCTTCTTCAAATCAGGTACATTGTGGATGCAATACCCAACACGACCTTATTCACTCTGATGTTTGGGGACCTTCCCCTACCCTCACCATCGGGCGTGGAAGTTCCTATTTTGTAACCTTTATTGATGATTATTCTCGATGTACGTGGGTGTATCTATTAAAGGATAGCTCCGAACTTTTTTCTGTATGGACGTCATTTTATTATATGATTAAAAATCAATTTGATGCTTCTGTCAAAATTTTTCGCTCTGATAATGCAAAAGAGTATCTGAGTAGTGATTTCGCTTCTTTCTGTACGCAACATGGCATCATTCATCAAACTAGCTGCATCTATACCTCCCAGCAAAATGGGGTGGCGGAACGTAAAAACTGTCACCTCCTCGATGTCGCTCGCACTCTCATGACGCAGATGCAGGTTCCTCGTAGCTATTGGGGCTACGCGGTCCTCATCTCCTGCTACCTCATCAATCGCATTCCCTCTACCGTTCTCAAAGGCAAAACCCCTTTTTCCATCCTCTATCCCTCCAAGGACCCCTTTCCCTTACCACTCCGCATTTTTGGGTGCACTGCCTTTGTTCATAGCCCTGCCGCAACTCGCGACAAATTGTCCCCTCGTGCTACGAAGTGTATCTTTTTGGGTTACTCCACAACTCAAAAAGGTTACTGCTGCTTTGATCCTGTTCATCGCAAGCAGTTCGTCTCGGCGGATGTGACATTCTTTGAGAATGTCGCCTACTTCTCTTCTGATCTCCCACAGGTCGGTGGATCGAACCTCCCTCTTCCTCCTACCGGCTCGACCTCTCCACCCATTCTCTCCACCACATCCACTCCTCTTGAGCTTCCTCCATCCCCACCTCCACCAGCTGCTCCTTCTCTTGATCATGATCCTTCTCCCTCGTCCCTCGGCCGTCTCTCTCTTCTCCCGGGCCAGCTATCTCCGCCACGGATGCACCGGCGACTGAGGAACTCGAGGACCTGGAGCTGCCCATTGCCCTTCACAAAGGGGTTCGGACGTGCACCCAGCACTCGCTGACAGCTATTATTTCTTATGATCGGCTAACACCTTCTCGCAGGGACTTCGACCTAGCCATCTACGCGACTACCACACCTCGCACCTACCAGGAAGCCCTTGATATTCCTCACTGGAAGGCTGCCATGGATGACGAGATTGCTACTCTCTCTGACCGGGGCACTTGGACCCTTGTGCCTCCTCCTTTTGGCACGGATGTGGTTGGTTGTCGCTGGGTGTTTGTCGTCAAGTTCCGTCCTGATGGCAGTGTGGACCGGTACAAAGCCCGTCTTGTTGCAAAAGGGTTTACTCAGACCTATGGTGTTGATTACTTTGACACATTCTCGCCAGTTGCTCGCCTCAGCACCATTCGGGTCCTTTTATCGGTGGCGGTCAACAAGGATTGGCCTATTTCGCAGTTGGACGTCAAGAATTCCTTCCTCTATGGTGACCTTCACGAGGACGTCTACATGGAGCAACCTCCTGGGTATGTTGCTCAGGGGGAGACTCAAGTATGCCGGTTGAAGAAGGCCATCTATGGCCTAAAGCAAAGTCCCAGGGCGTGGTTCGATAAGTTCAGTAGCATCGTTGGGGCTATCGGTTTCACCAGGAGTTTGGCTGATCACTCCTTGTTCATTCGCAAGACATCTTCGGGTCTAGTTGTGCTAGCTGTTTACGTGGACGATATTCTTCTTACTGGCGACGATCAAGCTGGTGTAGCCTTGACGAAGGTCCATCTCCGCCAACACCTAGTCACGAAGGATATGGGTTCTCCAAAATACTTCTTGGGAATTGAAATCTCTCGGAAACCGTGTTCCTTGGTTCTCTCCCAACGGAAGTATGCTCTTGATTTGTTGAAAGAGGCAGGATTGACGGGTGCTAAACCTGCCCGGTGTCCCATGGCTCCTGGAGAAGACAAGACATGGACAGACGAATCTCCACCTCTATTGGATACTACGAAGTATCGGCGTCTTGTTGGCAAACTCATCTACCTTACGGTGACCAGACCAGACATCTCCTATGCAGTGGGAAAGGTCATCCAGTTTATGCAGTCGCCTAGGGAATGTCATCTTCAATCTGCTCTAAGGATATTGGAGTATGTGAAGTCCGCACCTGGGAAAGGTCTTCTCTTTCAGAAAAACGGTCACCTGAGTCGAAGCGTACTTCGACGCTAGCTATGCGGACGACAAAGGGGATCGCAAGTCGACTTCCGGATTTTGCACGTTTGTTGGAGGAAACTTGGTTAGCTGGAAGAGCAAGAAGCAGTCAGTCGTCTCCAGGTCTAGTGCGGAAGTAGAATATCGTAGCATGGCATCAACCACGTGTGAGTTAAAATGGTTGCGGGCTCTCATGCTGGATCTAGGAGAGGTCTACAACTATCCACTTCTCATGTTCTGCGACAACAAAGCTGCGATCTACATTTCTAAAAATCCGGTCTTCCATGAGCGAACAAAGCACATAGAGGTTGATTGTCACTTCATTCGAGAAGAAGTGTTGAAGAACCAGATTTGCACTCCGTTTGTTACCTCGGAGAAAGAGCTGGCAGATATATTCACAAAACCTGTGTCCGCCTCTTTCTTCCACATTTGCAGCAAGCTAGGCATGATTGACATCTATGCTCCAGCTTGAGGGGGAGTGTTGCTGTATAGACCTGGGCGGACAGGCGGCTAAGACTGGCGGTTTGGTAGCCGGGCGGTCAGCCCGGCTAATCTCTGTGTTGCTGTATAGACCTTGGCGGACAGGCGGCTAAGACTGGCGGTTTGGTAGCCGGGCGGTCTGCCGGCTAATCTCTGGGATCTCGGTGGTCGGCTGCGTGTTCTCTGGTGATGACCGGGCGGTTAGTACCTACTAACCGCACGGTTAGGCGGTCTCTTGGGCGGATTAGCGGTTAGCTTTGTAGATAATGTTTTTGTGTATTTAGTCCCACATTGGGTATTTGTATTCTCTCCCATCTCCTCCATTTTATATAAGGGAGGCTATACCTTTGTAATACTCAGTTTTTTGGATAATAAAAATTGCATTACTCCTCTTTCCGGTTTCTATATTTCTATTCGCACAGTTTGCAAGCTAGACAAGGCACTCTACGGGCTGAAGCAGGGAGCTAGAGCTTGGAATGGCAGGATAGATGCTTACTTACAGAAGCATGGCTATCAGAAGAGCCCGCATGAGTACGCACTCTACAACAAGGTGGACAAGGATGGAGGCATGATGATTGTCTGCATATACGTGGATGATATAATCTTCACGGGGAACAATGCTGGGATGTATGAAGAGTTCCGGGGTATAATGAAGAGAGAGTTCGAAATGACAAACTTGGGAGAACTGAGCTACTTTCTGGGAGTAGAGGTGCATCAGAGAGGAGACAGGATCTTCATATCCCAGAAGAAGTATGCTGAAGAGATTCTGAAGAAGTTCAGGATGGAGGATAGCAAGCCTATCTCCACTCCTGCAGATCCAGGGATGAGGCTAAGTAAAGAATCAAAGGAAGGGGCGGTGGACTCCACCTTGTTCAAAAGTGTTGGGTACATTGGAAAATGTGTACCTGATTTGAAGAAGCCTAACTTAGCTCAATGATATACATCAAGGTGTATTTGATGTTATTTTGAGTTTATATGTGCAGGTTAAGAATGTACTAGAATGCAGGAAAAAAATTCTAAGTCCATGTGTCGACACCAGATGAAGTTGTGTCGACACTTCAGAAAGATTGTGTCGACACTTGAAGAAGGTTGTGTCGATACAGAGAAAAAGAGTCGACAACAATTGTGTCGACACCTAGAGGCAGTGTCAACACACAGAAGTTTGGTCGACATCAACTGTGTCGACACTGGGAGGCTATGTCGACACACAGAATTGCTAGTCGACAACATTTGTGTCGACACCAGAAGACTGTGTCGATACACAGAGGCAAAGTCGACAACATCTGTGTCGACACCTGGAGTCTGTGTCGACACACACTATATTCTGAGTCTATATCAACTGTGTCAACACACAGGACTTGTGTCGACACACAGCAAAGTCTAGACTAAGTTAGTTGCTGGTGAATGGTGAAGTGTTTGTGTCGACACAAATACTCAGTGTCGACACATTCTCAAGATGCAGTATCAAGAAGCTGAGTCGACATAAAGGCAGACATGTCGACATCATCAAAGGCTGTGTCGACACCTAAGTCACTTATGTCGTGTAACACCCCAAAAATCTCAAATCTTGTTTTTGAGATGCAGGTTGTTTGATACGGCCTGGGACACGGGCGTGTCCCAGGGCGTGTCGGGGGTACACGGCCTGGGACACAGGCGTGTCCCAGGGCGTGTCACTCAAGAAAATACCGGATTGAGTCAGAAGATTACACGGCCCGAAACCAAGCCTTGAACACGGCCGTGTCGGATTGGACACGGGCGTGTCCGATGCCGTGTGCCTACCAGTGTACTGCTTATTGGTTTTGGAGCTCGGTGAGGCAGGGGTGTCACAGGCCGTGTCAGCCAAAAAAGTGTAATTTTGGGAAAATCGTGGCCGTTCCTTTTCTCTATTTGGATCCAAGGGCTCAAGTGATTCCTGGCTGGAATAAGTCACCAGAGGCTTGATTCATTCTTCACTTGGTTAAGTGAAGAGAGAAAGAGAGAGGAGGAAGAAGAAGGAGGAGGAGATCAAGCCACCGGCGGAGCTCCCGTGGTCCGATTCGAGATCCGAGGCCAGCGCTGTGAAGGCAAAGCTGCTGCGGTTCTTTCTCACTGGCTAGATTTCGATGGCTCCCAAGAGATCGTCAAGGGTAACGATCTCCCTTCTTGGACATAAGAAGTCCTTCTTTTCTGCATTGCATAGGGAAAACCATTCCCCGCGAGTGTGCGGTGGGTTGTGGTGTCCCTTGGGGTAGATATGTGAAGTCCCCCTTGTTAGAGTCCGGAATTGGAGTACGGATCTAGGCATGCTGTGTGAAGCCCATCTAGACATGCTGGTCTGGATTGGTGATGCTTGTTTGCATATCGGAGATGACTCCGTGGTTATGGCTTGTTTTCCTTGTGCCTACCTGTTGCTTGGTGCAGCAGGAAGTACTGGATGAAGTCCAGGAAATGAAGAGGGTTGGATGCAACTCTTGTGGCCGTGCGTTGCCACTTTGTGTGCGGTTGAGCCGTTGGGCTGCAACTCGATGAAAAGGCAGATTGCCGAACAGGAAAGGTGAAACCGACCCGCACCTATAAATTGCCATGGATACTTCCGTATTCGAGGTGGCACGGTGACTTGAGCAATGGGGAGTGGCTGATCCGTACCTGTGTTATGTCCGTCCGACTTGGAAGCCTGGTTATAGGTTTAGTTGGAGCGCATAATGAGATTCTTAGGCCCGCGCGCCAAAAAGACTAGAATGCTCAATACCGTGTAAACGGTGGTGTTGACCCTGGTTTTCCGGTGCACCAAGAATGTGCTCTGAGTGCACGGACTGTCGGGCCGTGTGGCTGACGGTTGTGATGGCTTGAATGTGCCTGTGCGCACATAGTTGCTATTGTTGATACCATGCTGTGCAGGGAAAGAATGCTACTGCCCCGAGAAAGGGGTAGGATTGTTATAATCGGGTCAGCTGAATGCTGACCGTTGCCGTGTTTGCCACCGTTTTGGGTGGATTGTCCCTATGCAGGTGCTGGAGAGCCAAGTGGTAAATAAAGGGCTGAAGCCCTACTGCTGTTGCTGCTGCTGCTACGGCTAGCCCTTGAAGGCCGAGCGAATGGTTTTGTTTGTTTTGCTTTCACTCATGTATGGCCGGCCTGCGCGCCGATGTATGTAATCCATGATGTGTGGAAAGAGGAACTGTAAGGCCTTAAGGCCAACCTTTCACTTTTGTTGTACATTCCGTGGCTGTATATATAACTGTGGTTTATATATTGGACATTCCTGGTTAGAGTTCAATTTACAACTTAAAGCTTCCGCTAGCATGCTCTGAGTTAGGATACGTATATGGTTTGGTATTATTCTGTGACCTCACCGTCTGTTTGTGGCATATCGTATGGGGCCCCAGCCGGACCTTCTACGATACGTCATGTAACGGATGGGGTCGTTACATTTTGGTATCAGCTTCGTTCGGTCTTCCTCTTTCGAATTCATGGTCGAATTCTTTTATGGGGTGGCGAGCGCGTGTTTGTGTGCCCTGCTGTAACGCTAATGAACTCTGGAATGTCCACTAAGGAATGTACAAAATCTTGTTTAAGGAATCTGCGCGTTCCTTTTATGTTGTTTTGCTTGCATACGATCGCTAATGTGTGTCTTGTCCACCTATAGGTGATGCGTAGTGGTGCTGGGCAGTCCGAGCCCCAGCGCTCTGATGAGAGTGCGGCACCAGCTGAGGTGCCAACACCTCCTCCATCTGCGGAAACTGTTCGCTTAGTTGCTGAGGCTCTATTTGCCATGATTCAGCCGACCGGGCAAGCGCAGCCGGCAGTAGAACCAGTTCGTGTTGTTGTAAGACCCGAGCCGGTTGAGGCTGTAGATCCACGAGCAGCTGACCGACAAATGAAGCAATTCATGAGCTTCAGTCCGCCTACGTTTACGGGACTGGGATCCCCAACGCAGGCAGAGGATTGGTTATCGCGTGTCAAGCGGATAATGACAGCGATCAGGGCGGAGGAAACTCTAAAGGTCACCTTGGCCACCTTCATGCTCGAAGGAGAGGCGCGATTGTGGTGGGATGAGGTTGAGGTACACCATTTGGCGGGCAGGCAATTAACGCAAGTATCGATTGAGGAGTTCTCTCGAATATTTCTGGCGAAGCATGTCCCAACGGCACAACGCATTGCCATGGAAAATGAGTTCCAACGGTTAAAGCAAGGAGAAGATAGCGTGGATACCTACTTGCATGAGTTTACCAGGTTGGGGCGGTATGCGGGAACAATCTTCGCGGATGACCAAAGGAAAACGAATAGGTTCTATGAAGGATTGCGGGATGAGTTGAGGTTCCTGCTTTCGAGTTCAGTGAACCAAGGGTTTCAGGCATTGGTTGATACTGCATGTGCGTTGGAGAAGGACATGCGACGGGTGCAAGGGAACAAGGGCTTGGTTGTGTCAAAGCTAGAGGTTCAAGCACCTCGCCCTAGCAAATCATTCTAGCAGAAGAAAGGGGGCAAGAGGTCCAAGCCGTCTGGGCAAGTGACTACGACCGTTATGTCGGGGGCGACATCAAGGCCAGAGTCTCGTACATGCTATAACTGTGGCCGGGTGGGGCATATAGCCCGTGACTGTCGGGTTGTTCAGCCCAAAGGGGAAAAGAAGACGGGTGCATCTTATGCTGAGAAGGGCAAAGCGGTGGTTGATTCCTCTGCGTCCCAGGCACATCCCCGAATCTATCACCTTGGCCAGCAGGAGGCGATTAAGCAAAGTGACGTCGTCACAGGTACGAGTGAATATAGATTATTTGCTTACATGCTATTGCTTTTGGTTATGTATAGCTTGTGCATGTGTGTGTGCTGCAGGCTTTGTCCTGATTCGGAATAATCTGGCGAGAGCCCTGTTTGATACGGGTGCTTCGCATTCTTTTCTGTCTGAGGACTTCGTATCTCGCATTGGGGTGCCAAGTCATATGACGGTTGATAGTACAAGGGTGCTATTGCCGAATGGCTGTGTGATGCTTGCGGATAGGGCTTGCGATGTGGATGTTGAAATAGGAAGTCGGGATTTCGGTTTGAGTGCAGCTGTGCTACCGTTATCGGAGTTTGATGTGATCTTTGGCATGGACTGGCTCTCGGAGCAGCGTGCCTTTATTGATTGCAACTCCAAGGAGATCACACTGGGCCAGAATACCAGACTTGTGACGAAGTTCGCTGGTATGCGAGGAGTTGGCGGGATTTTGTTGTCTGCGCTCCAAGTCGTCAATGCTGTTCGGAAGGGCGCGGAGTTATTCTTCACGCTAATTCAGGCTGTTGAGCCAAAGGCCAGTGTCGGTGAAGTTCTGGTTGTGTTAGAGTTTGCCGATGTGTTTCCTAAAGACCTTCCTGGGTTACCACCCCAGCGGGAGATTGACTTCTCTATTGAGTTGGTGCCAGGTGCTAAACCTGTGGCCCGCTCACCATATCGCGTCGCGCCAAAAGAGATGGCTGAATTGAAAGTCCAATTGCAAGAGTTGTTGGAGCAGGGATACATACGCCCAAGCATGTCACCTTGGAGCGCGCCTGTTCTATTTGTGAAAAAGAAATACGGTAGTTTGCGGTTATGTATTTGATCAGCTGGCAGGATCAACGGTCTATTCCAAGTTGGATTTAAAATCGGGATATTATCTGTTGAGGATTCGGGAAGGTGACATTCCCAAGACGGTGTTTGGAACACGCTACGGTCATTATGAGTTCACGGTAATGCCGTTTGGCCTATGTAATGCGCCTTCGGTATTTATGGACCTAATGCATCGAACGTTCCGAGAGTACTTAGATTTGTTCGTGATTGTGTTTATCGATGATATCTTAGTATACTCTCAGTCGGAAGAGGATCATGCAAACCATTTGCGGTTGGTCTTGCATACCCTGCGGAGGAATAAGCTTTATGCCAAGTTCTCAAAGTGTGAGTTCTGGCTCTCTTCAGTAGCCTTTTTAGGCCATGTGGTAAGTGGAGAAGGTATCGCGGTGGATCCGTTGAAGATAAGTGCCATTCGAGATTGGCCAATGATGTCTTCGGTGGCCGAGGTCCGGAGCTTCCTTGGGCTTGCGGGCTACTATAGACGGTTTGTGGAAAACTTCTCACGGATTGCGTTACCTCTGACCACGCTGACGAGAAAAGATCAAAGGTTCATTTGGACGCCGGAGTGTGCGCGAGCTTTTGAAGACCTGAAGAGTCGTTTGACCACAGCGCCTGTGTTGACATCGCCATGTGGTACAGATGGCTATGAGGTCTATAGTGATGCTTCCGGGAGCGGCTTAGGCTGCGTTCTTCTGCAGTTTGGTAAAGTGATTGCTTATCGCTCGCGCCAGTTGAATGTGCATGAGCGGAATTACCCCGTCCATGATTTGGAGTTGGCGGCGGTAATCTTTGCGCTCAAGTTGTGGCGGCACTATCTTTATGGCGTTAAAGTGGACATCTATACAGATCACAAAAGCCTAAAGTACTTGTTGGATCAGAAGTATCTGAATATGCGACAATGAAGATGGATGGAGTTCCTTGGGGACTACACCTTCGAGATTCACTATACTCCCGGGAAGGGAAATGTGGTCGCTGATGCTTTGAGTCGGAAGACTCCAGTACGGGCAAGCTGGTTGCAGAGGCATGATCAGCGTTTAATCCAGGAATTGGAAGAATTGGAGATATCTTGTGTTGACAAGGGTTCGTCGACCGATGCATGCTTGAACTGGACGGAGGTTCAATATGACCTTACGGACAGAGTTCGGCGAGCAACGGAGCTTGATGAAAGTCTCCAGCGCTATGCTAAAGATGGGCCGGATGACCAGTTCTCTTGGGATAACGGTTTGTTACGAAGAAATGGTCGAGTGTGCGTTCCGAGTGTGGGTAAATTGAGGGAAAAGTTGATGTACGAAGCTCACTTTGCAAAGCACTCAGTTCACCCAGGAAGCACAAAGATGTATAGAGATTTGAAAAAGCTGTTCTGGTGGCCCGGACTAAAGAAAGATGTAGCACGTTATGTGGCAGAATGCAATACCTGTGCGTTGGTGAAAGCAGAATGCCAGAAGTCGGCGGGTTCCTGAAGTCGTTACCCATTCCGGAGTGGAAGTTCGATGACATTTCGATGGATTTCGTGCACGGGTTGCCGAGATCGCAACGCGGTCATGATTCAATCTGGGTGATTGTGGACCGGTTGACAAAAGTGGCGCACTTCCTTCCAAACAGAAGAGACGATTCAGTGGAAACCTTGGCCAAGCTCTATGTGGAGCAGATTGTTCGACTGCACGGTGTTCCTCGGAGCATCGTTAGTGACCGTGATGGGCGATTCACATCGAATGATTGGCGGCTAGTTCATCAAATGTTGGGTACAAAATTAGCGTTTAGTACGGCCTTTCATCCCCAAACGGATGGCCAGACTGAACGAACCAATAGGACGATGGAGGACATGCTCCGCATGTGCGCCCTAGACTTTGGTAAGAGATGGGAAGATTATATTTTTCTTGTAGAATTTGCCTATAATAATAGCTACCAAGCGAGCATCGGTATGGCACCATTTGAGGCTTTATATGGTTGTAAATGCCGTACACCGTTAGCTTGGGCAGAAGCAGGAGAATCTAAGCTGAGTGGGAAAAAGGAAGTCGAAGAAGCTACCTCGCTTATACGCTCTATTCGGGAGAGGCTATTGATAGCCCAAGATCGTCAAGCAAAGTACTACAATGCCAAACACCGGAACGTGGAGTTCGCGGTGGGTGATTGGGTATATTTGAAGATCAAACTCTTCAAAGGCTTGTCCAGGATTCGGCGTTTGAAAAAGCTAAGTCCTAGGTATCTTGGTCCATTTGAGGTGGTGGAGCGAGTTGGGGAAGCTGCTTATCGACTAGCACTTTCAGCAGACTTGGGTGGATTACATGATGTATTTCACATCTCAGTACTTCGTAAGGCTGTTAAGGATTCAGCTCAAGTAGTAGAGAATGATCGGGTACCGGTCGAGTATGGGCTAACGATGAGGGTTCGACCCATTCGGATCGAGGATCGAGCCGAGAAACAGTTGTGGAAGAAAGTGATCGGGATGGTCAAGGTCCGATGGGACAATTGTGGCCGTGAAGAGCTAACATGGGAGCGAGAGCAGACCATGCGAGCGGAATTTCCCGAGCTGTTTGTATAAACTGTAGACCGTGTACCTTTTGTTATAACAGAGTTATCAAGTTATAACATTGTATGTTCTTGTTTCCTTACCGTGTCAAATTTCGGGACGAAATTTTGTTAAGGGGGGGGGGGGAGGATTGTAACACCCCAAAAATCTCAAATCTGGTTTTTGAGATGCAGGTTGTTTGACACGGCCTGGGACACGGGCGTGTCCCAGGCCGTGTCGGGGGTACACGGCCTGGGACATGGGCGTGTCCCACGGCATGTCACTCAAGAAAATGCCGGATTGAGTTAGAAGATTACACGGCTCGGAACCAAGCCTTGAACATGGCCGTGTCGGATTGGACACGGGCGTGTCCGATGCCGTGTGCCTACCCGTGTACTGCTTGTTGGTTTTGGAGCTCGGTGAGGCAGGGGTGTCACAGGCCGTGTCAGCCAAAAAAGTGTAATTTTGGGAAAATCGTGGCCGTTCCTTTTCTCTATTTGGATCCAAGGGCTCAGGTGATTCCTGGCTGGAATAAGTCACCAGAGGCTTGATTCATTCTTCACTTGGTTAAGTGAAGAGAGAAAGAGAGAGGAGGAAGAAGAAGGAGGAGGAGATCAAGCCACCGGCGGAGCTCCCGTGGTCCGATTCGAGATCTGAGGCCAGTGCTGTGAAGGAAAAGCTGCTGCGGTTCTTTCACACCTGCTAGATTTCGATGGCTCCCAAGAGATCGTCAAGGGTAACGATCTCCCTTCTTGGACATGTGAAGTCCTTCTTTTCTGCATTGCATAGGGAAAACCCTTCCCCGCGAGTGTGCGGTGGGTTGTGGTGTCCCTTGGGGTAGATATGTGAAGTCCCCCTTGTTAGAGTCCGGAATTGGAGTACGGATCTAGGCATGCTGTGTGAAGCCCATCTGGACATGCTGGTCTGGATTGGTGATGCTTGTTTGCATATCGGAGAAGACTCCGTGGTTATGGCTTGTTTGCCTTGTGCCTACCTGTTGCTTGGTGCAGCAGGAAGTACTGGATGAAGTCCAGGAAATGCTGAGGGTTGGATGCAACTCTTGTGGCTGTGCGTTGCCACTTTGTGTGCGGTTGAGTCGTTGGGCTGCAACTCGATGAAAAGGCAGATTGCCGAACAGGAAAGGTGAAACCGACCCGCGCCTATAAATTGCCATGGATACTTCCGTATTCGATGTGGCACGGCGACTTGAGCAACGGGGGGTGGCTGATCCGTACCTGCGTTATGTCCGTCCGACTTGGAAGCCTAGTTATAGGTTTAGTTGGAGCGCATAATGAGAGTCTTAGGCCCGCGCGCCAAAAAGACTAGAATGCTCAATACCGTGTAAATGGTGGTGTTGACCCTGGTTTTCCGGTGCACCAAGAATGGTCTCTGAGTGCACGGACTGTCGGGCCGTGTGGCCGACGGTTGTGATGGCTTGAATGTGCCTGTACGCACATAGTTGCTATTGTTGATACCATGCTGTGCAGGGAAAGAATGTTATTGCCCCGAGAAAGGGGTAGGATTGTTATAATTGGGTCAACTGAATGTTGACCGTTGCCGTGTTTGCCACCGTTTTGGGTGGATTGTCCCTATGCAGGTGCTGGAGAGCCAAGTGGTAAATGAAGGGCTGAAGCCCTACTGCTGTTGCTGTTGCTGCTGCGGCTAGCCCTTGAAGGCTGAGCGATTGGTTTTATTTGTTTTGCTTTCACTCATGTATGGCCGGCCTGCGCGCCGATGTATGTAATCCATGATGTGTGGAAAGAGGAACTGTAAGGCCTTAAAGCCAACCTTTCACTTTTGTTGTACATTCCGTGGCTGTATATATACCTGTGGTTTATATATTGGACATTCCTGGTTAGAGTTCAATTTACAACTTAAAGCTTCCGCTAGCATGTTCTGAGTTAGGATACGTGTATGGTTTGGTATTATTCTGTGACCTCACCGTCTGTTTGTGGCATATCGTGGGGGGCCCCGGCCGGACCTTCTACGATACGTTATGTAACGGATGGGGTCGTTACATGTCGACACATATTGACAGATGGTCTCGACACTTTCTAACAGACAGTCTCGACACTTTGCTAACAAAGACAAAGGCACAAGATCTGTTTGAAGACTTGACAGCTGTGAGTTACAATAGGTCGACTGAAGCTGTCAGACTTGTCAGAAGTTTGTTAGAAACCGGATCAGCCGGTTACCAAGGATGAAGTCTATAAATAGACAGATTCAGAAGAAGAAAATATACATAGAAACTTATTGATTGATCATTGTTGTGAGATAAGATCTTTAATCAAGAAAGTGCAAGGCACAAAATAAGATCTTCGAGAGAAGATTTAAGAAGATTTTCTGAAGTGAACATCCACTCAAATTCAGTCTAAGTTGAATTCATTCAAGAATTCAGAAGTATTATCAAAGGTTGTGGATAGAGAGAGATCCAGCCATTTGAAGACAAGAAGGAAGCTATCACAGGTTTCTTAAGAAGTAGTATATTCCAAAGGAAATCAACTCAAACTAAGTTCAGATTCAAGAAGGTTTGAAGAAAGCTAAGATCCAGTTGATTTAATCTATCAGCCTTTTCAAGAAGCTGATCAAGAACAGTCTTATCCCTTCTCTCTCAATAGGAGTAAGATATTATATAACTTCATTTTCAAATTCTGTAGGATCTATTTATAGATCTGAGTTGTAAGCCTATTTTATAAAGGCTGAGTCTAGGAGAGGTATTCTCTGAGTGGTAGGGCTGTTTATGCCTGAGTTGTAGGAGAAGATGTTCTCTGAGTTGTAGGCCTTGTGGCAAGGCTGAGGCAGGGCTGGTTAGCCTGAGCTGTAGGAACTTTATAGGGTTCTGAGTTGTAGGAACCTTTCAGGGTTCTGAGTTGTAGGATCTGAGGATCTGAGATAAAGGAGGAAGTTAGACCGAATCTAGCACACTGCTAGATAGGTGAAGGGGGAAAGTGGATGTAACCAGACCTTGGGGAACCACTATAAATCTGTGTGTAATCTGTGATGTGTACATGTTTGTGATTACTGTGTTGTGTTAGCTGCAGAGTTTTTTGAATTTTATTATAACCTGAAGTTATATTCTGCCTTAAGTTAAAACAAGCATTAGAACCTATTCACCCCCCCCTCTAGGTGTTTAGGTGGTCTTTAAAGTAAAACTATCAAGTGGTATCAGAGGGAGGTTACTCAAATAAGGACTTAACAGTCTGAGTTTGATCCCTAAAGGCAGAATCAAGAATCAAGAAAATGGGTTCTGGAGAGAATCACAAGGAACTAGGGTCAATGAAATTACCCATTTGCAGAAAAGAGATTTTTGGAATCTTGAAAGAAAGGGTTAGGTTGTTTATGGAGGCTTCTGATCCAAGGATCTATATTACAGTAAATGAAGGTCCATATATCCCAATGAATGTGTCTGCTCTAGATGCAAATGAAAAAACTCTTAAAGATTTCTCTGAAATGACTAAGGATGAGATTATATTGGCAACTATGGATAAGAGAGCTCAGAATATCATAGTGAGTGTCATAGATGATTTTACTTTCCAAAATTTGATTCACTGCAAAACCTCTAAGGAAATGTTGGACACTTTGATTGTCTACATGGAGGGTTCTGAAGAAGTTAGATAAGACAGAAAATCTATGCTTAATCAAGAATATGAGAGTTTCAGACAAGGGAAGTCTGATAGCATAACTGAATGCTACAAGCTATTCTACAGGATAGTGAATGAACTGATGTCCTATGGAAGGGTCTTCAGTACATATGAGCTGAATGACAAATTTCTAAGATCCTTGACAAAGGATTGGGATACCAAGATTTGTGCCATAAGAGAAGTGGCCAAACTAGCAGACATTTCTCCTCCAACCTTATTTGGAAAATTGCTCTCATATGAAATGCAACTAATGGCTAGGAAGGAGGAAGAAAAAATTACAAAAGGAGAGCATAGAGAGAAATCATTGGCCTTCAAGGTTGAAGCCACTAGAAAGAGCAGGAGAATGTCTCCATTACCTCCTAAGGAAGTTGCTGAAGATAACTCAAAAAATTCAGACAATCAGAACTCAGAAAGTAGTGATTCAGATGCAGATTTTGCTGTCTTTACAAGGAAGTTTCAGAGGTTCTTGAAGAAGAAGCAGTGGAAGTCAAGGCCCTCCACATCACAGCCAGTTGATGATTACTATCAGAAGGGAAAATCATCAAGAAAGAAAAGGAGCAGATCAAAGCCCAGCAAAGCTACAAAATCAAAGATTGTTTGCTATTGCTGCAATAGGCCAGGACATGTGGTGGCTGAATGTCCAGATAAGAGGAAGGAGTCAACAGACAGAAAGAAGACTCAACAAAAGGGCAAGAAGGAGAAATCCTTTGTTACTAAGAAGGAGAAGAGTCTTACAGATCAATCTTCCTCAGAGTCAGAATCTGAAGCTGAAGCTTACATTGGACTGTATGCAGCTAATGAAGAAGAGGAGTTTATGCAATTGCTAAACTCCATCTATGATCAAGAAGACCATCAGTGTATGGGACTGATGGCTGATTTAGAAGACAATAAGTGCCAGGATCAGTCTGGTCCCAATAAGGTATAAAGTAATTCTAGAATTTCAGATTACAGTACCAGTTCAGAGTCAGATTCATCTGCATCAAGTAATGAGGATGGATTTTAATCTGAAGGAGATATTCATCAGTTGATAGATAAGTATTAAGACTTATTGCAGGCTCTTAAGAAAAGCAAGAACCTAGCCAAAACTCAGGCTCAGGAGATTGCAGATCTTAAGGTGGCTGCATCTGAGTTAGAAAAAGTATTGGATCAAAAGTTAAATGAGATTGCCAAACTAAAAAATATAACTATTATTCAGATGGGTACAATCACATATTACAAAGATCAAGTTAAAAGTCTGGAGGCCAGACTGAGAGTAGAGAAAGATTTAGTGGCTAGTTACTCTAAGCCAAAATCAGTCTTACCTTTAATAGATGAGTTTGTGGCTCAAAAGGGTAAGGCAGGATTAGGCTTCAAGGGTAACACCAGGGCTGCCCAATTCAAGAGAAAAGGCAAAGCTCCAGTCCAACCACTAAACCTTAAAGTCCCTGTTATGTTTAGAAAGGTACAAGTGCCTTCTAATAAATATGATCTTGAAAATATTCATGGTCATATTAAGACTGATGTTCTGAAGAACAAGAATGTTTATGCCAATAAGTCAATCCATGTTCATAAACCCCATGATTATAAGAAATCAGTGGGTGTAGCTGCAGCAGCACCAGCTCAGAATAGAAATTTTTCTGCCAAAAATGTATCTAGACCTAGATACAACAGGTATGAATGCTTGTGCTGTGGCAAGATAGGCCATTTTGCCTTAGACTACTAGCATAACATAAGTGTCAGGAAGAACAACAGTCTACCAGTTAGAAGAGCCGCTGGTAGGTTTGATATGAATGATGCTAACCTGAACCAAGGACCCAAGACTTACTCGGGTTCTAAGGGAAAGTAATTTTGTATTGCAGGAAAGTCCAAGTTGCCATGCCCCTATATGGTACTTGGACAGTGGTTGTTCCAGGCACATGACTGGAACAAAGGGGCTGCTGAAGGAGTGCATACCTATCAAGAATGGACCTAAAGTAATCTTTGGTGGACCTGAAAGAGGAATCATCAAAGGATTTGGTAACATTTCTTCAAACCAAATTACCATCACTCAAGTGGCTTATGTAAAAGGTTTGAAACACAACCTGATAAGCATAAGTCAGCTGAGTGATCTTGAATATGACATTTCATTTGTTAAGAATGGATGTCATATCAAGAGGTCAAGTGATCAAAAGGTCATATTGACTGGATACAGAAAAAGAAATGTTTATTGTCTTGACTTTATATGTGAGAACAAGGTTTCTCCTATTTGTCTTGTAGCTGATGATAATGCATCTCATTGTGTCAAATGGCACAAGAGGCTGGCCCATCTTAACTATAAGACAATTGACCAACTCTTTAGTAAAGATTTAGTGAGGAATGGTCCTCATGTTAAGTGTATAAAGGAAGAGATATGTTCAGCTTATCAAAAGGGCAAGCAGACAAAATCCACCTTTCATAGCCTTGAAAACAAGGATTCAGTGAGGTGTTTATACCTCTTACATATGGATCTTTTTGGTCCTATGCCAGTTCATAGTCTAGGTAGGAAGGTTTACACTTTTGTGGTTGTAGATGACTATTCTAGATATACATGGGTGTTCTTTCTGAGACAAAAATCAGAAACCCCAAGTGTTTTACATAGTTTTGTTAAACAAATTCAGAATGAACTGAACAGTACAGTGGTCAAAATCAGAAGTGACCATGGCACTGAATTTCAATTTGAAAGTATGACAAGATTGTGTGAAGAATTTGGGATTTTCCAAGAATTCTCCTCACCTAGAACACCATAGCAAAATGATATTGCTGAAAGAAAGAATAGGACATTCATTGAAGCTGGTAGAACTCTATTAAGTGACACTTCTCTTCCAGAATATTTCTGGACTGACGCAGTAAACACTGCATGTCATGTGATCAATAGGGCTTCTATCACCAAGATCCACAAAAAGACTCCCTATGAAATTATGAAAGGTACAAAACCAAATCTATCCTACTTTAGGATCTTTGGTTGCAAGTGCTATATACTTAACAATGGCAAGTCTTATCTAACTAAGTTTGCTGCCAAATCCCAAGATGGGATATTTGTTGGGTACAGCATCAATAGTAAGGCTTATAGAGTCTACAACTTGACTACTCAAGTGGTAGAAGAATCTGTACATGTATTTGATGAAACAAGATTAATCAACAATGAGTTGCCTTGTAGATCATTCAGTTCAACAGGTATAAGCAATAGGATGGACAAGATTTCCATTGTAGAAGGAACAACTGCAGATGAAGTATTGGAAAATGATGGCTACTTTCCAAGGGGAGTACAAGACTCTATAGAAGCTGATGATAACCAAGAGGTGCAGCATAATGAAGGAACTGGAGATGTTGAACCTGAAGAAAATCTACCTCCAGCTATAAGACATCTAAAAGACCATCCAGCAAATCAAATAATAGGTGATCCAAGACAAGGAGTGCAGATTAGAAGCAGAAATCTTAGCACAGTCCTGCACTCAAGTTTTCTATCTCAACTGGAGCCTAAGAAATTAGAAGAAGACATCCAAGACCAACACTGGATTAATGCTATGCAAGAGAAGCTTAATCAATTCAGAAGGTGCAAAGTCTGGGAGTTAGTTCCTAAACCAAGAGACCACAACATCATTGGCACAAAGTGGATCTTTAGGAACAAGTTGGATGAGAGTGGAGTAATTGTGAAGAATAAAGCAAGATTGGTTGCTAAAGGATACAGGCAGGAAGAAGGAATAGACTTTGATCAAACATTTGCCCCAGTAGCAAGACTGGAGGCAATCAGAATGTTCCTTGCCTATGCAGCATATCAAGGCTTCAAAGTATACCAAATGGATGTGAAATCAGCATTCCTGAATGGTGATCTAAAAGAAGAAGTCTATGTAGAGCAACCATCAGATGCAGATTTTGCAGGCTGTAGAGAAGATAGAAAGAGTACTACAGGTACATGCCAATTCTTGGGAGGAAGATTGATATCCTGGAGCAATAAGAAGCAGACTAGTGTGGCAATATCCACTGCTGAGTCTGAATATGTGGCAGCAGGAAGTTGCTATGCACAGCTATTGTGGATTCAGCATCAGCTAAAGGACTATGGTATTCAAGTAAGTAGAACACCTTTATTGTGTGATTCTAAGAGTGATATTTCTATTGCAAACAATCATGTTTCACATAGTAGAACTAAGCATATAGAGATAAAATACAATTTTCTTAGAGAACATGTAGAAAAAGAAGACATCTCATTAGAATTTTTTAAAACTGATTATCAAATTGCAGATGTATTTACTAAGCCTCTAGATGAAACTAAATTCAATAGATTTGAAATTGAATTAGGAATGTTGGCCATATGTTAGTTTATTAAAAAAATATTTGGCTAAGTAAAATGGTGTCGACACATTCAGTAATAATCAGTAGACACAGAGTAGTCATGTCGACTAGTCAGGGAAAATGTGTCAATACATGAGAATCTGTGTCGACACCTAAGGGTCAAAGAGTCGACTCATCTAGATATGTAGTGTCGACACAACCAGAGTAATGGTGTCGACACTTACAGATTTTATGTCGACTCTTATACTAAGAAAAATCTGTACATGTATTTGATGAAACAAGATTAATCAACAATGAGTTGCCTTAAAGATCATTCAGTCCAACAGGTATAAGCAATAGGATGGACAAGCTTTCCATTGCAGAAGGAACAACTGCAGATGAAGTATTGGAAAATGATGGCTACTGTCCAGGGGGAGTACAAGACTCTATAGAAGTTGATGACAACCAAGAGGTGCAGCATAATGAAGGAACTGGAGATGTTGAACCTGAAGAAAATCTACCTCCAGCTATAAGACATCTAAAAGACCATACAGTAAATCAAATAATAGGTGATCCAAGACAAGGTGTGCAGACTAGAAGCAGAAATCTTAGCACAGTCCTGCACTCAAGTTTTCTATCTCAACTGGAGTCTAAGAAATTTGAAGAAGACATCCAAGACCAATACTGGATTAATGCTATGCAAGAGGATCTTAATCAATTCAGAAGGTGCAAAGTCTGGGAGTTAGTTCCTAAACCAAGAGACCACAACATCATTGGCACAAAGTGGATCTTTAGGAACAAGTTGGATGAGAGTGGAGTAATTGTGAAGAACAAAGCAAGATTGGTTGCTAAAGGATACAGGCAGGAAGAAGGAATAGACTTTGATCAAACATTTGCCCCAGTAGCAAGACTGGAGGCAATCAGAATGTTCCTTGCCTATGTAGCATATCAAGGCTTCAAAGTATACCAAATGGATGTGAAATCAGCATTCCTGAATGGTGATCTAAAAGAAGAAGTCTATGTAGAGCAACCATCAGATGCAGATTTTACAGGCTGTAGAGAAGATAGAAAGAGTACTACAGGTACATGCCAATTCTTGGGAGGAAGATTGATATCCTGGAGCAATAAGAAGTAGACTAGTGTGGCAATATCCACTGCTGAGTCTGAATATGTGGCAGCAGGAAGTTGCTATGCACAACTATTGTGGATTCAGCATCAGCTAAAGGACTATGGTATTCAAGTAAGTAGAACACCTTTATTGTGTGATTCTAAGAGTGCTATTTCTATTGCAAACAATCCTGTTTCACATAGTAGAACTAAGCATATAGAGATAAAATACCATTTTCTTAGAGAACATGTAGAAAAAGAAGACATCTCATTAGAATTTTTTAAAACTGATTATCAAATTGCAAATGTATTTACTAAGCCTCTGGATGAAACTAAATTCAATAGATTTGAAATTGAATTAGGAATGTTGGCCATATGTTAGTTTATTAAAAAAATATTTGGCTAAGTAAAATGGTGTCGACACATTCAGTAATAATCAGTAGACACAGAGTAGTCATGTCGACTAGTCAGGGAAAATGTGTCAACACATGAGAATCTGTGTCGACACCTAAGGGTCAAAGAGTCGACTCATCTAGATATGTAGTGTCGACACAACCAGAGTAATGGTGTCGACACTTACAGATTTTATGTCGACTCTTATACTAAGAGTTGACACATAATTCCATCTGAACTATTCAGTATCTCCTGTATCGACATATCATTAATTGGTGTCGACACATGGTAGTCTGCGCCGTGGTCGAGACTATAGAAGTATGTGTCGACACTTGTCAACAGTGTCGACACTTTTCGACAATTTTTGTCCGTCTCTTGACCTTCTGTGTTTTGAAAAGGTATATATAGGTCGAGAACATATTCTATCGACACGCTCACCAGGTTTTAGAGACTAAAACCCTGTGTCGACAATCTCTCTTCTCTCCTCTCAAGCTTTCTCATCATTCTAATGGCGCCAAAGGTTGAAGACAACATCAATGAGGGATATGAGGTCGTTAGGGCTGCCTTCGACAATGCCACGCCAGAAATCAAACAAGTGATTTCTCTTCTTGCAGACAATGGATTGGAATACCTTGTCTCTGAACCAACTAAGATTTGGAAGAAAGAAGTTTTCGAGTTCTATACTACTGCAACATTGGACTCCACTGGTCTCAAGATCAAATCTATAGTTCATGGGACTAAGGTTAAACTTACTCTAAAAAGTATAAGAAAGATTCTTCACCTACCCAACATTCAAGATGAAGAAGAGGTCCCAGCCTCAATGACAAGGGAGGCTCTCCAGTTGTGTGGTTTGGATTCAACCATAAAGATTGGAGCAGCCATAAACTGAAAGGGAATGAATCCACAAGGAAAGTTTTTATCTGAAATAGTAGGCAAAGTGATCTTATGCAAGCCAGGTGGACATGATAGGATCTCAACCTATATGTTCAGCCTGATGACAAGAATTGTCTTTACAATTCCAACCAGTTGGTCAGCAGTTCTGTTTGAAAAAATCAAAGAAGGAATCAAGAAGCCAAACTTGGCTAGAATTTTAAGTCTATACCTGGCTGGAATCATTCCAGAGGTAATGCAACAGATTCCTGGGTCCAAGATCAATCATATAAGGAAAATGTACATGAGGTTATTTTCAAGATGAGATAGAGTTTTGTCAAAAGAGTTTCCTGATGTGGACAGGCAGGAAACAACTGAGAAATCACCAGAACATGATCATGGCAATGCACAAGTTAAAGAAGAACAAGTTAGAGAGCAGGCTGAGGACCAGACTGGGTCTACTCAAGTCCAAGAGGAATCTATACCTTCATAGATGCAGGGGGAGATAGATCTTACTCCTGCTCAGAACATTACTGATCCTGCACAGTTGCAGGGGGAGCCCATTACTGAACAAGTACAAGAGGAAGAAAGACTAAACTTATCAGAAGATTTGAACACTGCTGCAATTGATGTTTCATCATCTGCTCAAGCACAAAAGGAATACACTCTAGAAGAGTTGTTTCCTAACTTTGGAAAGGCAGCTGAAAAGGATGACACCCTAAGAGTTGAGAAGAAGCAAGGTGCTGTTGAGTGGGAGAAAGTGCATGTTGAGAAAGTACAACATGAAACTGAGAAAGAAATTCCTACAACTCCTCCAGAAAGAGTTCAGATTGAAAGTTCTTTAGAATCTGAGACAGAAGAAGCCAGGGAGGCTAAGAAAAGGAAGCTAATGGTCTTCAAGAAAAGAAGTCATAGCTATAAGTCAGCTCTCCAAACAACAACTCACCAATCTCCTACTGAGTTTGATTACAATAAGTTCATGGTAAATTTACAGGTGAAGATGGATGAGAAGAGAAGAGCCTTGGAGAAATTTGTAGATGAGAGTCATAAGACACTTCAGTTTGATCTAGCCCAAGACATAAAGTCAATCAGATTTGAGGTCAATCAGAATAAAAAAGAGATGACAGATTTCTTCCACAAGGGAGGTAATGCTGTAGTATATCTAGCTAACCAACAGCAAACTATCCTTGTTAAAGTGGATGACATTGCATTGAAATAAGGATATGTTCTTGAAAATCAGATAAGAATGAATGACAATCTTACTGAATCTCACCATACGATTCTCACTGAGTTCAAAGATACTGCTACAAGGCTGACTACTGCAAGGGCTACAGACATGGAAGATTATGATCAGAAGCTCAAGGCTGCCCTAGATTCAGTTCAAACTGCTATAACCACCTCACAGAAAGAAATATCTGAGAAGCTTCAAAATTTAAAACCATTCTTTAAAGAAGGTGTGAATTTTCTCGATGGCCAAATAAGGTTTCAGAAGAATGATCTTAGGGATCATGTTGTCAGAGAAGTCCTAAAGGGGGAGAGGATACTCATCCATGCTGGCTCAGAACATGCCAAGTGGGTGACCAACAGTGTCAGAGCCACATTGGGATATCCACCATTATGTGATGATGATACCATTGCTGAGTCAGGGATATAACAAGGTCTACTTGAAGGTAATCAACCTGAGTTTGCCCAAGTCATATACCCCCATGCTTATTTTGAAATGATTCATAAGCAAGTGCAGGCAATGTACAGTCCTCCAAAGGAGATTACAAAAGTTTTTGTAGAAAAAGTAGATAAGCCAGAAGCTGATTTGAAGGCTCAACAAGATGCTCAATTATCAAAGAAGAGATTCAGAGAGCTAGCAAAACAAAAACCTGATTTTGAGCAATGGAGCCCCACCTCAAGGAGCATTATATTAACTGCCTGGAAGGCTGTGAAGGATCAGGTGCATGAAAGAGGCAAATGGTATAATGAATTAGAATGGCAAAAGTATGAGGCCAGGCAGGAGGCCATAGTTCAATTCAGAAGAAAGGCTAAGGGTGGAAAGCTACCTCCTGATGCTCAGGAGCCTAGCAAGTATTCTCCCAAGCCATTTCATTATTTTGAGAGGCAAAGGATCAAGGCTGAGGCTCAGAAGAAAGCTGATTTGAAAGGAAAAAAGCCTGCTGATGATGCAGAACCTCCTGTGATGGCTCAAGTTCAACCAGGAAAAGGAATTGTTATCAAGGAGCCTGACCAGCCTTAGTTTTAGTTCTACTAGTTTTTGTCCTAGAACTTTGTTATTGTTAGTGTGTTAAAACAATCAATGTAAATAAGCTGTAACAAACATTTCTGAATTTATAAACAACACTTTGTTCTATAATCGTTTCTTTTACATCTTTATTTTGTGATGTATCTATGTTTAATGTTTTGTTTATAAAGTTCCCTGTGATATTATGCTTTTATACATTATCATATTGAATTTTCATAAATGGTGTATATCATTAGCTAAAAGGGTTATGACTTCTCCAAATAGGGGGAGATTGTTGGGTACATTGGAAAATGTGTACCTGATTTGAAGAAGCCTAACTTAGCTCAATGATATACATCAAGGTGTATTTGATATTATTTTGAGTTTATATGTGCAGGTTAAGAATGTACTAGAATGCAGGAAAAATATTCTAAGTCCATGTGTCGACACCAGACGAAATTGTGTCGACACTTCAGAAAGATTGTGTCGACACTTGAAGAAGGTTGTGTCAACACAGAAAAAAAGAGTCGACAACAATTGTGTCGACACCTGGAGGCAGTGTCGACACACAGAAGTTTGGTCGACATCAACTGTGTCGACACTGGGAGGTTGTATCGACACACAGAATTGCTAGTCGATAACATTTGTGTCGACACCAGAAGACTGTGTCGACACATAGAGGCAGAGTCGACAATAGCTGTGTCGACACATGGAGGCTGTGTCGACACACACTATATTCTGAGTCTACATCAACTGTGTCGACACACAGGACTTGTGTCGACACACAGCAAAGTCTAGACTAAGTTAGTTGCTGGTGAATGGTGAAGTGTTTGTGTCGACACAAATACTCAGTGTCGACACATTCTCAAGATGCAGTATCAAGAAGATAAGTCGATATAAAGGCAGACATGTCGACATCATCAAAGGCTGTGTCGACACCTAAGTCACTTATGTCGACACATATTGACAGATGGTCTCGACACTTTCTAACAGACATTCTCGACACTTTGCTGACAAAGAAAAAAGCACAAGATCTGTTTGAAGACTAGACAGCTGTGAATTACAACAGGTCGATTGAAGCTGTCAGACTTGTCAGAAGTTTGTTAGAAACCGGATCAACCAGTTACCAAGGATGAAGTCTACAAATAGACAGATTCAGAAGAAGAAAATATACATAGAAACTGATTGATTGATCATTGTTGTGAGATAAGATCTCTAATCAAGAAAGTGCAAGGCACAGAAGAAGATCTTCGAGAGAAGATCTAAGAAGACTTTCTGAAATGAACATCCACTCAGATTCAGTCTAAGTTGAATTCATTCAAGAATTCAGAAGTATTATCAAGGGTTGTGGATAGAGAGAGATCCAGCCATTTGAAGACAAGAAGGAAGCTATCACAGGTTTCTTAAGAAGCAGTATATTCCAAAGGAAATCAACTCAAACTAAGCTCAGATTCAAGAAGCTTTGAAGAAAGCTAAGATCCAGTTGATTTCATCCATCAGCCTTTTCAAGAAGCTGATCAAGAACAGTCTTATCCCTTCTCTCTCAACAGGGGTAAGATATTATATAACTTCATTTTCAAATTTTGTAGGATCTATTTATAGATCTGAGTTGTAAGCCTATTTTATAAAGGCTGAGTGTAGGAGAGGTATTCTCTGAGTGGTAGGGCTGTTTATGCCTGAGTTGTACGAGAAGGTGTTCACTGAGTTGTAGGCCTTGTGGCAAGGCTGAGGTAGGGCTGGTTAGCCTGAGCTGTAGGAACCTTATAGGGTTCTGAGTTGTAGGAACCTTTCAGGGTTCTGAGTTGTAGGATCTGAGGATCTGAGATAAAGGAGAAAGTTAGGCCGAATATAGCACACTGCTAGATAGGTGAAGGGGGAAAGTAGATATACTCAGACCTTGGGGAACCACTATAAATCTGTGTGTAATCTGTGATGTGTACATGTTTTTGATTGCTGTGCTGTGTTAGCTGCAGAGTTTTCTGAATTTTATTATAACCTGAAGTAATATTCTTCCTTAAGTTAAAACAAGCATTAGAACCTATTCACCCCCCCTCTAGGTGTTTAGGTGGTCTTGAAAGTAAAACTATCAAAAAGTTTGGTGGGTAGTCTACGCTACCTGACCTTTACCCGACCAGATATCATGTATGCGGTCGGGGTGGTGAGTAGGCACATGGAGGAACCGAAGGAGGACAACTTCACTGCGGCGAAAAGAATCCGGAGGTACATCAATGGGACAAGAGGACATGGGTTGAAGTACTCAACTGGAGAGGAGCTGACGCTAGTAGGTTACTCTGATAGTGACAACGGCGGTGATGTGAATGACAGGAAGAGTACATCCGGGTATGTCTTCAACATGGGAACGGGGGCATTCTCATGGAGCTCGAAGAAGCAAGCTACGATAGCCCTATCGTCTTGCGAGGCAGAGTACATTGCAGCTGCGGCTGGCACCTGCCAAGCTATCTGGATAAGGAATCTTCTGGAGAGCCTACATCATGAAGTGGATGGACCAACAACCATGTTAGTGGATAACATGTCAGCCATCCAGCTAGCAAAGAATCTGGTGCTACATGGACGTAGCAAGCACATTGAAATGAGGTATCATTTCCTCAGGGATCAAGTGGAGCTGAAGACTGTGGAGGTAGTGTATTGCCCGACCGGGGAGCAAGTTGCGGACATCTTCACTAAGGCATTGAAGGTGGACACATTCCTGAAGCTCAAAGGCAAACTTGGCACGTGCTGCCAAGTTTGAGGGGGAGTATTTTGTAATTATTTTTTATGCATTTATGATGAGAGAGAAAGAATGTTGTTACTTTGCCTATAAATAGGCTCCCCTTGTATAATTTAAAAAAAAACTGGAATAGAGAGAAAATCCTCCCCAACTTTCTTATTTTCGGTTCTGAGAGAGAGAGCGCTGTAGCGCGAAGTGTTCTCGTCGAGGTCGCGCGGTTAGAGTAAGTAATCGGGCGAGTAGGTTTGCACGAAGTGTTTGGGCGAGAGAGAGCTCGCGCGTGACTTGCCGAGCGGGTAGGAGTTAGTCGTCGGGCGGGTTGGAGATCTCGCGGGGTTGTCGTAGGCAACTGGCGGTCTCGCCGGGATGGGTTTCGCAAGCCTGTGGGGGTCTCGCCGGGTAGATCTCGCCGGAGGAGAAGAGTCTAGCGAGCGAAAAGGGCGTCGGGCGAATAAGGGGTTCGCGCCGAATCGGTCTCGCCGGCAGGCGTGGTACTCGCGCGGTCTGGACGGTCTCGCCAAGGAGGTCGCGCCAGCTTGTTTTGGTGGTGGTTTTGGTGTTTGGTTGAGTTAGTGTACAAGTGGGGACCCATTCACGTTTTCCAACAGGGTCCACATTGCTAGTCGAGAAGTTATAGATTCGGTTTTTGAAGGAGGAGCAGCGCGAGAGCCCGATGCTGTGGGCGCCGGAGAGGCTGACCATCTCGTCGGCGGTGAGGTTTTTGACGGCGAATGCGTTGATGAGCTGAGTGGCGTTGGAAAGCGGAGAGGGGAGGTTGGCGCTGTCTTCGGAAGCTAGGGATATGTTCCCGTCGCAGCGGCCGGATGGGACCTTAAACGAAATGTTACCAGCGAGAGCAGAGGAGGCACGGGCGGCAAAAGCTAGAATGTCAGCGCAGGAGACTCGGGCTGTTCGGTCTCGATAGCTGATTTTGCTGCATCAATGACTTCGAAGCCGTGGAGGCTCGGGCTGTTCGGTGGCGCGTCTTTTTCTGCCTGGTTGCCAGCGGTAGAATCTATCAAAACCGAGCGGTCGCAGCCCTGGTAATAGAGAGAGAGTAAAATACTAGATAGATAAAGATAAATAAGCATGCAGAACTTAGATGGGAAAAATAATTTACATCCATACGTACTAACCATAACAAAACAATCGTGAAAAAACATTCAAATGAGGCCTGCGGCCACGCCGGAATTTTTGTTGAACGCGACGGCCACGGACTGCTGGACCAGAGTATTGGATTTTCTCAAGTTGATCAACAAGGTAGCCCAAACACCAAATTAATATCTTCGGCACTACCCTGATCACAACTTGAACCGCGGAAAGTAGGAAGCAACTTAGATAACCAAACACACAGACAGAAGCAAGCAGATCAAAATTTTATTCAACTTCTTTACAAGGCGAGGCATACGTGGCGAGACATGATTTCGCCAGTATGAAAAAGCAGAAAAACAAGCCGGGCGGATAGAACACTGAGACCGCCGAAACCGCCGAGCTCGCCCAGTTCACACCCCGCCAAACTGCTGAAGCCGAACAACAACAAGGAGTCCGTGAAGACCACGAGGTCGCGCGGACAACCCGTTATTCGCCTAACTGCTGCTGAACAGAGGAACAAGCCGCCTATCCGCCGAGACCGCGAGGTCGCGCGGACAGAGAAGAAACTTGAGATAAAGCTGATGCTGGTAACCGCCAATGCAGCCCGCTAACTCCAGCAGTCAGAACCAAACTCCTGGTTTGACACTGCTAGCCGTGCCACCTGCACACAGAAACCGGTTAAGCAAACAGCCCGCGCGGATACAGAAAATCGAGTCCGCAGCCAACACTCAAGCCCAACTTACTGTTCACTCTGCTACCAAATGAGGTGCCGGGGGGTCCTATTTATAGGCCGGGTGAGGAGTGCGGTCACCACCCTATGAGATAGAGACACCGCCCCTTGGTCGCAACTAGCAATGCCATCTCGCCGAGTCCGCTCGATAAAGGTCAACCAACCCGCCAACCCGCAAGCACCAGACCGCATCCACAGGCAACCCGCCCGGTCACAGCGGATACTGCGGAAACCAAATTCATCTCGCGCAGTCCGCAACCACTGGCACAAGCTCAGTCACAGCGGAAACTGCGGAAACCAACCCCACAAGCGCAAGACAAGAAGGCGCGAGCTCGGCGAATACAAATTCCAGTCCGCCAGCTCCAAGCCCAGACCGCGCAGCCCGCGCACACTTCCTTACAGAGCTCTAACCCACTGCCGGACACGACCAGTCCACGCAGTTCGCAAAGCCGGCCCACAGCTTGCTACCCAGGTCGCCACCCAACTACCCGCCGGATAAGAGCCAGTCCGCGCGGTTAATCCGCCCAGGTCGCCCGGACTGCCGATCACCCCCACTTTCACTTCACCAATTTCAACACTCCCCCTTGAAGTGAGAAGTGGTGATCAAACCAAGCAGACCTCGAAGCCGCTGAAAAGGCCCCTTCGACAACGACTTGGTGAAGATGTCAGCAAGATTATCTTCACTCCGAACATGACCAACCACAATAGATCCTTCCAACACCTTCTCCCTTATGAAGTGGTGATCGATCTCAATATGCTTAGTCCTGGCATGACAAACTGGATTGTTCACCAGCTTGAGAGCACTCTTATTATCCCCTCGGAGCAAAGTAGGGCCTTGCACTTCCTCATGGACATCATCAACTAGCCGTCTTAGCCAAATGGCTTCCCGAGCTGCCAAGGCAGATGCCTTGTACTCAGCTTCCGTAGTAGAGATAGATACCGAGTCCTGCTTCTTGCTACACCATGAAATGCCCGCTGATCCACAAGTGAACACATAACCAGAAGTTGACCTTCGATCATCCGAATCACCACCATAGTTAGCATCTGTGTAACCTAGCAGAGAGAAACTCGCATCCCTTCTATAAAGAAGTCCCATGTCAGAAGTTGCCTTGACATACTTCAGAATGTTCTTTGCCGCTACAAGATGAGACTTCCTTGGCTCTGCCATAAACCAACTTACTCGACCAACAGCATAAGCTATATCTGGTCTAGTAATCGTCAGGTAGATCAAGCTCCCAATAAGGGCCCTGAACACCAAAGGATCAGGAAGAACCCTTCCTTCATCTCGTCGAAGCTTTAGCCCTTGATCCATAGGAGTAGAGCAAGTCTTTCCTTCAATCAAGCCAAACCGGTTCACTATACGCTCAGCATATCCCTTCTGGCAGATAAGGATCCCGCTCTCCTTCCTCTCCACTTCGAGACCAAGAAAGTGATGAAGCTCTCCCAGGTCTTTCATCTCGAAGCAAATGGCTAGCTCAGCTCTGAGCCTAGCAACCTCCTCCTCAGAATTCCCTGTGATGATCATATCATCAACATACAGCAGGACCAAGACAGAAAGCTCCCCCTTCTTCTTGATGAACAAGCTAGAGTCCGAGTTTGAAGCAAGGTATCCACAGAATTGCAGATATTCTGCTATCTTCCCATACCAAGCTCTAGGAGCTTGCTTCAACCCGTAGAGAACCTTCCTGAGCTTGCAGACGTAATCAGGATGAACTTCAGAAACGAAATCAAGTGGCTGATCCATAAAGATGTCTTTGTCAATCTCTCCGTAAAGAAAAACATTCTTTACATCAAGCTGCCACATCCTCCATCCTTGGCAAGCAGCCAATGCAATCACCATCCGAACTGAAGTCATCTTTGCAATAGGGCTGAACGTCTCCTCATAGTCTTCTCCATACTGTTGAGAGAACCCCCGAGCCACTAGGCGAGCCATGAATCTCTCAATACTCCCATCTGCCTTCTTCTTCAACTTAAACACCCACTTGCATGTCACCGGAGTAATGCCATCAACTTTGGGAACAAGATCCCAAGTTTCATTCTTCTTGAGAGCATCCATCTCCTCTCTCATGGCATCTTCCCACTCCTTGACACCAGTGGCCGCATTGAAGCTAGCAGGCTCTCGCTCATCCAGAGGACCTGCAAAGAAGCATGAGACATAGCTCACAGTGTTTCCTTCGTAGTAGAGAGCTGGAGGCTTGATAACCCTCTTTGACCTCCGAAGAGGCTGCTCCTTGCTAATCACCTCTGCTGCTTCTTCTGGTTCACCTCTGCTCTCTGGCAAGCTTGGAGCAATGCTCCCCCTGCTTCCTGACCCAGAAGCTTCTCCTCCAGACTTGAAGCAACTGGAGCTGCTGGTGATACAGCCAGCTCCACTTGATCAGCTACCTCAGCCACCTCCTGACCTTCATCAACCTTGCTCTCTGGCAGCTCAACCGAGCTTCCTCCATATAACGTCAGTTCGTCAAAGACAACGTCTCTTGACACCACGAACTTCTTCGTCACCGGATCCATGCATCTCCATCCCTTCTTCCGCTCATCATAGCCAACAAAGACAAGCTTCCTTGCCTTTGTATCAAGCTTAGTCCTTAGCGCATCAGGGATATGCACATAGCAAGTTGATCCAAACACCCGAAGGTGTTCCACACTAGCCTTCTCCTTCAATAACATCTCGGAGGGAGACTTCATGTTGATTGGACTCAGAGGCATCCGATTGATGACATAGGCAGCACAAGACATTCCCTCCGCCCAGAAAGACCTTGGGATACTCTTGGCATGAAGCCAACATTTGCAAGTCTTTGTCAGATGACGGATCTTTCGCTCCGCTACTCCGTTTTGTTGTGGAGTATGAGCACAAGTGAGCTCCCTCTGGATTCCATGCTTCCTGCAAAAGTTAGAAAACTCGGAGGAGACAAACTCTCCGCCATTATCAGTTCTAAGCTTTTGATCTTCAGGTTAAGCCTTCCCTCCACCAGCTCCTTGAACTCCACAAACAATCGGAAGGCTTCAGACTTCTCCTTCAAGAAATACACCCAAGTGTATCTTGAGTAGTCATCAATCAAGACTAGCATATACCTGCTTCCACCAAGGCTAGCAGTCGCGGTTAGTCCCATCAGATCACCATGGATAACCTCCAATGGTGCTTTGCTTCTTGTTTGTGACTTATCAAATGGAAGACGATGAGACTTCCCATATTGACATCTAGCACAAACATGACCCTCACCGAAAGATGATAGCTTAGGCAAGCCTCTCACCAGGCTCCTACTTGACATAGCCTTCAGCTTATCCATCCCAACATGCCCCAGCCTCTCATGCCACATAGCAGCGCTATCATTGGCCCTCATACGATCAACATAGGAGCTTGTTGATAAGACAAACAAGTCCTTTACTCTCCTTCCTGAGTATGCCTGCAGCGAAGAGAACTTTGACAAATCTCCGATGAGGTGATGACCACATCCGGAGTCAACGATCCAGCCGTCCTTCATGTCACTGGTGGACAAAGCACGGACACAAGTGCCCGTCATGAACGCTCCACCCCAGCCAGCTTCCTCCTTGCTTGAGGAGGCTTCCTCCTTGCCTGCAGCATGCCCAGGCTACAGCTTGACCTTGCAGTCTCGCTTGAAGTGGCCTGGTTGATGACACCTGAAGCACTTCAGGTTCTTCTTCCAATCCTTCTTAGGAGCAAGGCTCCCCTCCTGCTGTTTAGAAGATGAAGATTCATCTCCAGCCGAAGTCTGCTTCTTCTTCCCTTCCCATCTCTTCTTCTTCTTCTCAGTGAAGAGAGCATCACTAGCTCCTTCAGAGACCGTCACCCCGGTCATCTGCCTTGCCAAGCTCTCCTGCGAGGCAAGCAGATTCTCCAGCTCCAGAAGAGAGGGCTGAGTAGCCCAGCCTTGAACAGAAGTAACGAAGGCCACATACTCCTTCCGTAAACCGCGGATTATGTGCCTCTTCAGCTTAGCCTTGGAGATCGGCTCATCAGGATCAAGAGCAGAGAGCTCAGCACACAAGCTCTTTATCTTCAAGAAGAATTTGGAGATAGAAAGATCTCCCTGAGTTGCCTTAGCCAACTCATTCTCTAAGAACTGTAGCCTTGCTACATTCTTCCTATTGAACAACCCATCAAGGGAAGTCCAAATCTCAGCAGCAGACTCACATCCTAAGATGTGATCAAAGAGTTCAGGTGACACCGCCCGCTTGAGAGCAAACTCAGCCTTGGCATTTGTCTTCCTCCACACTCTCACCTGCTCGGTTGTACCAAACTCAACAGTTATTTCTACTTGATCATCTCCACCGACGACCTCACATAACTCCTCACCCAGAAGATAGCTCTTCATGCACGACTTCCACTTCTTGAAGTTAGTCGGCGTCAGAAGCTCAATACCAAGACCTCTTGCAAAACCACCGTCCATGGCGCTAACTTGGTTATCCATCAGAAGCACACAGAGCAACAACAAAGCCTATTGATCACCGCTCAAGCAACTGAACCTTCCTCTGATACCATGTTGGATTTTCTCAAGTTGATCAACAAGGTAGCCCAAACACCAAATTAATATCTTCGGTACTACCCAGATCACAACTTGAACCGCGGAAAGTAGGAATCAACTTAGATAACCAAACACACAGACAGAAGCAAGCAGATCAAAATTTTATTCAACTTCTTTACAAGGCGAGGCATACGTGGCGAGACATGATTTCGCCAGTCTGAAAAAGCAGAAAAACAAGCCGGGCGGATAGAACACTGAGACCGCCGAAACCGCCGAGACCGCCGAAACCGCCGAAACCGCCGAGCTCGCCCAGTTCACACCCCGCCAAACTGCTGAAGCCGAACAACAACAAGGAGTATCGGTTAAGCAAACAGCCCGCGCGGATACAGAAAATCGAGTCCGCAGCCAACACTCAAGCCCAACTTACTGTTCACTTTGCTATCAAATGAGGTGACGGGGGTTCCTATTTATAGGCCGGGTGAGGAGTGCGGTCACCACCCTATGAGATAGAGACACCGCACCTTGGTCGCAACTAGCAATGCCATCTCGCCGAGTCCGCTCAATAAAGGTCAACCAACCCGCCAACCCGCAAGCACCAGACCGCATCCACAGGCAACCCGCCCGGTCACAGCGGATACTGCGGAAACTGAATTCATCTCGCGCAGTCCGCGACCACTGGCACAAGCTCAGTCACAGCGGAAACTGCGGAAACCAACCCCACAAGCGCAAGACAAGAAGGCGCGAGCTCGGCGGATACAAAGTCCAGTCCGCCAGCTCCAAGCCCAGACCGCGCAGCCCGCGCACACTTCCTTACAGAGCTCTAACCCACTGCCGTACACGACCAGTCCGCGCAGTTCGCAAAGCCGGCCCGCAGCTTGCTACCCAGGTCGCCACCCAACTACCCGCCGGACAAGAGCCAGTCCGCGCGGTCAGTCCGCTCAGGTCGCCCGGACTGCCGATCACCCCCACTTTCACTTCACCAATGTCAACACAGAGTTTCAGCGGAAGGACATGTCTTGTTGTAGAAGCCTATCTTTAGCTGTGCGTAGACAGCTGCTGGCAAAAGAGCGACGAGAAAAAGTGAAAACAGCTTCATTATGGGAACCGCGGTTTTCTCGGTTTAACGAGAGGCATGGAAGTGCTACTATACATATTATGTACAAAGGGCGCAAAGTTGTTTGCTTCGAGAAGAAGGGATCGCTTGATGATCAATACAGCCTTACGTTTGAGATTTCTATCACATGGCGTATCTTTATTTAGTTGACAAAATCGACATCACATGGCATGTCGTACTTTAGCTCGAAGAGCGGAGATATTTGGATTATCGATTTAAAATGTAGCTGGAGAAATGGCCCGATCAAAATAATCAATTCTAGCCATGACAGATTTGTTGGTTTGAGCTGGCGTTGATCGGGGGTCAACTATGTTTTATTATTATTTATTTTTATGTATGACGGAAAAGAAAATAGTTGGCCAGAAAAAAAACTCTGCCTTATTTTTCTGTGAACAGGATAGCGGGAGAGAGGTAAAGCGAGAGATAGAGAGAGAGTAGAAGTGCAGCAGCACTGTTCTGTTTTATCTTCCCGCAGGAGTGTTGAGAGGTCAGCCTGTGAGTTGTCCTTCTCGCAGGGCTAATAAAGCTAGCAGCGAAAGTTCTCTCCTGGCTTATTTTCGTTCTCGCAGGTGGCAGTCGCGAAGCGGGAAGAGGGAGGCTAGCCTTCTTCATCTCGCCGGAAGCCTGGTCCATCTCGCCGGTTTCATAAGTTGTGAAGTAAGGAGTAAGAGCTTGTTTTGTGGAGTTTGTGCTCGCCGGGGTGCAGCTCGCCGGAGTGAATGTTAAGCTCGCGCGGTTTGCTCGAAGTCTCGCAATTTGAAGTTGCCATCTCGCCGGAGCTGCTTTGATCCCGCCGGATAGGTTGGAGCTCGCCCGTTTACCGTTCCCGGCGGTTGGTCTTGCTGGGAGGAGGATCTTGCGAGTTGTTGAGCTCGCCTGAGTAGTTGATCTCGCGCGGATAGATCTCTAGTTGTTGTGCCGAGAAGTTATTTTTTGGAGTTGGCGTGTGGAGGTATTTCAAGGAGGAGTAGATTTACTTAGAAGCGAAGGAGTTGGTTTACTTTGTAGTTAGGAGAAGGTTAGGTCTCATCGCGTTTCAACAAGTGGTATCAGAGGGAGGTTGCAAACCTTTACGGTGACTCGGAAGGTTTGAAGTAGAGAAGAGATGGAGATGGGAAGCGGGATGCCGGGGCAGGTCCCCAAGTTGAGCAAAACAAACTATGGAAACTGGAGTATTCAGATGTGAGTGTTGCTCGCCTCTAAAGAGCTATGGGATGTTGTGGAAGAAGGTGTCGAGGTGCTTACTGCCGAAGCAGAAGCCGCGTTGACTAACGCTCAAAGGATGGCGGTGAGAGAAACCAAGAAGAAGGACAAGAAGGCGTTGTTCATCTTGTACCAAGGGGTGGATGAAGCTACGTTTGAGAAGATCTCGGACGCCGAGACTTCGAAGGAAGCTTGGGAGATTTTGCAGCGCTCCATGCAAGGAGTAGACAAGGCCAAGAAGGTGAAGTTGCAATCCCTTCGAGCACAATATGAGATGGTGCGGATGCAGAGCTCGGAGAAGGTTGGCGACTATGTGACCCGTCTGCGGACGCTCACAAATGAGATGAAAAGAAACGGGGAGACGATAGACGAGGTCAGCTTCATGGAGAAGCTCCTGCGTTCTATGTCTAAGAAGTTCCGACACGTGGTGGTGGCCATCGAAGAATCGAAGGACCTCACAGTGATGACGGCGGATGAATTGATAGGCTCGATACAAGCACATGAGTATCGGATGGTGCAAGATGAGGAGGAGTCGAGTGGGTTGGGGAAAGCACTTCAGACTCAACTCAATTTTGGAGAAAGTTTAGGAAGAGGAGGAGGCCAGCGTGGCCGTGGCTACCAAGGAAGAGGTAGAGGAGGAAGAGCTGGAAGAGACTTCGGGAGAAATCAGTTCAACCAGGGAGCGGTAGAGCAACATCATGGTTGGAGGCAAGATGTAGGAGGTAGAGGAAGAGGCCAAGGTAGAGGTCAAGGCAGAGGACAGGGAAGAGACCAGGGAAGAGGTCAAAGAGGAGGAAGAGATATGTCCCAAACTCAATGTTACAACTGTAACAAGTTTGGACATATGAGTTACGACTGCTGGGCTCCCAGGAAAGGTGGTGAAGCCAACAACTATGCAGAGGCTAGCAACACGGGTGGAGACCCGATGATGTTCCTTACCATCCAAGGCGCTGCAAGAGGGAGGAATGGAGTGTGGTACCTAGATACTGGAGCTAGTAACCACATGTGTGGTGAGAAGGAGCTATTCACCAGCCTTGAGCCGAATGGAGGAGATGTCAGTTTTGGCGACGCCTCGAAGATCTCTGTGGAAGGAAGAGGAGTGATCGCGGTGACGATGAATGGGAAGGAGGTGCTCATCAACGACGTCTTCTTTGTAACGGGCTTGAGGAGTAACATCCTAAGTCTTGGACAGCTGGTGGAGAAGGGCTATCGTGTCCTGTTGAGGGATAACACCTTAGCGATGAAGGATAGCCAAGGAAGAGAGGTAGTAAGAGTGAAGATGGCGACGAACCGCCTCTTACCTCTAAGCTTGGATGCCAAGGAGACGGCATGTCTTGCAAAGATAGGAGAAGAGGAGGAAGCTTGGCTGTGGCACCACCGGATGGGGCATCTGGGGTTCACAGGCCTAAAGCTGTTGTCTGGATCCAAGATGGTGGAAGGGCTGCCTATGATCACACCTCCTCAAAGGGTCTGTGAAGCATGCACGAAGGGGAAGCAAAGAAGGGAGACTTTCGAGGGAGGAAAGTCTCGGAGAGCTACAAGGCAACTGGAGCTAGTTCATTCAGACATTGCTGGTCCATTTGAGAAGACCTCAGTTGGAGGTAGCAGGTACTATATCACGTTCACCGACGACTTCAGTAGGAAGTGTTGGGTGTACTTTCTGAAGGAGAAGGCAGAGGCTCTGGACAAGTTCCGAGAGTTCAAGGCGATGGCTGAGAAGGAAGTTGGGTAGCCACTGAAGGTGCTCCGGACAGATAGAGGTGGGGAGTACACCTCTAGGCTGTTTGATGACTACTGCAGAGAATGGGGGATCTCACACCAGCTGACGATGGCGTACTCGCATCAGCAAAACAGAGTGGCGGAGAGGAAGAACTTAACCATTATGAACATGGCGAGGAGCATGGTGAAGGGCAAGGGGTTGCCAAAGAAGTACTGGGCGGAAGCAGTACAGGTAGCGGTGTACTTGCTGAACCGTTGCCCAACCAAGAGTGTGAATTTCAAGACACCGTTTGAATCTTGGTGTGGGAGGAAGCCCAGTGTGAAGCACCTGAGGGTCTTCGGGTGTGTAGCTTATGCTCACATCCCGGACCAGAGGAGGAGGAAGCTTGATGACCGGAGCGAGAGGTGCATCTTTGTAGGCTACGCTCCTGCGAGCAAGGCTTACAAGCTGTACAACCCGGAGACGGAGAAGGCCATCATCTCAAGAGATGTGATGTTTGAAGAAGGAAACAGCTGGAACTGGAATGAGGAGGTGAGGAACATCAAGGGGATGTTCTTCGATGATGAAGAAGAAGAAGGTGGTCAGGGAGATGAAGCGGAGATGGGTGGAGCTGAACCACCATCACCACCTAGTTCAGAGGGAGCTCTCACCCCTTACTCAAGTGGAACGAGTTCAAGCAGAGGAGGAGGATCCGGTGGAGCTAGCACCAGTGGAACAAAGGATGACCGTCCTCAACCTCGGACAAGGAGGTTGGAGGAGATCTATGAAGAGGCGGCGACAACTCATAATAATTTTTCTTTATACTGTTTGTTTGCAGATATTGAGCCGTGCTCATATGAAGAAGCTGCCCAGGAGAAATCTTGGAGGATGGCAATGGATGCCGAGATAGCTTCCATAAAGAAGAATGACACTTGGAGGCTGGTTGATCCACCCGCTGGCCACAAACCCTCGGGGTGAAGTGGGTCTACAAAGTAAAGAAGAACAAGGATGGAGCTGTGGAGAAGCACAAGGCTAGGCTCGTTGTGAAGGGCTACAGGCAAGTCCAAGGAGTGGACTACGACGAGGTCTATGCCCCAGTGGCGAGGATTGACACCATCAGGTTGATCATCGCACTGGCAGCTCATTATGGGTGGACAATCATGCAAATGGATACGGTGGCGGCGTACTTGAATGGCTACCTGGAGGAGGACGTGTACATCGAGCAGCCTCCTGGGTATGTTGTAAAGGGCCAGGAGAAGAAGGTGTGCAATTTGAGAAAAGCACTGTACGGGCTGAAGCAAGGGGCAAGAGCTTGGAATGGGAGGATAGATACATTCCTCCAAAAGCATGGCCACGTGAAGTGCCCATATGAATATGCTCTCTACATGAAGGTGGAGAAGAGTGGGGAAATCATGATCTTATGTCTATACGTGGATGACATGATATTTACCGGGAGCAACCCTGCGATGTTCGAAGAGTTCAAGAGGCTGATGAAGAAGGAGTTTGAGATGACAGACCTAGGAGAGCTGAGTTACTTTCTAGGGGTGGAAGTACAACAGAGAGAAGATGAGATCTTCATCGCGCAGAAGAAGTACGCGGAGGAGATCTTGAAGAAGTTTAGGATGGAGAATAGCAAGTCTATCTCCACTCCTGCTGATCCCGGAATGAAGTTGAGGAAGGACTCGAAGGAGGAAGGTGTTAACCCAACCATGTTCAAGAGCCTGGTCGGAAGTCTAAGGTACTTGACTTTCACTAGGTCGGACATCATGTATGCGGTCGGGGTAGTAAGCAGGCACATGGAGGAACCCAAGCAGGACCACTTTACAGCAGCGAAGAGGATCCTGAGGTATGTGAACGGGACTCGGGACCACGGCTTGAAGTACTCATCTGGAGGAGAGTTGAAGCTAGTCGGCTACTCGGATAGCGACTATGGAAGAGATGTGAACGACCGGAAGAGCACTTCCGGGTATGCGTTCAACATGGGAACCGCGGCGTTCTCATGGAGTTCTAAGAAGCAGGCTTCTATAGCCTTATCATCTTGCGAGGCGGAGTACATCGCAGCGGCGGCATGCGCTTGCCAAGCCATCTGGCTAAGGAACCTTCTGGAGGAACTACATCATGTGCAGGATGGCCCAACGACAGTGTTAGTGGATAACATGTCGGCCATCCAGCTCGCGAAGAACCCGGTGTTGCATGGGAGGAGCAAGCATATCGAGACCCGATATCACTTCCTCCGTGAACAGGTGGAGCTGAAGACAGTTGAAGTTGTGTATTGCCCCACCGGAGAGCAGGTTGCGGACATATTCACCAAGGCGTTGAAGGCGGAGACATTTGTGAAGCTCAAAGGCAAGCTCGGCATGTGCAGCCAAGCTTGAGGGGGAGTTTGTTGGTTTGAGCTGGCGTTGACCGGGGGTCCACTATGTTTTATTATTATTTATTTTTATGTATGACGGAAAAGAAAATAGTTGGCCAGAAAAAAAACTCTGCCTTGTTTTTCTGTGAACAGGATAGCGGGAGAGAGGTAAAGCGAGAGATAGAGAGAGAGAGTAGAAGTGCAGCAGCACTGTTCTGTTTTATCTTCCCGCAGGAGTGTTGAGAGGTCAGCCTGTGAGTTGTCCTTCTCGCAGGGCTAATAAAGCTAGCAGTGAAAGTTCTCGCCTGGCTTATTTTCGTTCTCGCAGGTGGCAGTCGCGAAGCGGGAAGAGGGAGGCTAGCCTTCGTCATCTCGCCGGAAGCCTGGTCCATCTCGCCGGTTTCATAAGTGGTGAAGTAAGGAGTGAGAGCTTGTTTTGTGGAGTTTGTGCTCGCCGGGGTGCAGCTCGCCGGGGTGAATGTTAAGCTCGCGCGGTTTGCTCGAAGTTTCGCAGTTTGAAGTTGCCATCTCGCCGGAGCTGCTTTGATCCCGCCGGATAGGTTGGAGCTCGCCCGTTTACCGTTCCCGGCGGTTGGTCTCGCTGGGAGGAGGATATCGCGAGTTGTTGAGCTCGCCTGAGTAGTTGATCTCGCGCGGATAGATCTCTAGTTGTTGTGCCGAGAAGTTATTTTTTGGAGTTGGCGTGTGGAGGTATTTCAAGGAGGAGTAGATTTACTTAGAAGCGAAGGAGTTGGTTTACTTTGTAGTTAGGAGAAGGTTAGGTCCATCGCGTTTCAACAAGATTCTGCTTTGATTACATCAGACTTCAAGCTAGATAATGCTTAAATCGAGCTGGATCAATTATATTATACTTAAACAGCTTCATTAATACTTCATTTTTGTATCATAATCGCTATGTTAATATTATATTATTATTATTATTGTTATTATTATTATTACTATTATTATTATTATTATTATTATTATTATTATTATGAATCTAGCTTGTTTTTAGGTTAGAAAATTAGGGCTCCGTTTGACGTGATCGTGGCGGTCGTAAATACATGGGTTAAAATGTCATTCGTTAAAGATCACCTATCAAACAGCATCCGTTTAAACATAAAAGTGAATGAAGTTCCTAAGGTGTCCGTTAACAAAAGAAAATTTAACCGGTGTTCATGACCGCCACCAAAATGCCAAACGGAGCCTAAATCTATTTACTTAGGACTTCACTCTTATGTTCCACCCTTTCCCTCCATATGATTCACACCTCCAGGCCTAACATAACTCAATCCCATTCCTGAGGCCCCAACATCCTTGTATACTTTGAGGTAACCTCGTCCTCATCCTTTCATTCTCCCTAGATGGATATTATGTAAAAATTTGTGATAGCGGAAAACGGGAAATCAGTCGCAGGAACACTCAACCTATCCGAGCCCAAGTAAGCAAGATGAAGACAGAAGAACAAGAATCATGTACTGTCAAAAAATCATTACAAGGCGAGACATACATGGCGAGACATGATTCACCAATGTACCCGATGACAAGAAAAAATACAAGGCAAAGAAAACAAGTCGCGCAGACTTGAAGAGTAATCGCCGGCTCTGTTTCTAACCGCTACACAGCCCGCTAAAACTGCTAAGTCGCCAAACATTTACGAAAATTGTTGTGATGTACTAGGAATGAAAAGAATGTCAGAAAGATCTTATTAAAAATTGTCAATTCTATTAAACATCCATCCCTCAGTGCCAATATTTACAAAATCCTTATTAAAAATAGTGGCCTCCTGGTGGAAATGAAAAGAATTTTTTGTAGATTGTTGATTGCCGTGATGCATATAGCTGGCCCCACTATAATGGGATAAAGGCTTGATTGTTGTTGTTGATCCCCTGTTCATTGTTGATTGGGAAGAATCAAAGGCCTGTTGGTGGGAATGGAAAGAAAATTTGAGCTTGTTGATGGGTCAGGCTGCAGGAGATTGACTTTCAATTTTCAACCAGAGGGTTGTATTTCAGTGGAATTGCAGCGAGAGGGAAGAATTGGATGGAAACAATGGGGCGGATCGTGATTGCGAATTTCAATGCATAACAAGTAGACAACCGAATCTCGTGAACGAGTGAACGGTCGGAGATGGATCTTCTGGTGAATTAGTGGTCAGCCAACAGCGACGGGGAGAGCAGTTCAATCACTGAAGCAACCAAGCAGGAAGATTGGAGGCTTCAAGCTGGGATAACTGAGTTTGTCAAGGATGTAGGCAGAACACAGGAGGCGTCGGCTAATGCCTACAACAAGTCGATAAAGAGAAAGGCTTGTAAAATTGGAATGGCGACAAAGCTTGCCAGACACATTTAGGCCTGCAGCTATTTTCTTTGGTCGATTTTGAACCCGTGCGATAACTGTAAGTTTGCTTTTTGATAAAAGGAAAAAAAAGACTGGCCTATGTAGGGCTGCAGCTTATAGGACAGTCTACAGAATCTACACTAAACGTTTTCAAAATTTGGGCTAGTGTCCCAGGTGTGTCCCTGCATGCATGGTTTTGTTAATATATGATGGATGAGGAAGGGATATGAGATACAATAAAAGATACAGAATATGCAATTTTAAAAATATATATGATAAAAGACGCAATATTTTTGAAATTTGAAATTATTTAAATGTAAATATCAATTAATATAAAAGATATTGGTATTTGGTAACAACTACTAAGTATGAGAGACTAATTAGTATGACATATTAAGAACCATATGGAACTAGAACTAAGGTAACTTATTGTTGACGGCAGCATTGGACGCCTGGACTAGAGCCACATCAAAATGAAAGAGCATTGAAGGGAGGATTATCAAAACAAGTGGGATTCAATCTTCTTGCTTTCATTGATATCATTCATCCATGGTAGTGTTCGTCAAAGAAAATCGAAGAAGAACTCACAGCACGCAGTAACGTTCACCGAAGAAGATCAAAGGACTTCAAATTTTGTTCCCCTGGCATTTTAGATGAGTTCACTGGATATATCCAACAAGAAATATCTTGATTTTTATTGTTTGCCGACGATATTGTTTTGGTCGATGAGATGTGCGCGGGTGTAAACACAAAATTTGAATCCTGGCGAGACATTTTAGAAAAGAAGAGTTTTAGGTTAAGCGGAATAAAAATGGAGTATGAGAAGCTTAAATTTATTAGTGTGACTGTGTGAGGATGGATGACTCTGTCATTAAGTTGAGTGACCAAAATATTTCTCGCAATAAGTGTTTTAAATATCTGGGATCCATAATTCAAAATGATGAAGTAGATAAAGATGTGATACATAGAATACAAGCAGGTTGGTTGAAGTGGAGAGGTGCATCCGGGATCTTCTGTGATCATAAAGTACCATTAAAACTTAAAGACAAGTTTTACCATACTGCAATTAGACCAACGATGCTCGACTGTTCGGAGTATTGAGAAGTGAATTATGTAGATGAGCAAAAAAAGAGAATTGCTGAGATGAGAATGCTTAGGCGGATGTGTGGACACACGAAACTGGATAAAATTAGGAGTGAATGTACCAAGGGTAAGAAAGGAGTGAGGCCAATTGTAGAGAAGATGCGAGAAGCTCAATTAACATTGTTCGGGCATGTACAAAAAATACCATTAAAGACACATGTTAGGCGTTGTGAGAGTTTAGCAACTAGGCATGTTAAACGGGGGAGGGGTAGACCCAAAAAGACTTGAAGTGAAACTATAATGAAAGACATGATATACTTAGGAATTAGTGAGATTATGACTAAAGATATGACACAATGACGACAAAGGATCCATACAACGGACCCCACTATAGTGGGATAAAGGCTTGTGTGTTGTGGTTGTTCATTGAAGAATAAGGCAACAAATGGCATTCGAGAAGAGAAGAGAGGAAGATCCACGACAATGGACTCCTCAATGATTGTTCGACGGTGAAAAGAATAACAAAAGAGAAGATCAACAGAAAGAAGAATGACAATGGGCAAGTCATTCAACGGGAGAAGAGAACCTTATATCATGGACGAGGAAGGAAGATCAAAGTTCAGGACTGGTTTGTTTTGGGGATTGCAACAATGTAGTAATAAAATGAGGGTTAAAACAACAAGATACACAATTCAACCGCGTATACAATCGTCACTTTTCTAAAATTTTAAATAATTTTAATATGATGTGTTTAAGGATTCATTTGGTAGAGCGGCTGCGGTTGTAAAAAGAGCTGTTGTAAATGCAGGTTTGTAAATGGAGTTGTTGGAAACTGGTTGTTGGAAATGAATATCTATTTGGATAGTCTGTTTTTGCAGAGCTGTTCCAAACAGAGAACCGTTTGGCCAAACAATGATAGCGTTTTGTAAATATATTTTTAATTTTTTTCTCTAATATATATATAAATATATATATATATATATATATCTACGCGGACTGCTCGTTATTCCAATGCTGAACTCTATTCGCCGATCTTCAAGCCACCAAACCGCACGGTTGCCTAACCTTCAGATCGCGTGAACGGCTGTTGCCAAATTGAACCAAGCTGCTAGAAGCGGACAACTTATTGAACTAGGAAACAAGTCGTAGAAGAGAAGACTGCTTGGTCGCAAACCGCGGCCTGCTGCTAATCCCTTGTTGCTAACCGAAGAGTACGCATTGTCCCTGACTGAAGTCAGAACAAAGTTCCTAGCTTTCCAGCACTACCCGCAAAACCTGCACAACACAAATCGATCAACACTCCAAACCACGCGACTAGAAAAATCTGTCCGCAGCAACTATCCGCGAGTTCTCTTACTGTTCAGCTGGTTAAATGATTGATGTGATAGGGGGTCCTATTTATAGGCGTGGAGAGGAGTGTGATTACCGCTCTAGCTGATAGGATAACCGCCCTATCTTGCGGCGAGCACCAAGTGTATTCGCCAAGCTGCGGACAAACAATCAGATCACCTCTACTAGGCAAGACAGCCAGTCCGCAAAGGTTGCACCACCAAGGACGGATACCAATCCAATCCACCTTGTCGCCAATGCCCAGCTATACTTGATCGCCATACAGGCGGACTCTGCGAATATTGCCCCAGTCCGCCAACCTGTAGACACAACTCCAGTCCGCTCCCGCCTGCAGACACCACTCTAGTCTGTATACCCTGAGCTAGCAGCCAAGACACACAAGACTAACAAAGATATCAGTCCGCGCAGACCGCGCAACCTCCCGGACTGAGCCATCCCGCACAACCCGGCGACCCCGGCACCAGTCCGCTCTAACCTGAAAACTCCGCGGTTACCACCAACTATGCCACCAGAGCTAGACCAAGGCACACGCCACGCTGATCTCCCAAGCTCTAGTCTAGTCTGCAACCCAGACTCCGCGAACTTCAACCGAGTCCGCACCTCGCCATTCTTGGCGAGTTCTGCGGATAGCAATCCTATCCGCCCGGTTATCTTCTGGGAACCAACTGTCGGCTGAACATAACCCGGCCTTGCTAGCCGCCTCCTTTGTCTGCACAGACCATGCGGACAGACCGCCAAGGCTTTCAGAGCACAAGCAGACTGCGACACCATTGCCGACCTGGCTAAACGCCGGTCCTGTCTGCACAGGCTATAAGACCCCTATTTTTTTTTGCTTCTGGTGTATTACGCACAGAATCTCCGTTTTGCGATGACACCAACACTCGGGAAGGTCGTCACTACAAAACGTTGATCTTGCCAGCAGTAACGATCACTAAAGAAGTAGAAGTATATAGTTAGAATAATTAAGTCTAAGTCCACAAATCATATGTAATATATGAAAGAGAATCACATCATAGTCCAAGGCAACGTGCAGGAAGAAGGAGAGGGAAGATATTGAGGTGGAGAGTGAACAAGAGCATGTGGAGGCGGACTTATCTTAGCAGTTATATAATCACAAGCACATTGTAACAAAATCTATGTTAACATTTCTATAGGAATAGAGCAGTGTAGACAAGTAAGTAGAGAGCATCACAGAAAAATAAAGTGACAGGAGAGCACAGAGAAAATAAACTTAACGTATAAGCATGCCCACACAAGCTTATAAAGTTAAGGGATCGTTTGGCAGGGCCTAACATATAAAAAGTCTCATACCAATTTATACGTTAGGGGTAAGGGTTGAAATGTGATGATGACATGATATGCTATGTTATGTAGTTTTAATGTTATGTTCATACAAGTGCAACACACACATGACTCTATGAGCACAGACCTTTAGTTCTCCCATTTAGAGTTAGCTAAACTCTCAGGTACCTACCGTCGTAGCAAACGGAGGCAGTGGGTTGGGCCACCCCGCCTCTAGGCTGACATTCACACCACCTAACCTAGACCTTTGTACGCCTCAATGCGAAGAACACACTGTGGAGCCTCTGCATACTCTGCTGACAAATCCACCAGTCTTTTTCCTTGGCTAAGTGTAAACCACACCCGCCGAGTCATCGTATCGACGTCGGTGTGAACGGCCATCAAATACTGAAGACCCACAACCTTATGCACATGTAGCCATGAGTTCCCGAGCCATCGAATCCCCGGACTAACCTGTCCATTACAACTACCTTCCGAGCCTTCGAATCGTCGGGCTAACTTGCCCATTTCTACAACCACCGAGCCTACTACTAGGGTAACCAAACTAAGTATAACATCCCATTTCCAACTTGACCCCTAAGAGTGGTTTTGTCATGACTAGGTCATGACAAAACCCTAGAAAGCCCAAGAAGACCAAGTGACCCAGGCTCAAGGTGAAAAATCACCTTGGTCTGCAAGTAGGAGAATCCCAATTACTACCTTAGGCATGACCTTAGGGTTTTAACCTGGTCCCATGACACCATTATGGCACCTCTAACCCCAAGGGAGGCCAATATATCGCTAAAGACCCATTGCGGTCAACCAAAAAGAGGCCAAGTTGACTCAAATCCGGGGAGCCTCGAGTGAGTCGACAAGACTCGACGAGTGGATAAGGTATCTACTTAGATAGGTTTTTGGGCTCGGACGTTGAGTGCGTGGAGTGCACTCAATGTCATGGGCTGATTGGCGTTGAGTGCGTCGAGTGCACTCAACGTCATAGGCTGAATGACGTTTAGTGAGCTGACTGCACTCAATGCCATTGGCCGAATTGCATTGAGTGCACTGACTGCACTCAATGTCATAGGCTGAATGGCGTTGAGTGCGCTGACTGCACTTAACGCCATCTTACTTATGCTGAATGGCGTTGAGTGCGTCGAGTGCACTCAATGCCATAAGATGAATGGCATTGAGTGCGCTGACTGCACTCAACACCATTCTTGCTTGGGCTGAATGGCGTTGAGTGCGTCGAGTGCACTCAATGCCATAGGCTGAATAGCGTTGAGTGCGCTGACTGCAGTCAACGTCATCTTGCCATATGCTAAATGGCGATGAGTGAGCTGAGCTCACTCAATGTCGTAGGCTGGATTGCGTTGAGTGAGCTGAGCTCACTCAACGCCATTGTACTTAGATTATTCCGGGCAATTTTGGGTTGTTTGCTGGTTCGGCTAAACCGGACCGTTTCGGGAATTGTGCCAGGATGAGTTAATTGGCCGTTTCATTTATTAGAACTTATTTAAAATAATATTAAGCGTTTATTTTATTAAGACGGTTTAAAACCCGAATTTGCGTGTAATGGAGGAGAGAGAAAGCTCACGTCCATGGCCGAAAATTGGCTTTCATGGCCATTAATGGCACTTGATGCCTTGTCCACATTTCCCTCCTCTTGTATGGCTGGATTCAACTCCTCTAGGGAAGAGGAGGAGTTTCCAGCCGTTACCTGGCTGGATTGAGCCATGTTCACCCCCCACCACCATGGCTGAATTCTCTTTAAAGGAACATTAATGGCCACCACCAATTAGACCCCTCCCCTCCCTCATTTTACTGATTTAAAAGTTTCACAAGACTCAAAGCCTTCGTTTACACACTTTGCTCGAAGGAGATGAGAGATTTCTGTGTGCTGTTGAAGAGCGACGACGACACCTCCACCGCTAATGGCCTTTCGTCGATCGGTACGTCTCCAACCGGAGAACAAGGTCCTCCCCTCCTCTCTCTCTATGGGTAGATCGTAACTTTCTTTAGGATTAAGAATCGGGCTCAGTTGATCCCGATCGGGAAATGGTTTTATTCCTATTTTTTCCGCCAAAATGAACCGTCAGGTTCGCCAGATTCCGCCCCTCTGGCGGCTGTGTCGCCGCATGGCGATTGCCACCACCTCAATGGAGGTAGTGGTGGCGGTGGCCGGCCAGGGAAGTGGCTGGATGGCCGGCGACAGCGCTTGGAAATTGCTCCAGGTCAGGAAAATCACGGGCCTTGGCTGGAGGACAGGCCACTATCCGCCAACGTGACTACTTTAACGTTCTAACGTGCGAGACATCTAACACCCACGAAGACAACCACACAAACTAAAACGCAGCGCGCTATTATGCAAACTAGACAAGTAAACCAACACGGTAGCCACACCGTCAGAAAGATCGGATAAGCGGCTAAAGGCCGTTATCCTTTCTAGCAAAAGGGACCCACTCGGTCCGGACGAGCGATGTTGTACCAAAGAAGATCTACCCGAAAACACGATCGAGAAACGGTAGATCTCCCCCATCAACAAGGTGCGGGGTTCGCCAAACCCTTTTCGGAAATAAAGCGTAGTGATGTTGCAACACTTAAAGCAAAACCCACGAAAATCAACGATTTGCAAGCAACGCAAAAATTACTCCAGCCGCTAGAAAAATCAAGAGGGAAACACACGGAAGTGGAAAGAATCGTTACCCAAGTCGGGATGGATGATTCCGACTGTTTTACCAAGGGATCACTCGCCCGCGGCTCCGCCGGAGTTGTGCCGGATGGAGTAAGAGATTCCGCCGTCGCCGCGTCACGCCGTCTCCAAGTTCCTTGGAGCAAGAAATACTCCACCTCCACCCAAAGGGAGGTAGTCGGCCAAGAAGGAATGGAGATGGTGGTCGGCCTTTGATGGTGGTGGCCGAACAGATTGATGGAGGGGAGTCGGGTAAGGGGTGGCTTGTGAGGAGAAGGATGTGTAGTGGATGTAGATAGAGAGAGGGGAGAAAGGGAAGAGGAAGGGGGCGGTTTTTGGGAATGGAGTGAGGGAGGCGGCCGAATTAGTGAGAAGGAAGAGAGAGGGAGTAGGGGCAGCTAAGAAGAGGAGAAGTAGAGAGATAGGTTTAGGGTTTTCAAAATTCTTCTTCAATACTTCAAAAGGAAACATCCTATGCCTATTTATAGGCTTACAACCATCATCCGGCTATTAGCAGCCCAAAATGAAAATAAAGCTAATAATGTTTTTTTAAACTTAAAGGAACTAATAAAATGCCTAAACAAGTGACACAACAAATACGATAAATAAAATGACATAAATAAAAGGATTAGGCGGGCTTGAGCCGAGGGCGGAGATTATAACGTCGCCCCGAGTGGGAACCATGGCGACGCGAGTCCTTTGGTGGAGATGAGGGAGGGTCTTCAGCAAGCTGCGGTTCGTCGTCTCCACCAGGAAGACGATCCCAGCACCTTTGGATCTGCTTCAAGATTTGTGTTGATTTAATTATTAAATTCCTTTTAGTGTATTTTCCGTCTCGTTTACTGGGTGGTTTTGAAATAAATATTAAAAATAGGTAGGCTCCTTTACAGGAAATGTGACCAACATGAAAGTTGTAGGCCGTGAGGTCTAGTTTATTTTAAAATTTATTTAATTTGGACTCATTTGGGTAAGTGGTTTGACCACAACACCTATTTTGGTGGGGTCTATACCTATGCTAGACCAGATAGTATTTTAAATTCCCCCACCAATCCAGCCATCCAAATGACTTGAAATTTTGGATGGGGTTTGATATTACCTATACCTAAAACATATCCAAAAATGAGAATTTTTAGAAAACATTGTCCTAAAGTTTTTGGAAAAATTTAATAATCCTTATACAATTTAATTAGGTGTCTTAAATAGCACAACAACCCCCAATACTTTGGTGGGTTATCTTAAGGGATATCATAAAGCCCTGATAAAAATCTCAACCCAATTAGGTTTAATTTGAATAAGTTTTGGTGTGACCAAAGTTTGGTCTCCTAAGGGGTAAATTAGGGCAAGGAATATTTGGGGCATGGAAGGGCCAATTCTCACACAAATGGGTTGGGACCTTGGCCAGAGCCCCACGGTCAGTAAACACACACTATCATGGATCTTGATATGGATTGGGGTGGGTTAACCCTTGAACCCTAGTTCAAACCCTAAGGTTGGACTTTGAGGGTTTGTGAAGGACATAGGGTGATATGCCCTTGTATGGACTTGGTATTTAGGACAAATAATTGTAGGGTGGTGAAATGCCCTAGGAAGTGGTTGGGTATTGGTTGGAAACAAATACCCCACATAAACAACTTAATAAGTATTTAGGTCTTTACACCCTAGGAAATTTTATAATGGGTCATATGACCTTGATTAATAGTGAAACTTTGGTAGAAGTGTTTTCATTCTGATATTCATATCTAGGAATTTTTTTGATGAATTTTGGATCAATAAATATAGTACTTCATTTACAAACCATCAGATGGTACTTTATACTTAGAAATTTATTATGTATTAATAACTCACTGGAATCTTATGAAATTTAGTCAGAGGACCTTTTATGATTGCATATATCTTTTTAGATTTTTATGGAAATTTTAGAAGTCTGGTTATATGGGTTGCTTCACAAAGTGATATTTTCCATGTAAAACAATTTGAATTAATTTTGGTACCTAGTAAAATTGAAAAAATTAAAATTGATGGGTACCCCTTAATTTATAAGGAATTATGATAACTTCTGCGCCCCGGATTGTAACTCCTGCGCACCGGATCGTAACTCCCCCGCACCAAATCGCAACCGCCGCCGCCGCCGCCATCTTTATGGGCGGGCGGCGGCCGGTCTCCCACGGCCGCCCGCCCCCCTTAGCGGCCGGCCGCCCCCATGCGGCCGGCGGCCGCGGCCGACCGCCCGGGGCCGGCCGCCCCCCTTGCGGCCGGCGGCCACGACCGGCCGTCCCCCTTGCGGCCTGCAGCCGTGACCGGCCGTCCATGGCCGGTCGCCCCCCTTGCGGCCGGCCGCCGCGGCCGATCAGTCGTGGCCGGACGCCTCCTCACAGCCGGCCGCCTCCTCCCTCGGGCGGCCATCGACCGACGCGCCTCCTCCGACCACCGTCGTGGGTTGGCCTTTTCTTCACCGTCCGATCATGGCGGACCATCACGGCCCTCCGATCGCCACGAGTGATCGTGGCCCTCCGATCTGCGATTAACCACCCTAACGACCTTCGAAACCTTATATAAGCACTCCTGATAGTTCATTTGGGGGGATCGGGCTTCATTCTCTCCTTCGCTTTCTCTCTCTTCGTTCCTACTTTTCCCCAGAGCTTCTCTCTCTATTTGTCTCCTCCTCTTCCATTTTACTCACTAACTTGGCAGGTTATCCCGCGAACGCCGCCCAGAGAAGGAAGGAAGCGAAGTGCCAGTAAAGGCAGCCCTCCTCAGTCTAAGGCATAGAGCGCAGGCATCCTGCGGCTCGCGAGCCAGAAGAGCAAGCACTCAAGAAAGATGCACGTCAAAGTGCACGTACTCCTAAGCGGTGGCTTATCACCCACGGAAAGCTCTCTAACCTCCCCAGTATTTGTAACAAGGCGCGACCTGTCACCCTCGCTTTCTCTTTACAAGAGCGCTGTAATAGAGATAGATAGTGGAGTTTGGCTGGCACAGACCCGGCCACATGGTTTTTTCCCTTTTCCGGGGTTTTCCACGTCAAAGTTGTGTGTGTACATTTTCTCCGTTTCTTTTGTGACTGTGTGCGTACTCAATCGCCCGGGGCTAAGACGGACCAATCAGGAAGCGGTCTACCGAGGGCATTGAGCGAACCGCAACAGTTTGGCGCCGTTTGTGAGAAAGATTCCCAACAAGCGAGAGAATACTCAGAAGTTTGTCAGAGCGAGACAGAATGGACGGAAAGAGCACTCAAACGACTAGGGGGTCGATCCGGCATGAGCAGGAGGATCAAGCCGCGTCGCAGTCTTTAGCGAACGCGCCGCCACAAGAGGACGTCGCAGCACCTGGGGCGGCGCTGCCTGAGAACGTGGCGCCCCCGCCAGACATTCGGGTCGAGATGCTCGCCCTCTTGAGACAACTCGCAGGCCCCCACGTGCCCGCAGGGGTACCAATTCAAGAAAATCTACCAGTACCACCAGCAGAAGGCCAGAGGGCCGTAGAAGAAGAATCCGAGTCGTCAAGGCACGACAACGTCGAGCATCCCATTCGCCATGTCAGGGCAGCGGGAATCACCCCTCTCCTCAGCAATCAGCAGCAGCCGGTCCCAGCAGAGCCAGGTGCAGGAATGACTCGGGAAGCATTCCGTGAAATGTTCGAAGAAGAGTTTGGAAAAGTCGGCCGACGAGCGATGGCGACGCGCCGCCCCGCTCGGAGGGCATCACCCTTGTCTCCTGAAGTACTGTCCTATCCCGTCCCTCAGGGATTCAAGATCCCCCACGTTGAAACATACGACGGAGTGGACGATCCTTGGGAGCACATCAACCACTTCTATACGATCCTCCACCACTGCAACGCTCCCGATGAACTGCTTTGTCAGGTCTTCCCTACCACCCTCAAGGGGCAGACCCGCACTTGGTTCCATTCCCTCCGAGAGGGGTCAATCAAGAACTTTCCACAACTGAGCCAACAATTCCTTAATCAGTTTGTGGCCAATCGCAGGATCGCAAAGGATCCATCCCACCTCTCCGGCATCCGACAGAGTGAAACCGAGAACTTGAAAGAGTTTTTCCGCCGATTTACTACAGAAGCTAGACAGATCCCTAGGGTAGACCCAGAACTCCTTCGAGGAGTTTTCCTCAGGGGACTCCGACCAGGCGAATTCTATTCCGCTCTAATGCGGGATACGGTCCCCAGTTATGCAGATTTGGTACTGTCACAACCCACATTTTCTCCGAATTAAAGAATTATCAGAGTATGAGAAAACACGCGTCATGATGCCACGTCAAGCAGGGGATAACTGCTGACGCTCAGGCAAAACCACCTACTATACTTTAAGAAAGAAATTCATGATTTTAATGATTAGAAAATCAGTTATACTTAGAGGCCGTATCCCTCGGCTCGGTGGATCACCTAGTCCACGGTTAAAAACTATACTTAAGCGCTGCGAAAAAAAAACTTTATTCAGGTTTGACATCCTAAGAAGTGCATAAGAGCCCTAAGAGGACAACTTATGCTATGCAAGACTCTACATTTAATTTATATTATATATAGGAAAACGATCTTTATACGCTGCTTGGAAAATAGTGATTTACTTTTATAAATCATGCTGATCATGCAATATATTTACAATATTACTTTTAGTTTCAAAATAACTAGCAACCTAGCATAAATCCTCCCCAGAGCAAGTAGACTATCTTCAGAAAACGTTAGCAGCAAAAGTAATATAGCTAGTACAAAGGTAAAAACTACCAATGGGCGCCAACAACCTGACACGAACCCACTAGCAAATATGTATGTCTGTAAGAAAAGTACAGAAAAATTACCTCACTAACAAGCAACAGAACCTCCAAGGTCAAAGAGACCACCAACAACACCACCGTAACCTAGCCACAAAACTGGCTACTGCTCAGAACCTGAGGCATTCAAAAGAAGAAAGAATACCTCAGCAAGCAAAATAAGAAAGAACTGCATGAAAGTGTCAACCAGGGGGGGGGGGGGGGTAAGTGAAAGAGGAAAACACACCGCAGTAAAAGTCACAACTGCCCCAAGGCAAGACAACAAGGAATGCACTACTTGCGAGGAAACAACATCAACTTTGCCCAGAAACTACATCCTGCAGGGTCTACTAGGCTTCCAAGAGCCCAAAATGCTGAAATCTACCAAGGAAGAAACACCTAACACCCTAAGCTATGTGAGATGGTAGTAGCAAAAACAAATAACATGGATTCGGGTTGGAGTCAAACTCAGTCCCCCAACCTCCATTTCCAAGCCAACAAGCTCAAGGGTCTACATGTGAAAGCACAAGGGACCTTCCACCCCCTTGCCCAGCCCGTGACTGGAGCAAGATAGAAGAAAAAGGGTGGCATTTGCTAAATTACACAACACCTCCCCCATGAAGAGCTTCAAACCACCACTACTAACCACGACCCACAATTCGGCCTTTAGGAAAGAAAAGCATGGCCGATAAAGAAACTACAAATATAATCAAGGAATTCACTGGGAACGAAAATCGAGGTAAGGGAAACAGTGTTGAAATCACTCAACACGGCTTGACGTTGAGTGGGACCCACTCAACGCCTAACCAGACCTTGGCGTTGAGTGAGTTAGCCTCACTCAGCGCCAGAACAACCATGGCGTTGAGTGAGAATCACTCACTAAACGCCCTCCGCAAGAACAGCTCTTGCGTTGAGTGAGCTATCCTTACTCAATGCAAAAATAGCCATGGCATTGAGTGAGGTCCACTCCCTCAACGCCTTCAGCAAAAGAGTCAGTGGCGTTGAGTGAGCTAACCTCACTCAACGCCAAAACATCTATGGCGTTGAGTGAGGTCCACTCCCTCAACGCCTTTAGCAAAACCACAAAACCCAACAATGGCGTTTAGTGAGTCCACCTCCCTCAACGCCAAAACAACTTTGGCGTTGAGTGAGGTCAACTCACTCTATGCCAAAGTTCATTCCCACAGGAAAACCCTAACCCAACGCCAACAAGAAGAGGTCGGCGAGAATGCCGACTGATTCGCGCTGAATCGGCGGGAATGCAGGATGATTCTCGCCGATTCGGCGGGAATCCAGGATGATTCTCGCCGATCGGCGGGAATCCAGATTGATTCTCGCCGATCGGAGGGAATCCAGATTGATTCTCGCCGATCAGTGGGAATCACTGACGTTATACGTCGAAATCGGCGGGAATCACTTGGTGATTCCCGTCGATTTTGACTTAGACGAAAATTCTCACTCAAACACCCCACCACTCAGCCGCAAAGAACAAACCAAACTATGGCTTTGAGTGTGTCCACCACACTCAACGCCAAGTTCGGGAGGCTTTTGGCTTTGAGTGTGTGCACCACACTCAACACCAAAACCCGAGAGTCTACCAAGACTGGTTCAAACCAGAGCCCTACCACAACAAACTTCCTCACTCTCTCTCGGCTCTGTACAACCCCGTAGTCGGGCGAGCGGGACCCTCCCCAAATGTCGACCTAGGGGCGTGCTACGGGCGACGAATTGGTGCGACTCCGTTTGAGGGCGTGCGGGCACTCGTGCGCGCATGTGGAGATTTTATGTTTCATATTATGATATATATATATTTATAATATATATTTATTATATACATATATTTATAATATATGCATGTGTCAACATATATATATATATATATATATATATATATGTTTATATATATATATGGGGGGAGGCATAGAGACAGGGCAGCAAAAAGAAAAACAAAAAAGAAAAGAAATGAAAAAAGGGGGAGGGGGCATCGGGCAGAGAAAAAGGAGAACAGGAAAAGCCCTAATGGCTTCTCCCCCCCGATCGGCCGCCTGGAGCCACCCCTGCCGCCCCTCTCCCTCTCTCCCGGCCGCCTTGAGCAATCCCCTGCCTCCCCTCTTTCTCTCGGCATGGAGCAGCACAGGCTCGGCCTCCTCCTCCTTCCCCGTCGCCGGCCGCACCAAGCCATCCCGAGCCTGACCGCCTCTCTCTCCCGTCGGCCTGGAGCAAGCCGACCCCCAGTCGCCCCTCTCTCCCGTCGGGCAGAAAGCCGACCCGAACCCCCGACCGCTCCTCTCTCCCGTCGGCCAGCAAGGAGAGCCCGAGCCCGGTTATCTTCCCCCCTCTCGACGCAGCCTGGATCTAGTAAGGCCAGCCCGAGCTCGGCCTCCTTCCCCGTCGCCGGCCGCATCGAGCTCAGACCGAGCCCATCTCTCTCCATCCTCACCGCCGACAAACAAGGCCCGAGCTCCCCGTCTCTCTCTCCCTCTCTCCAGCCACCGGGTACAACAAGGATGTGCCTTGCTTCTCTCTCTTCCTCGCTGCCGCCTGCAGCTAGGTTAGCCGGGAGCTCCTCTCCCGGCACCGCTTGGAGCTAGGCCGGTTGGGATCGGCTTCCCCGACGCCGCTTGAAGTTGTGGAGGCCGGGACAACCTTCGCCGACGCCACTTGGAGCGCGATCAGCCATGGAGAGGCTCGACGATGGAGGGAAAAATGACTTGGAGCTTCTGGCTCTCCAACGGAGGTCGGATCCGCGCATGGACAACCACTACGGACGCTAGACGTCAAGCCTCGGGCAATGTGCGTGGTTGCGGCTCCGCCAAACACGCGTCAAGGGTAACGAAGTTTCTACTCGGGCAGGTGAAGCCCTTAATTTTCATATTTGCATGGGAGCACCTCTCCACCGACGAGTGGGGGAAGGATGCTCTCTGACGGGTTGACGTGTACGTCCCCGTAGTTAATTGCATTAGCGCCCGGAAGCGTGAGTACGGGTTTAGGCATGCTGTGTGAAGCCCATCCGGACGTGTGAGCCGGATTGGTGATGTTCTGAGGTTCCCGGAGAAGACTCCGAGGAAGTTGTTTATTAGTCGCTTGCAGGGAATACGCACCATAGCCCCCAAAAAAGGGGTGCGCGCATTATGTTTGGCCTGCTTGTGTTAGCCGACCGATGCCTAGTAGGCCGTCGCTCGTCGAGACATTGATGTACAGGTACTGCAGTAGCAAGCGGGAAGTAGCGGGCTTAAGCCCTCAGTTTGTGCCGGCCCAAGAAGGCCTATTTCTGCTTATGTTGCCGGCCTGCGTGCCGAAGTATGGAATTTACATTCCTGTAATTATTTAATGCCTGTGATGCCCTGTGAATTCTTTTTATCTTTTTCATCTTAGGCGGGCGGTATGTTCGCGAACCGCTCGCCCCGTGGGAGCCCCGAGGTATAGTTGTCGGGAATCCCCTGATGGCCTGTTGATAGCCTTTCAAGACAACGTAGTTACGTTGTTAGCGGCCCAATTGGGGCTGCATGGAGTAGGGCTGCTGGGCGGTTTTACGCCATTAAAAAGGCGGGCGGGGGACAATTTTTATAGACCCAGGTAGACACCTCTAGTTAAGGAGTGGATCTTGAGATCCTCCTTAGATGTTCCGGCCGGCCAAGAGAGCCCGCCGAAGGTGTCTTAGCTCAGCCCCTGGTGTTGGAGGGGAAGCGTTTGATAGTCTTCCGGGTATGCGGTGGGACCTCCACGCTGAGGCCTTGGGTCTGTCCCTTGTGTTCCTAGCCTTGAGCCTAGATTGTTCACTTGAGTGTAGTAGGTGTGCGGACACCCCTTCCCCAAGGGTCGAACTCCACGGAGACCGATTTTTCGGTTTTAACACTTTGGTGCGGTGAGCGTGGAGAGTGGCCAGCACGGAAAATCTCAGGTGAATGTCATGGCTTTAGAAGAGGAACCAAGAGACCACCAGGGTCATGCGCGGACATTTTGTATGTAAGGTCCTCATACTCGGAGTTGTCCCCTCCTATAGCTGTTGTTGGAATCTCATAGTATTTGGAGTAGGATTTGCACCTATCTGAAGCGCCTCTACCTATGAAAACATGTGTATCCTCACTTATTACATCAACGAGAAACCTGGAGGTTATTATCTTCAAGGTCGAGTAAGAGAGCGGCTGAGAGGTATTTGGAGCTGGGGTAACCCAAAAGGGTTCCATCCCTAACGGTAATATGTTTCCTCTTCCTTATGATTCAGTAGCGGTCAAGTTTTCTTTTTATTGCCAATTCGCCTCAAGCTTCTGAGGGCTTCAAGGGTTAGCCTCGCGATCGACTCCGGAAGCCAAGCGTCCAACCCGTTCCTTTTAAATAGCCTAGTTCGGACGATGGGACGGTGCTGCGGGGCTTTAAGCGCTATTGTAAGACCGAGCCTCTGCACTGACGGCCGGGATCAGCTCCCCCCTTGCACGTCGGCCTATGTCCTCCCGATCGCACCTCTCCTCCGACTAGGGGAATTATCAAGAACGAGCCTAGACGCTAACCTCCCAGATTTGATAAAGGGCCGATCTCTCCAAGCAATCGCAAGTGAAGGCCTTTGTTATTGAGAGAATAGGATAACCTGTGAAGGGGCAGGTTTTGGCCCAAGGGAAGATGTTGGCCTCGAGTGCGTCCTAGAGGACCCTCGCAGGAACATTACCCGTCGCCCGTGCACTAGCTCTCATCATCGAGTGACATGACGGAAAGCGAACTTTGTCTTTAGATCAGGATACGAGCTGTCGACCTGTTCCTTCTAAATAGCCCAGTTCGGACGATGGGACGATGCCTCGGGACTTTAAGCGCTCTTGTAAGACCGAGCCTCTACACTGACGGCCGAGATCAGCTCCCCCTTGCACGTCGGCCTATGTCCCCCCGATTGCATCTCTTCCGATTGGAGGAATTATTAGGAACAGGCTCGGACGCCAGCTTCCCGATTTGACGACTTCCAGATCGCCTCTCTTATAAAAGAATGCATTCTCCATTTGTAAAAGCATCGGTGCAATTAACTCTCCAACACCTCTTAAGTAAGCAGGATGTCTTCACCTCGAGCAAAGTCAAGTCCTCGAGTAGTAGTGCATTTTCCTATCACCAAAAATCAGGCTGAGTATGAGGCGGTTATAGCGAGACCGTGCCTAGCCAGAGAAATTGGGGTACATGATGTGGAGGTTCTTACTGACTCCTTAGTGGTGGCCTCCCAGATTAACGTGGAGTTCGAAGTGAGGGAGCCTATCCTCCAGTTATACTTGGCAAAAATGTTCCAAGTCTTCTCGCTCTGGGGTTAGGTCTCGATTCTCCCGCTGTCAGGCTCCCACCAAGCTGGCAGGGCAGGGGTCTCGATGGACGTCGTTATGATCCTGGGGCTGAGCCCGGAGGATGTTCAACACCCGCCCTCAGGCTCCCATCTAGCTGACTGGCCTGGTGGTAGCACCCGAGAGAGGCAAATGTTCCAAGTCTTCTCGCTCTGGGGTTAGGTCTCGATTCTCCTGCTGTCAGGCTCCCACCAAGCTGGCAGGGCAGGGGTCTCGATGGACGTCATTATGACCCTGGGGCTGTGCCCGGAGGATGTTCAACACCCGCCCTCAGGCTCCCATCTAGCTGACTGGCCTGGTGGTAGCACCCGGGAGAGGCAAATGTTCCAAGTCTTCTCGCTCTGGGGTTAGGTCTCGATTCTCCCGCTGTCAGGCTCCCACCAAGCTGGCAGGGCAGGGGTCTCGATGGACGTCATTATGACCATAGGGCTGAGCCCGGAGGATGTTCAACACCCGCCCTCAGGCTCCCATCTAGCTGACTGGCCTGGTGGTAGCACCCGGGAGAGGCAAATGTTCCAAGTCTTCTCGCTCTAGGGTTAGGTCTCGACGCTCCCGCTCCCAGGCTTTCACCTAGCTGGCTGAACCGACGGTATCACCCGGGAGCCCGAACGATTCTATGTGGGCATCATTATGACCCTGAACACCGTTATGAAATTCGGAGTGACAATGCTCCCGTCACAATCTATGTGGACGATCGAAGTATTCGTTTACCAGACCCCGAGCAGATCCCGCTGCCAGGCTCTCACCTAGATGGCAGGGCTGGATGTCACTCGGTGGATAGAGATAGTTTGAAATTTGGAGGGAGTTCAGATACTTTGCAGGACCCCGAGTGATGCTCGGCCCCGGGTAGACCCGCTGCCTGGCTCCTACTAGCTGGCAGCTCCGTAGGCTCTCCTGGGGGGTAAGGGACCCCGAGTGCTGCTCGGCCCCGGGTAGACTCGCTGTCAGGCTTTCACTAGTTGGCAGGGCTGTAGGCACACATGGGGGGAAAGGGAGACAGTTTGAGGTTTGGGAAGAATTTGGGTATTTTGCAGGACCCCGAGTGATGCTCGGCACCGGGTAGACCCGCTGCCTGGCTCCTACTAGCTGGCAGGTCCGTAGGCTCGCCTGGGGGGTAAGGGACCCCGAGTGCTGCTCGGCCCCGGGTAGACTCGCTATCAGGCTTTCACTAGCTGGCAAGGCTATAGGCACACCTGGGGGGAAAGGGAGATAGTTTGAGGTTTGGGAAGAATTTGGGTATTTTGCAGGACCCCGAGTGATGCTCGGCCCCGGGTAGACCCGCTGCCTGGCTCCTACTAGCTGGAAGGTCCGTAGGCTCGCTTGGGGGGTAAGGGACCCCGAGTGCTGCTCGGCTCCGGGTAGACTCGCTGTCAGGCTTTCACTGGCTGGCAGGGCTGTAGGCACACCTGGGGGGAAAGGGAGACAGTTTGAGGTTTGGGAAGAATTTGGGTATTTTGCAGGACCCTGAGTGATGCTCGGCCCCGGGTAGACCCGCTGCTTGACTCCTACTAGCTGGCAGGTCCGTATGCTCGCCTGGGGGGTAAGGGACCCCGAGTGCTGCTCGGCCCCGGGTAGACTCGCTATCAGGCTTTCACTAGCTGGCAAGGCTGTAGGCACACCCGGTGGGCAAGGGAGAGAGCTTGAAAAGAGTTGATTTTTTGTTATGTTGCAGTGCATTAAATATTGCGTGTATCCTCGATGATGAGCCTAAGAGGAAAAACACGGGCTAGTGATATTCGTGCTAGAGCCTCTAACGAGATTATGTGAAAAGTAAGCCATAGGGGTGGAGCTCCCTTTGTACCCAAATGAAGAATTCTCACAAATTTTTTCTTTGGGTCGGCTCCCACTCGCCGGATACGTAGGGTTGGATGATTCTTTCCAAGCTTGTACCAACCTTGAAAAGAGCGGGGATTGTGTACAACCCCGTAGCCGGGCGAGCGGGACCCTCCCCAAATGTCGACCTAGGGGCGTGCTACGGGCGACGAATTGGTGCGACTCCGTTTGAGGGCGTGCGGGCACTCGTGCGCGCGTGTGGAGATTTTACGTTTCGTATTATGATATATATATATTTATAATATATATTTATTTATAATATATATTTATTATATACATATATTTATAATATATGCATTTGTCAACATATATATATATATGTGTTTATATATATATGTGGGGGGAGGCATAGAGACAGGGCAGAAAAAAGAAAAACAAAAAAGAAAAGAAATGAAAAAAGGGGGAGGGGGCATCGGGCAGAGAAAAAGGAGAACAGGAAAAGCCCTACTGGCTTCTCCCCCCCCCCCCCCCCGATCGGCCGCCTGGAGCCACCCCTGCCGCCCCTCTCCCTCTCTCCCGGCCGCCTGGAGCAACCCCCCGCCGCCCCTCTTTATCTCGGCCTGGAGCAGCACAGGCTCGGCCTCCTCCTCCTTCCCCGTCGCCGGCCGTACCAAGCCAGCCCGAGCCCGGCCGCCCCTCTCTCCCGTCGGCCTGGAGCAAGCCGACCCCCAGCCGCCCCTCTCTCCCGTCGGCCAGCAAGCCGACCCGAACCCCCGGCCGCTCCTCTCTCCCGTCGGCCAGCAAGGAGAGCCCGAGCCCGGTTCTCTTCCCCCTCTCGGCGCCGCCTGGATCTAGTAAGGCCAGCCCGAGCTCGGCCTCCTTCCCCGTCGCCGGCCGCACCGAGCTCATACCGAGCCCATCTCTCTCCATCCTTGCCGCCGGCAAACAAGGCCCGAGCTCCTCGTCTCTCTCTCCCTCTCTCCAGCCACTGGGTACAACAAGGATGTGCCTTGCTTCTCTCTCTTCCTCGCTGCCGCCTGCAGCTAGGTCGGCCGGGAGCTCCTCTCCCGGCATCGCTTGGAGCTAGGTCGGTCGGGATCGGCTTCCCCGACGCCGCTTGAAGTTGTGGAGGCCGGGACAACCTTCGCCGACGCCACTTGGAGCGCGATCAGCCATGGAGAGGCTCGACGATGGAGGCAAAAATGATTTGGAGCTTCTGGCTCTCCAACGGAGGTCGGATCCGTGCATGGACAACCACTACGGACGCTAGACGTTGAGCCTCGGGCAATGTGCATGGTTGCGGCTCCGCCAAACATGCGTCAAGGGTAATGAAGTTTCTACTCGGGCAGGTTTAATTTTCATATTTGCATGGGAGCACCTCTCCACCGACGAGTGGGGGAAGGATGCTCTCCGACGGGTTGACGTGTACGTCCCCGCAGTTAATTGCATTAGCGCCCGGAAGCGTGAGTACGGGTTTAGGCATGCTGTGTGAAGCCAATCCGGACGTGTGAGCCGGATTGGTGATGTTCTGGGGTTCCCGGAGAAGACTCCGAGGAAGTTGTTTATTAGTCGCTTGCAGGGAATACGCACCATAGCCCCCAAAAAGGGGGTACGCGCATTATGTTTGGCCTGCTTGTGTTAGCCGACTGATGCCTAGTAGGCTGCCACTCGTCGAGGCATTGACGTATAGGTGCTGCAGTAGCAAGCGGGAAGTAGCGGGCTTAAGCCCTCAGTTTGTGCCGGCCCAAGAAGGCCTATTTCTACTTATGTTGCCGGCCTGCGTGCCGAAGTATGGAATTTACATTCCTATAATTATTTAAATGCCTGTGATGCCCTGTGAATTATTTTTATCTTTTACATCTTAGGCGGGCGGTATGTTCGCGAACCGCTCGCCCTGTGGGAGCCCCGAGGTATAGTTGTCGGGAAGCCCCTGATGGCCTATTGATAGCCTTTCAGGACAACGTAGTTACGTTGTTAGCGGCCCAATTGGGGCTGCGTGGAGTAGGGCTGCTGGGCGGTTTTACGCCATTAAAAAGGCGGGCGGGGGATAGTTTTTATAGACCCAGGGAGACACCTCTAGTTAAGGAGTGGATCTTGAGTTCCTCCTTAGATGTTCCGGCCGGCCAAGAGAGCCCGCCGAAGGTGTCTTAGCTCAGCTCCTGGTGTGGGAGGGGAAGCGTTTGATAGTCTTTCGGGTATGCGGTGGGACCTCCACGCTGAGTCCTTGGGTCTGTCCCTTGTGTTTCTAGCCTTGAGCCTAGATTGTTCACTTGAGTGTAGTAGGTGTGCGGCCACCCCTTCCCCAAGGGTCGAACTCCAAGGAGACCGATTTTTCGGTTTCAACAGGCTCTACCCGCCAAAGCACCAACCTAGAACTACAAATCTGGAGTCTAAATAATGAACACAACTAGCAGGTTGAGCAAACAGCATAAGGAGGGGGCTCATAGGAGAAACTAAGCCCTAAATTTAGCAAGATAAAGGAGAACATGTTTGGTTTCTACCCTAAGGCTAACCGGGAAAATATTCCATAATTCAAAAGAACAACAATGGCAAGGGCAAGAATACCACTTGCCTCGATTTCTGGCGAAGCTTGGTCGGCTTTCCCTCCTCTTTGTTCTGCACTAGAAGGAGCAGCACCTAACAGGCAAACCCGCACTTTAATGGCAAAAAACCACAAGAAACCGAAAATCCAAGTCTCCTAAAACTCCACAAAAAACAAACCTCTTACCGTCGAAACGTAGAACTGAGCGAGAGCAAGACAACGCTGCTTTCGGAATCGAAATCCGTCCACGAACACTCCCGGAATCACCGTCCGAAGGCTAGGGCTAACCGTCGCTTCCGCCTCTGCTTTCCGCGAAACAGGAACAACAGTTTTCTTTTGATCTCAGGAAGGAGGAAGGAGAAGTAGGCCCGCTGATTCTAATTAAGGCTTTAAAATAAGTCTAACATGCCAGTTCAGCCTAACCGTCTCCCAAGCCACCGGATCACTTAAATTAAGAGGGTTTCTAATTAGATTTTACTAATGGCACACCCAAAACGACACGAAAACCGAACTTCCTCGGAATTCGATAAAATTTTCACCGTAGCTAAATATCCACGCTACAAACACAACGGCGAAGTCGAAATTAACTTTCGACGAACAGAACTCGAGTTATACCCTCCCAAAGCCAAAACACAAGCATCCCCGGAGAGGCCACACCGGGTCACCCAAAACGACTCGGTTTGCTAGGGAGATCTTGCCAATAGGCTACAAAATAGGGCACCCAGTTCTAAGGAGTTAAGACCACACTCCACAGATGGCACAAGCCAAGAAAACGCGTCGACGTAATGCCAAACAAGAATTTAATAATCGTAGAAAAAAAATTGGGGGCGTTTAAGGTACACCGGGTGGAAGCTCAGATAGCCGTAGATGAGGCCATTGAGGCCCACCGTCGACAGTTTCAAGAAAGCCAAAAGAGGCAGAAGCAGCAGAAGCAGCCCTCCGGAAGACGAGCATAGAGGCGCGACGAGAACTGTCGCATCGAGCATCGCAATTAGGAGCCCCGGAGAGGCCAGGATTACGGGCCTTCCCGAACTTACACCCCTCTCAACACCACTCGCGCCAACGTCCTATATACTATTCAGGGCGATTCGGCGCTCCAAAGGCCAAGGGCCCTCCCGCCCAATCAAAGGGCTGATCCGTCAATGTACTGCGACTTCCATCGAGGAACCGGGCACACTGCTGAAGAATATGTAAAGTTGAAGGATGAGATAGAGCGCCTAGTTTGGTAGGGAATACTCAGGCATTTTCTTCAAGGATGTGTGCGAGAGCAGCACGAGGGCCCGCTTGCATAGAGAGAACTGCCACCTACACACCGAGAAGCGCAGGGGGGCAGGCAGGTCGTCGGGATTATGGAAGTAATCTCCTGTTTTCCCTTTCCCACGGTAACCTCCATCTCCGCTCCCCAAGAGGACAAGGAGGTTGGAATCATCCCCACCATTATCTTCAGCGAGGAGGACCTCCAGGGCCTCCGCACACCACATCAGGACCTGCTAGTTATTGTAGCAGAAATCGGCAACTCCAGCTTCCGCATAAAGCGAATTCTGGTGGAGAACAACAGTTCAGTAAATGTTATATTCATGATTGCGTTAACTAGTGTGGGAATCCAAAGGCAGAATCTTCATCCAGCATCAGACCCAATCTACGGCTTCAGCGGGGCGCCCGTGTCCGTGGCTGGCACCCTCACCCTTCTAGTGACCCTAGGAGAATTTCCAAGGCAGGTCTCCCACAACGTGCAAATTGTGGAGGTCGATACAGAATCACCCTACAATGCGATTTTTGGTTGGCCCCTCTAAACAGCTTTCCAGGCAGTCCCGTCAATTCTGCACCTCGCAGTGAAGTTTGTCACGCCTGTGGGGGTTGGGGTTGTCAGGGGCAGCCAGGACATGGCACGCTCATGTTATATGCACCAAGCACGGTCGGAGGTCGTCTCAGGAACCAGCATCTACCGCATCTAACAAGTCGCTTTGGAGAGGGGCCAGAACCGAGGCGAACGTGCCTCCTAAAAACTTTTCTCTATATCAAACTACCCAAAGACAACTATAAAGTCGCGAGGAAAACCCTCATGCACAAACTATCCTGCATACTCCTTTTTCTGCTTTCATTCTAACTCTTGCCATGCAGCAAACACGTCAGAAGGACATCTCGTCCCTCAGACACCCCCTGAGGCCAGGATTATTAGTTCCACAAAACGGTCTGGTACCCATCGACATGCGACCCACTTGGAGGTTTGGAATCCGTCATCATGCAATGGAGCGACCAAGATAAAGAAAAAACCAAACAACTCATCTCTTTACCTTTATATACTGTGATTACGATATCACTAACTCCTAAAACTTGCAGGACCGATTTGGAATCCGTCCCCTGGGGTCCGACGAGCAACTATAGAACGATTGTCTCAATCCCCCTGGCACGGCTCAAGGGTTCACACTTCACCCGTCCAGTGGATTACGACGTCATCGGGAATGAGCACCCCCGGTTGACCGCGGCCCATAGCGCGATAGACTCGGCCTGACAACAGGTCGCGATGTCGTTTTGGGACCGAATACCAAGTCCCACGCAAACTGTAGCATGGTGGCCTCGACCTTTCTCCTATGGAAGAAATGCTCACTCTTCTCTTAAGGAGCGGGTCGTAACATCGTCAGGGACCATCTCCCTCAGTTGTGCATAGCCCACAACACGATAGCCTCGACCTCACTCCACCAGCGCAAGGACCCGACCTTCGCTGCGTAGTAGGTTGCGACGTCGTCCGGGTCTTCGGGGAAACGCCTCGCAAATTCTAGGGTCCATCAGCTGCTCGCGGGGGTTCGAATCGACCATGTCCTCCTGCCGACAAGAGGCCGAGGATTATGACTCTTCACCTCCATCCGAAGCTCGACGCCCCGCCATTCTGGGAAAGCCCCCACGATCGGTGTAATTACAACCTCATGGTCCATCAGCTGCTCGCGGGGGGTTCGAATCGACCATATCCTCCTGCCGACAATAGGCCGAGGATTATGACTCTTCACTTGCATCCGAAGTCTGATGCCCCACCCTCGCAGGGCCTGCCCCCCTCGCGACTGGTGCCTAACTAAGCTACAATCGCAACTAAATCGGGTTCCATCCCCGCAAAATCCACATCTTAACCAACCACAGCCACACTATGGCGCGATGGGTTCAATCTCTCTGGCGCGGTTCAGGGGTGCACCCTTCGTCCGCCCAGCGGTTTGCGATATTGTCGATGACCAGTTCCCCCAATTGTGTGCTGCCAATAGCGCGATGTCCTCAGCCTAGCAACAGGTTGCGGAGTCGCCAAAGGGACCAAAACGTTGAGTCCCCCGCAGACTATAGCACGACAACTTCGACCTCGCTCTCATGGTGGCAAGGCTTGCCCTTCTCCTATGAAGCAGGTCGCGACGTCATTAGGAGCCAGCTCCCTCAGTTATGCGTAGCCCGCAGCGCGATGATCTCAGCTTCTCTACCCTTGCACTAGGGGATGCCCTCCGCATCGTAGTAAGTTGTGACGTCGTCAGGGTCTGTTGGGCCATGCCCCTCCAGTGCCACCGGGTTCACCGCAACTCGTAGGGGTTCGAACGAACATGACCTCCCCCCGACAATAGGTCGGATCTCTCATAACTCTTCACCCCCATCCAGAGCAAATACTCTTCCACCGCTCAGGGCCTGCCCCTCGCAGTTGGTGCTTGGCCAAGACAATAATCGGCCGTAACAGTCAGAAGCAAAAGCAGTGACAACCACTCAACAAACATATCAAGTACAAAGGTACAAACTGAAAAAGTACAAAGGTACAAATCGACGAAGACAAGCCCATCAGTACAAAGAAGTACATGTATACAAATCAGCAAAGAGCATCAAAGAGATGTAGCTGTCACTCAGCGACCATTCCCTCCTCAGCATCGAAGCCCTCCTCCTCTGACAAATCCTCAAGACCGAGGCCGACAACATCGCATCCCCGCTTCCGGGACACCATCCGAAGGGTCTTCACCATCCCCTGGCAGAATACGACTTCCCGCAAGTCCTCCATCTGTGGCTCTACCTCCTGAGTCCACACCTCCTCGCGGACCTCCTCCGAGATTAGACACCGGTCTCACATGTAATCCACAGAGTCTCGGTACTCTGCCAGACCAGCCGCCTTCAGCTCAACCTCCCGCTCCGTAGAGGAAAGACGCATCACCTCCGCCCTGGATAGCTCCAGCTCTGCCCGAGCTTCATCCAAAAGACGCAAAGTTCCCTCCACAGCCGTCCTCTCAGCCCTGTGCGTAGCTTTTGCGTCCTCTAGTTCGCATCGCAGCTCGGATCCAATCTGCCTAAGTCGCGAAATATCGCGCTCTCGTCGCCCCTTCAGATCCGATAGAGCACTCTTTGCCTCCCCGAGCTCACCCTGAAGGGCCATGTAGCCGTCCTTCAGGCTCACGTAGTGGTCATTCCACGTAAGCGCAATGTTCGCCTGAGTCTCCATCTGCAAAAGAAAAGGGACAAGTCAGAATAACTTTCCTCAAAATCCGCCACTCAAAAGTTGAGATCGACAATACCGCATGGTTCATACCCTCCAAAGAAGAGGAGACCCTCTTTCCTTTCGCCACCTGCCGCACCGTAACCGATGTTGGGGAGGCCTGGGGGCAGAGGACCCCAGGACCTCAAGATCCGCGTCATCTGGCTCGCCTCCAACTCAAAAGCCACAAGGGGAAGCCCCCTCTAAAAGAACATCCTGTCGCAGCAGGAGGCTACAACCCGCCTCTTCAGCTCCGCGACCTCCAAACTCTAGCTTCCTCTTCCTGTCACGGGAGAGGGGGATGGCGGTAGCACATCCCGAATCAACAAACAACCCGCATAATAACAAGCGCTTCTCATCAACAAAAGTAGAGATGTTGTACAAGATGTTCCCCAGCTCTCGAGGCTCTGCAAAACCAAGGACGGGAGTAAACTCCCACTCGTGTCCCCTAGAACATCGGCAACGGTCCGGAAGTGCATTCCACACCTCTGGCAATCCACCTGGGTTCCTGACATATCCGAACAAAGTATTCTCATGGCGACGGTCCGCCCGGGTCTCAAATTCCAGCCACCGTTTGTTGCTGAGTACGTACACGCGGCCCTCGCCGTCGGCGCGCACCTCACACCAATCCTTGAAAATACCCAAGGAAAACCTCGATCCACGCTCACGAAAGAATGCGATTAACCCCATGATCCACATCGTCCCAAGAGGGGTAAACTGCGACACAGGAGCGCTGCAAAACTTTAGAATCTCAACAACTTCCTCGCAAGCCGGAAGGCGAAAACAGCACCGAAGTGACGATTCACAAAGAGTCATCCAGCCTCGCGGAGGGTTTTGGACCCGCACTTCAGGACTAGGGATCCACACCTCCAAATAGGGGGGAAGGTTGAAGCGCCTCCTCCATATATCCACATGCTCGAGGGAGAGACTCGAACGCAGCCGCATAGGACGGCTCTGCACATTCCGCTTGGAAACCTGAAAGAACAAGAAAAGTAAGGTCAGAAAAACGAGTCCGAGCGTGCGTTACGCCCACACATACGATCCATGTACGAAAGGCCAAGAGCACGCAAAATCATCCCACGCATGCCGCCGAGCCACTCGTGAGCAGAGCGATCGCACCGCGCGCGCCACGCGCGCGATTTCAGCCCTACGCGCACCCGCGCTCGGGGCCAGCCATTTTGGTGGGGTCTATACCTAGGCTAGACCAGATAGTATTTTAAATGCCCCCACCAATCCAGCCATCCGAATGACCTTAAATTTGGATGGGGTTCGATATTACCTATACCTAGAACATATCCAAAAATGAGGATTTTTAGAAAACATTTTCCTATAGTTTTTGGAAAAATTTAATAATCCTTATACAATTTAATTAGGTATCTTAAATAGCTCAAGAACCCCCAATATTTTGGTGGGTTATCTTGGGGGATATCATAAAGCCCTGGTAAAAATCTCAGCCAAATTGGGTTTGATTTGAATAAGTTTTGGTGTGACCAAAGTTTGGTCTCCTAAGGGGTAAATTAAGGAAAGGAATATTTGGGGCATGGAAGGGCCAATTCTCACACAAATGGGTTGGGACCTTGGCCAGAGCCCCATGGTCAGAAAACACACACTATCATGGATTTTTATATGGATTGGGGTGGGTTAACCCTAGGACCCTAGTTCAAACCCTAAGGTTGGACTTTGAGGGTTTGTGAAGGACATAGGGTGATATGTCCTTGTATGGACTTGGTATTTAGGACAAATAATTATAGGGTGGTGAAATGCCCTAGGAAGGGGTTGGGTAGTGGTTGGACACAAATACCTCACATAAACCACTTAATAAGTATTTAGGTCTTTACACCCTAGGAATTTTTATAATGGGTCATATGACCTTGATTCATAGTGAAACTTTGGTAGAAGTGTTTTCATTGTGATATTCATATCTAGGAATTTTTTTGATGAATTTTTGATCAATAAATATAGTACTTCATTTACAAACCATCAGATGGTACTTTTTACTTAGAAATTTATTATGTATTAACCACTCACTGGAATCTTATGAAATTAGTCAGAGGACCTTTTATGATTGTATATATATTTTTAGATTTTTATGGAAATTTTGGAAGTCTGGTTATATGGGTTGCTTCACAAACTGATAATTTCCATGTAAAACAATTTGAATTAATTTTGGTACCTAGTAAACTTGAAAAAATTAAAATTGATGGGTACCCCTTAATTTATAAGGAATTATGATAACTCCCGCGCACCGGATCGTAACTCCTGCGCACCGGATCGTAACTCCCCCGCACCAAATCGCAATCGCCGCCACCGCCATCTTTACGGGCGGGCGGCGACCGATGGCCGGTCTCCCATGGCCGGCCTCCCCCCTTAGCGGTCGGCCGCCCCCATGCGGCCGGCGGCCGCGGCCAACCGCCCGGGACCGGCCACCCCCTTGCGGCCGACCGTCCGGGGACGGCTGCCGCCCTTGCGGCCGGCGGCCGCGGCCGGCCGTCCATGGCCGGCCGCCCCCCTTGCGGCCGTCCTCCGCGGCCGATCATTCGTGGCTGGCCGCCTCCTCGCAGCCGGCCGCCTCCTCCCTCGGGCAGCCATCGGCCGGCGCGCCTCCTCTGACCACTGTCGTGGGTCGGCCTTTTCTTCACCGTCCAATCATGGCAGACCATCACGGCCCTCCGATCACCACAAGTGATCGTGGCCCTCCGAATTGCGATTAACCACCGTAACCACCCTAACCACCTCGGAAACCCTATATAAGCACCCCTGATAGTTCATTTGGGGGGATCGGGCTTCATTTTCTCCTTGCTTTCTCTCTCTTCGTTCCTACTTTTCCCCAGAGCTTCTCTCTCTACTCGTCTCCTCCTCTCCTCTTTCACTCACTAACTTGGCAGGTTCTCCCGCGAACGCCGCCTAGAGAAGGAAGGAAGCGAAGTGCAAGTAAAGGCAGCCCTCCTCAGTCTGAGGCATAGAGCGCAGGCATCCTGCGGCGCGTGAGCCAGAAGAGCAAGCACTCAAGAAAGACGCACATCAAAGTGAACGGACTCCTAAGTGGTGGCCTATCACCCATGGAGAGCTCTCTCAACTCCCCAGTATTTGTAACGAGGCGCAGCCTGTCGCCCTCACTTTCTCTTTACAAGAGCGCTGTAATAGAGACAGATAGTGGAGTTTTGCTGGCACAGACCCAACCACGTGGTGTTTTCCCCTTTCTAGGGTTTTCCACGTCAAAGTTTTGTGTGTACATATTCTCCATTTCTACTGTGACTGTGTGCGTACTCAATCGCCCGGGGCTAAGATGGACCGATCTGGAACCGGTCTATCGAGGGAATTGAGCGAACCGCAACAAAAATATTTTTGTACAACCCCATATCCAGCGAGTGGGCTAATAGGAGCCAAACCGGCCGGCTCAGACCACCCGAGAGCCCCATGCGAGTTCAGCAGAGCATTCCGAGCCCAGCGTGTTGAGTACGGGCTCGGCAATCGTCGCGCCGAGCTCGGAGTTCGTGGAGCTGAGCCCGGCGGAAGGAAATCAATTCATCGGGAGAGCAGATCCGGCCGAGTACGTGCTCGCCCAGAGCCAAGGGGTGGGCGAGTGCCAACACACCCGTCACCCGCGAGCAGAGGCTTCAGGGCCAGCTCGCCCATGCCATAGGCGAGGCGAGCCAGGCCAGTGGCGTTGAGAAAGGCGAGCTCACTCAACGCCCAATCAACGCCTTCTCCCGCGGCATTTGGTGCGGTGAGCTCACTCAACACCTTCTCCCGTGACGTTGAGTGAGGCGAGCCAGGCCTGTGGCGTTGAGAGAGGCGAGCTCATTCAACGCCTTCTCCCGTGGCATTGAGTGGGGCGAGCACCCTCACCGCCTTTTACCTCGCCGTGGGGTGAAGCTTTTCCGCTCTAGTACTCGCCGCCCTTGCCGAGTGGACGTTATCTCAGGGCAAGCTCGCTCCTCAGCTGTGGTGTATTTTTACCATGTTACCCCCTTCGGACTGCCTATAGTCCTCGAAAACAGTGAAGGTTGGATATTTGCAGACCGTCTTTTCCTATAAATAGGACCCAAGGGGTACCTCAGAGGACACACTTTCTTGTGCACGGTCTCCTAGCGCTTTCTGAGGTACCTTAGCTTCAGCACTTGGCTAAGGAGGGGAAGCGCTCTAAGATCTTCTGGGTGTGTGGTGGGACCTCCGTACTGGAGCCTTGGGTCTATCCCTGGTCCTTTTCCTTTGTCATTTAGGCTCGTGAGGAGAGAAGTAAGTGTGCGATCACCCCTTCCCCAAGGGTCGAACTCCTCAGGGACCGATTTTTCTGTTTCAACATTTTGGTGCGGTTAGTGTGGAGAGTGGTTAGCACAGAAAATCTTCCGCAAGACCGATGGCAAGAGATGAAGGGCAAGGTTCAGGCCGGGCGAGCTCGCCACCCCTCCCCCTCCCGTGACGGCAGGGATGTCCGCGGAGATCAGAGAGGAAGTACTCAAACTCGTCAGGGTCGCACTCGGCATGCGAGCCAAGAGCATGACGCCGGTGGTTCCCGTGGTCGCCGACCCGGCACTGGGCAATGACACGCCCATCAGGCGAGCTGGGAAGGTAGTCGCGAGCAAGGGGGAGCGCGAGCTGAGGGGGCGAGTCTTTTTCTCAGGCTCGGTAGACGAGTACCACTTCGGCAAGACAGTGGGGAGGGAGTTCCCAACTCGCCCAGCTGAGGGAGGAAGCCCCTTCAGCGAGTTCGTTTCTTCTGCCCCAGTTCCAAAGGGGTTCCGAGAGCTAGAGATGTCCTACTACACAGGTAAGGGAGATCCGGTCCAGCACGTCCAGTGGTTTGAGGACGTGGTCTCAATCCGATAGATGTCGGATGGATTCAAGTGCAGGCTCTTCTCCATCACCCTCAGGGAGAAAGCGAGAGAGTGGTTTCATCAGCTCCCGGCCGGCTCCATCTACTGCTTCGAGGACCTGCACAGAGGGTTCATTTTGAGATTTACCACCTCAAAGAAAAGGAAGAGGGAGGCCGAGTCCTTGTTCCATATCAAACAAAGAGCAGGAGAGACCCTGGGAAGTTACTTGGACGGGTTTCAAGAGGAACTGTCCCAGGTATAAGAGATGCTAGGGCACAATATGATGGTGGCCTTCACCTTGGGTATCCAGCCCGGGTTCTTCACCAAGGAGTTGAAGAGGACGCCTCCGGTGTCTTTTGAGGCGCTCCTGGAAAGGGCGGCAAGGGAGGTCGATATGGAGGCAGCACACCCAGAGTTTGCCCGGAGGTTGGCCAGGTGGGCCGTAGAGGAGGAGAAGCCAAGGGGTGGCCGAGCCAAGGAGGAGAGAAGGGCGGAGCCTCGGCAGATAGAGCAGCAGCATCCCAGGTGGGGGCGTCAGGAACCGAACAACCGGTTGGGTTGGAGGCTGGAGTGGCAGGATCAAGGGCCATGAAGGGGTTATAAGGGAGGAGATAACCGCCAAGGTGGGCGCGACCAGTTTTACCCCCAGGGGGGAGGCAGGGTCAGAGACCCCCCTTCCCGATCAGGAGGAAGCCATGGCTATCGCCCTGGGGGGGAGAAGGAGAGGACAACCCAGGAGGAGGAGGGAGGTCAGGATAGACCTACCCTACTGTGACTACCATCAAGAGGAGGGGCACACGACGATCACGTGCCCGGAGTTCCTCGAGATACGGGGCAATAGGAAACAGCAGCGACAGCAGCAGAAGGCCGGAGGGGGATCGTTGAGAAGATCGGGCCGTTGTGGGGACCCGAGGAGGTATCGAAGTGATCCATGGGGGGGGGGGGTCGAAGTTTCCCAAAAAGCAAGCCTCCACACCATGTACCGAAGGAGCATTAACTCAAAATCCCAGACCCCACCCCCAGAGGAGAGGATCACTTTCTAAAGGGAAGACATGTCGGGTCATGAGGACCCCTTCTGCGATGCGCTAGTCATCCAGACGGCCATCTAGAATTTCACGGTCTCCCGGATCCTCATTGACAATGGGAGCTCCGTCAACATCATCTTCAAGAAGCCCTTCGACGCCATGCAGGTAGAAGCCAAGAGGGTGCTGGCCACTGATGGGCCTCTCTTCGGTTTTTCGGGGGAGAGGAAAGAAGTATAAGGGGGAGTGGGACTCCATGTCAGCTTAGGTGGGCAGTCAAGGAACTGCCGATTCGTTATAGTAGAGGCCCCCAACAGCTACAACGCCATTTTTGGACGGCCCCTCATCAGCGCCTTCCAATGCGTCCCCTCCTACTTCCATCAATGCCTTAAGTTCAACGTGGAGGGGATCAAGGTCCGAGTCCGCGGCGACCCCAAGGCAGCTCGGGAATGCTACGTGACGACAGTAAATTCCATTTCTTGGCAGGAGGATGCCGAAGAAATGGGGAGAAGGATGGAAGAGGTGGATTGGCAGGAGGTCAGAGAAGAAATCGGGGAGGAAGGAAGGATGGAGGGGGAAGCCTGCGAGGAGGCACTCCCTGAGGAGTCGGTCGAGGCGATGACCATAGAAGGAGGAGAGGTCCTTACTCCAAGAGGGGAGGATATTGCAGAGTGGGAGGAGCAGTCCCGGTTGGAGGCCGCCGAGGAAGTTATAGAGATGGAAGTTCTTACCCAGGATGGCAGGGTGGAGAAGGTCCGCATCAGCGGGGGGTTGACCCCGGAGTATCAAGGCAGGATGCTGGAGTGCATCCAGAAGAATGTGGACGTCTTCGCTTGGAGCATGGCCGAGATGCCTGGGATCGATGCTGACGTCGTCTGCCACCGCCTCAACCTGGACCCAGAGGCTCGCCCCATCCAGCAGAAGAGGAGGTCCATCACGGACAAGCTGGCCGAACCAATCAGGGAGGAAGTCGCCAAGCTCCTCAAGGCCGGTTTCATTTCCGAAATTCAATACCCCGGCTGGATCTCAAATATTGTAATGGTGAAAAAAGTGGACGGTCGGTGGAGGATGTGTGTAGACTTTTCACTTCTTAATAAATCATGCCCAAAAGATTGTTACCCCTTGCCTAGAATCGACGCGCTGGTAGATTCAGTCATTGGTTTTTCTGTAATGAGTTTTTTAGATGCCTTTTCAGGTTATCATCAGATCAGGATGCACCCTCCCGACATAAAGGATGTCTCGTTCATCACAGGAGATGGATGCTACTACTACAACATGATGCCTTTTGGGTTGAAAAATGCAGGGACAACATACCAGAATGAAAGTGAGTGAAAGATCTACCTTAACTCTAGAGGGGGGTGGGGGGGGGGGGGGGGGTGGGGGGTGGGGGTGAATAGAGTATTTTAAAATAATTTACAATTCAAAAACTGTAAAGCAGTGGAAGACTTAATTTATGTATATGTGTAAGGTGCTTGCAAAAAGAAAAACTAAGTAAGCAAGAAATAGGAATTCACACAGCACACAATAAAGTAAAAAAGCACAGCAAACCAGATGATACAATGAGCTATAGTGGTTCCCCAATAACCTGGGTACATCCACTCTTCTACCACCCTAGGTAGGAATCCACTGCAGGAATAGTTGATCAGGTGTCCTGGGCACCAATGAGCTTTTGATAAGGTGCTCAAAAACTAAAACTAGATTTTTTGATAAGGTGTCTTGCCACCACTGAGTTTTGACAAGGTCTCAGAAACCAGCAACAAAACTTTTGAAGGGAGTTTTGAGAAACCCTTTTACAGGAGAGAAAGGAAAAGGAAAAAGAGTTGAGTTGTTCTTCTCTATCAACAATCTGAGAGAAGACAAGTGGAAGATGTTGTCAAAGCTCCCCTTGAAATCTATAAGGGTTCAGGAAGATGAGCTTTGCTTAGGGTGATAGGCCTTCAGTTGCTTCAGATCTCCAACAATAGATGATTTCAGCAGATGCTGAAATGTGTGTTTTTTGGAGTCCTTGATAATGAAGCTTTTTAACACTTGAAGCTTGAAGGAGTAGAACAGCAGATGATCTCCTTCACAATGATGTTCCTTGTGTTCTTGAAGAATTTTGACTCAGTAATACTGTAAGCTTTTTGTCTACTGAATCTATTTTCAGAAGATGAATTCTTGATGAGTGAATTTCTTTTTTTCTCTCTTCTGTATATCTTTTTCAAAACTTGTCTGTGCTCTGTATTCAGAATAATTCTCTAGGGAGTATATCAGATCCTGACTTTAGATGGCCGTTACTCAGTCATAAATGACTTCCATAATTGACAACTGTCTCTGGGGAAAGTCCTAAGTAACATTCCAATTATTCTTCCTTGAAACTTGCACCAGATTGCTTGAAACGGCTATAGAATCCTTTTGATATAAATGCTGATAATAAATCTTAATGAATTCCATAACTGTCCTGAATTTGAATTCTAAAAACGTCGACCTCTCAGAAAATTGTCGATTTGAGCTCAGCTATCGTCGACCTGAGCTCAGAGATTGGATTTATACTAGAGACAGAAAACGTCGACCTGAGCTCTACGATCGTCGACCTAAGCTCAGCGACTTGGAAAATAGCTAGAGACAAAGCGTTGATCTGAGCTCAACGATCGTCTACCGGAGTTCGATGACTTGTAGAACTAAGCTCAAAGAACGTCGAACTGAGTTCGACGTTTCGTCAACCTGAGCTCGACGAAAATTGTATTTGTCTCAGCACTTGAATCCTTATTTGTAGAAGGTCTTGAGGGCAGCTTTCAAACCTAAGTACTAACCATAAGACTTATTCTAATTGACCTATCAGACTATACAACAAGGTCAAAACAAAACCTAATCACATAGTGATCCTTACCCAAATTAGTAATAGGGTGTTCCAACAATCTCCCCCTATTTGGGTTAGGATTTCTATTTACATGACAGAATGAAATAACAAACATACATCAGATTTAAACAGAAAAGAACATAAACAACAATGCAGAAAACATATGTTGAGCATTGTAGAAACACAGCAAGAGTCACAGAATCAGTCAGAAAATGAATATGAGTATCAGCTTACACAAGTTACTCTTTGCCCTTTTTGAAGAGAATTTCTCTGTTGGGATTTAGGGCTTCCTTCTTGGATCTTCTATCATCTTCTGCACCTAAGGAGGTTTGAGATCTTGGCCTTGGAACTACAGCCTCAGGATGCAGCTTCATATAGTCTTCTGGATCAAAGAATTTCTTTGAAGCATATCTCTCTAATTCTTTCTTTCTATTTTCTGACAAGGTTGTGATATTAGAAGTATCTCTGCCTTGCTCTTTAGCCTTCTTAATCTGATCTAATGCAACAATTTCTTTTATTCTAGCTATCCATGACAAAGGATTGTTCTCAGGATCCTCAAATGGAACAGGGGGTTCATATCTGTTGATTGACTCTGAATCAGTAGGAGGAGCCCAGGTTATAACTGTATCTCTGAGCTTGTATGGGAAAGGACCTAATGTAGAATCAGTTGGGCCTTGTCCTTCCCTTTGTTGTCTGGAGTAAGTTCTGTAATCACTTTGTCTTCCTCTTGACTGACCTCTTCTAGACTGATATCCTCTTTGATATTGTCCTCATGGTTGATATCTTTGTGAAGGTGTGGAGGAGCTATGCTTTGAAGTAGAGGACTGAAAAGCTGAGCCTCCACTAGATCCTGAATCTGGAGGAGGAGGAGGATGATGGAATTGAGATGATCCTTTTTCATACTTGTCAAGCTTTCTTCTTTTCTTCATGGCCTTAAGCTGGTTCTTAGAGTATTGCATCCATGGTTAAGTGATTTGACAGTCATGAAGAATATAATAGGGTATGGCATTGTCATCTTTCGCTTTTGCTGGAGGTACTCTCATCATGGCCTTACTTCTTGCTTTCCTTTTCTTTGCAATGGTGCCAGAAGAATCATCAGAGTCAGTGTTGAATTGATCACTATCTGAACTCTGGGGTCTGTCATATAGATCATCAATGCTTTTGATATACTCTTCTCTTTGTTTTGAATTCTCAGCAGACAAAACAGGAGCAGAAACAATTGTAGTAGCAGCAGGAGTAGAGACAGGAACTTTTGGAGCAGCAGGAGCAGCAGGAACCTCAGAAACAACAGGTTCTTCTAAGTGAACTGCAAGTTCATCAGCAACAGCATCATCAACAGGAATAACAGACAACATATCAATATCAGCAGATTCAATAACTTCAACAGCAACAGCAACACAAATAGAAACAATAACTTCCTCAGCCTTAAGAGAACTGATATAAGAAGTAATTAGTCTGGGATCATAGACAGCAATAGGCACAATGGCCTTAGTAAAGTCTTCAACTTCCTGAGCTGGTAAGCAGCTGAAGTGAAGAGAGTAGAAATAAGATAGCAGTGACCTGAGGTTCACTGTTAGTACTGGAGCTGGAGCTGGAGCATCAACAGCAAGGTCTGGCAGAAATTCCTCTAAAACAGCAGGCACTACCACAGCTTCATAGGGCATCTCCCCCTGCCTTGATTCAGTGAGAACTGGATCAAGGCACCCCATTTAATGGATTGACTGTGGAGTAGATAGAGAGGAGATCCTGTCAGATTACTCCTTTATGGACTGCAGGAGTGGAACCATGGAGGTCTCAAGCAGGGCTACTAGCTTGGGAGCCAGTATCCCAAAGAGCTTATCTGCCAGTGCTGAGAGATCCACTTGCTCAAGTGGAACTTGAGTAGAGGTGGAGGAAGAAATGACTATGGCTGGTGATGGATAAGCAGCAGGAGGTGTGGATGAAGATGGTAGGATGTTGGGTTGAGTGATTGGGATGGTGGAGATAGAGGTTATGGGTGTGGAGATGGATGGGGTGAAGGATGGTTGGGTGAGAATGTTATGGAGTAGTAGTTGGTCTGAGGAAGTGGAGGGAAGCTCAGTAGGTGAGGAAGGGGAATCATCTATGAAGGAATCTTCCAAGATGTTGAAAGATGGAATGTCAAGAGGTGTATAATAATGAAGTGGGTTGAATTGTTGTTCTATGGTGGCTGGAGGAGGTGAAGGAATTGACAGAGGAGATGAAATTGTAATGGGGAAGGAGATTGATGTGGAGATGGTTGAGGTGGAGATGGAGGTAGAGATGGTTATAATGGATGAGGGAATGGTTGAGGGAAGAACTGGAGAAGGTTGAGAAGAGGAGGAGGCAGACAATTATTCAATGAGGGCAGGGGCCTGAGGGGAAGAGACTACAATAGTCCTTGTTCCTGAGGAAGTAGTAGTCCTGGTTGGCTTGACTATCTGCCTGTCCCATTTCCCAAACAGGGCACAGGTCAGCCTCTTTGATGCATTGATGTGCATCCCACTTGATACCAGTAATTCAAGGCACTTGGAGTGCAGGAATAACCCTATTATCCTCCCAAAGTTTACCAAACTTTTGTTAACTTTCTTCTTAATCAAGTCAAAGAAGAGCTCTCCCCAGTTCAAATGTTTCTTATCCACAAGTGCTCCCATCAAGCAGAACTGATACCTAGAGATGGTATCATGTGCTGAGTGCTTTTCCAACAGCACTTTCCCCACAACATCAGCGAGAAATCTATACTCAATAGATAGGTTCTTATTCAGCAACTTGCTAGGGTTAGTGGCAGAGTGTCCCATTCTATCTAACATATTTGCAGATTCTTCTCCAGATAACTCAATTGAATCATTTCCAGAACTTATTTGAAACACTTCAGTCAGAAGAGCAGGTGTTAGGGATACCTGCGTCCCGACTATAGTACCAACCAATGTATTCTGATCCAGATTTTCCGATGTATATACCCATTCTTTAATTTCATCAGCAGCAATCTTCATCCTGGTGGTCATTATTTGCACTAGTTGTTGTTCTCTGAATAGGTTCAGAATGTCTTTAAAGATTTGATCGCTTCCATCGAAGGAGTCCATGTCAATATCAAACCCTGTGTCGAACTTCATCTTTGCAAGAGCGGTAACAGACACAGCCATTATGTACCTGGAGGTTGTCTAACATAGACTTCCTCTTTGATGTCTCCATTGAGAATGCACTCTTTACATCCATTTGGTAGAACTTATATCCTTTGTGAGCTGCATAAGCTAGGAATATTTGTTGCGCGCTAGGTTTCGAAGAAAATAAACGCAACCAAACTAGCAACCCCGATGAGGCAAGTATACCTATCGAATTATAGCTAGGGGACACAAGTGTCGTATTGAAATCCGGGAACTGTTGGCTATGCTTACTCACACGAACGCTATTATCTTATCGATGGAAAAACTAGGGTTTAAGAAAAACTAATTGCAAGGAAGGAAGTAAAGCTATACTAGAAAGAGAACTACCGCAATTAAGTAAAGCTATTAAGCAAAGAACTATGCTAGAAAGGAAACTACTGTAGTTAATTAAAGAGCACAAGATAGGTGATTACTACGAAAGGTAGAAAATATGAAATGGAAATGCACTCGATCAAGATTCACCTCGGCTAAAGACGATTAAGAAAATGCGATAAAAATCTAAACTTAATAGGATAAAGGTCCTTGACCGTGGAGGTTCCTAAAGCTTGAACACGCTTCTCTCGAAGTCATGCCCAACTGAGTTTAGGAAGGTCCGACCGACTCTCGTCTAAATCGGAGGCCTAAAGCTCGCTTTACGCGGTGAACCCCACTATTGGATTTTACTCCAATACGGGAGATTTGGACATCTGCCTCTCTCGAGGGGCGCGTACAACTCCCTTTAATCTTGAATGCTCACTTCATTCTATCGGCCTCTCGGCTAGCCCAGAATGAAAGCAAAGGTGGAGAGTATATATCGATAATATACCTCCAACCCGTGATTAATCAAGAGTAATTCAAGGCCCTAACCTAAAAAAGAAAAGATTAATTAAAATATCATAACTTAATCGCTCTAACCTCGGATCATCAAGATCGAGTACAAGGAGGATTAGTTAATCATAGCGAAGTGGAGGAGGGGGGGATGAGTAGTGAAGCATAAAAAGAAGACAAGCTAAACAAGAATGCTTTTATTAATGAAAAAGGGCAAGTTACACTATTGAAAATGAAATTACAAGTGCATGAAAGTTAAATCCTATTCTAGCCCTACAATTAGCACTAAGCAACACTAAAGATTACAAGGAAAGCTAAGGCAACTAAATATTAAACCATGATTAAGCAAAAATTACAAAGAGAGAGAGAGAGAGAGAGAGAGAGAGAGAAAGCATGAAAAAAACTCAAGAACCAAAGGGGCAGTACCTCCCCCTCTCAACCAAAGCTTCCTGAAATGAAGAGGGGGGGTCTCAATTTATAGAATTTTTTCATGGGTTGGTCACGCCCTCCGACACACCCTAGGGGGGCGTGTCAGGGGGCGTGACAGTACTATGTTGACCTCGGGCTCTGGACTCTGGCGGGAAGGATCATTGCTTCGGTACGTCGGTGGTCACGCCCTAGGTCACGCCCGTGTAGGGGGGGCGTGACAGGCACGTCATGTCCAAATCATTGGTCGGAAATCCGTCAGTCACCGAAAAGTTGATGTCACGCCCACGGTCAAGCCCGTGATGGGGGGGGCGTGACAGTACTGTTTTCGTGCTGTGGAGAAACGGCATTTAATGCGGCGACAGGCTTTGCGGCAGAGGGCGACACGCCCATGGTCACGCCTGGTGACACGCCCAGGGAGGGCGTGTCAGGGGGGCGTGACAGCAGTTTTGTTCGTTTTCCCGTCCCTTCCAACAAAAGTCCTCGGGATCGGGTGACACGCCCTAGGTCACGCCCATGGAGGGCGTGACAAGGGGGCGTGTCAGGTCGTTTTTGACAAATTTCCTGAAAACCTGCAAAAGGACAAGAAAATGTTAGTGGCAATAATATTTACATAAAAAGGATAAAAATAAACTAATAATAGACATGATTTGTACACTATAAAATAGAAAATACGATAATAGTTTAGGCTACAAAACGTATTATCAAATTCCCCCAAGCTTAAGCTTTGCTTGTCCCCAAGAAAAAATATAAAAACTAGATATTTATAAAAAGGAATAATCAAAAAGTTTTAATTATGCCTACACAAGTACTATGCGAAATTCTAAGTACGGAAAAGGTGAAATGTGAGTCTAAAACAATTATTTAGGTATGGTAAAATTTTTATAAACTTTACTTAATAAAAACAAATCATTCAAAATTTTAACGAGATTTTTTTTTTAAATTAACTTAAGCAAAGCAACGAAAATGAAAAACACGCATTGAGTTGTTACTAGATCCAAGCAACGCATTATAATTATATCAATTTAATTAACAAAAATCTAGGTTTAAATCCAAAACTAAAACTGATTTACTTTTTTTTTCTTTTCTTAGTTGTTAAATAAAAACCAAAAAGCGTGAATCAAAAGGACTTAAATAGGACAGAAACGTTTGGTTTAGGAATATGATTAGGAGTGGAATTCAAAGATAAACGTGAAGGTTCAAAATCACACTAAACCAAAGCAAAGAGTTTCAAAAACTTTCATAAAAATATATACACATTTTTTTCTTTTTCTTTTTTCTTTTTTTTCATTTTTTGTCTTTTTTCAAAACAAAGGCCATAAATATTTTTATTTTCCTTTTGAATTGGCCAAACAAAAATAAACATCACTTTTGAGCATACTTTTTTTCAAAAACCTTTCTCCCACAAAAAAAAATCACAAAATATCCTATCAAAATCGTCAAAATAATTTATGAAACTCAAAAAGGCTAGTGCGATTCGATAGGTTGGAAATTTTGGCTTTGGTGAAACTGAAACTAAGGGAGGAGCTATCAAATGAAATCGGAAAAAGGCTCAAAAATGGCTAACTAGTTGTAAAAGTTTTTAGGTTGGCAGGAAAGCTCAAACGAAAACAAAAACGGCCTAAATCATTTTCACGCTTCTGAATTTATTTAAAACAAAGGTTTGAAAAATTTCAAAAAGCGAATCCTAGATCATAAAAGAAGATTGATGAAATTAACTTGAAAATAGAAATAATAGGTGACTTGGATCGTTCACATCTACTACGCTATTCAAAAGTTGACTTACAAAAATTATTCAAAAATGAAAAAGAAAATAGTGGGTGAAGAATTTTTGAGAAAGTAAAGGAAATAAAAAACAAAAAACCATAATAGAAATGCGAGTTTTAGAAAAATATTTCACCTTAACATGCTATCGTGAATTAGAAACACAGCATGACCAACATTTTACTTGTGAAACATAATTAAAAAGGACGATTAGAAATATTATAATTAACTAAGTTGTTTATAGAAAATTTTGAGTAAAACAAAAACAAAAACTAGGGGTACTATTGAAATACCAAAATGTCTAAACTATTCAAAACACATATTTTTTTTAATTTTGTGAAATATTCTCTCTTTTTTTTGGATTTTGGAAATTTTTTTCTCTTTTTTTGGAATTTAAAGATATTCATTTTTTTTATTTTGGAAATATTTAAAATATATACAAAAAGAAAAATATTTACACTAAGCAAAAATGAAGGAGGAAGTCCTCCCCCAAGCTTAAAATAGACATTGTCCTCAATGGCTAAAGAAGGGGATTGAATGAGGAGAGAAAAGTAAAGTACAGAATTGAAAGATGGAATTGAAAGACAGGTACTTCCCCGGATTTATTTGCTGTGAAAGCTGAGTGATGCCGCTCCTCCGAATGTCTTCTTTGGACTTCGTGATGGATTTAGCAATGTTGGAGCCGGCGATCGCAGAAGCTTCAGCTTGTCGGAGCCGTCCGAGGCAAAAATTGTAAAATAAAGAAAACAGAAAAAGATAACTTGGGTTGCATCCCAAGAGCGCCCTTTGTTTAAAGCGTCGTTGAGCTCGACGCATCAAAAAAATAATATTATCCAAAAATATTGTTGTCTAGAAATAAAATTGTTTTTAGCAAAAAATTAAAAGTTCAAGATTAAAGTTCGTGAAGTAGAAACTTAATAATGTTTGGACTGACATCATCATCACCAGAGAAATACAGTTTAAGACGCTGACCATTCACTTTGAAATTACCCTTATCAGGGTGAGAAATTAAAACAGTTCCATAAGGAAATACTTCTAAAACAGAAAACGGGCCAGACAAGCGAGATTTTAATTTGCCCGGAAATAAATGTAAACGAGAATTATATAAAAGGACTTGGTCGTCCGGCTTAAAGTTTTTAGGGTGCCGTAAGTGTTTATCGTGTAAACGCTTCGTCCGCTCTTTATAAAGTTTATTATTTTCATAAGCATAAGAGCGCCACTCATCGAGTTCATTTAGTTGAAATTTTCGAAGGTCACCGACTGAGTGGGGATCGAAGTTTAAAAATTTTAAGGCCCAAAAGGCGCGGTGTTCTAACTCTACGGGCAGATGGCACGATTTTCCATAGACCAGCCGATACGGCGTACATCCGAGGGCAGTTTTGTACGCTGTTCGGTAGGCCCATAAGGCATCGTCAAGCTTGGCTGACCAGTCTTTCCTAGAAGTTGAAACCGTCTTTTCTAATATTCTTTTTATTTCTCTATTAACTACTTCGACTTGTCCGTTAGTTTGGGGGTGGTAGGCAGTGGAAAGCTTATGCGTAACGCCATATTTGGTAAGGATTTTTTGAAAATTGTGCGTTATAGAAATAGGAACCCCTATCGCTAACGATCGCGCTGGCGTACCGAATCTAGAAAATAATCTTTTTAGAAACGTGACTACAACTCGGGAGTCATTCGTAGGAAGAGCTTGGGCCTCAGCCCATCGTGAAACATAATCAACAGCAACTAAAATATATTTGTTTTCGAAGCTAGAAGGAAGGGGGCCAACAAAATCAATTCCCCAGAGGTCGAAAATTTCGCACTGTAAGAAATAATATTGCGGCATTTCATTTTTATTAGAAATGTTGCCCGACCGTTGGCAACTATCACACCTGCTCACAAAGGCTTGCGCATCTTTAAACAGGCTAGGCCAGTAAAAACCCGCGCAAAGTACCATATGAGCGGTGCGAGCAGCTTGATAGTGCCCACCTGTCGGACCTTCATGCAAATGTTTTATAATATCAATTCCTTCATCATAAGAAACACATCTCCTTATCACTTGATCCGCACAAATTTTGAAAAGATGCAGGTCTTCCCAAAAGTTGTTCTTCAGGTCAGAAAAGAATTTCTTCTTTTGCTGAGAGAACTCTTTTGGGAGCACTCGGGCCACTAGATAGTTGGCGATGTGCGCGAACCAAGGAGAAGTAGATGTATTAACTAAAAGCAGCTTCTCATTAGGAAAATAGTCATTAAAAGATTTTTCATTTAATTTTTCTATAAAGGGGTTATCTAATCTGGATAAATGATCAGCGGCCAAGTTCTCGGCTCCTCGCTTATCACAGATCTCTAAGTCAAACTCCTGGAGGAGTAAGACCCAGCGAATCAAGCGAGGCTTGACATCCGTTTTGGCAAGAAGGTACTTGAGGGCCGAGTGGTCCGTAAAAACAATGATTTTTGAAAGTGTAATGTAAGGGCAGAATTTATCAAAGGCGAATACTACAGCTAAGAGCTCCTTCTCGGTTGTGGTGTAATTTTCTTGTGCAGATGTGAGGGTTTTACTAGCGTAATAGATTGGGTGGAAGTTTTTAGATATATGTTGACCTAATACGGCTCCCACCGCAAAACTACTCGCATCGCACATAATTTCGAAAGGAATGTCCCACACCGGAGCTATCATAATCGGTGCGTTAATTAACTTTTCTTTAATTAATTCAAAGGCAGAAATACAAGAGTCATCAAAAATGAATGGAGCGTCTTTTTCTAAGAGATGGGTGAGGGGCTTAGTGATCTTGGAGAAGTCCTTTATAAAACGATGGTAAAAGCCAGCGTGGCCTAGGAAACTTCTTATAGCTTTTATGTTTGTAGGCGGCGGCAACTTCTCAATAACTTCTATCTTGGCAACATCTACCTCAATATCTTTAGCAAAAATTTTATGACCCAAAACTAACCCTTCCCTCACCATAAAATGACATTTTTCCCAATTTAGGGCAAGGTTAGTTTCTTCGCATCGTTCTAAGACTTTTTCGAGGTTTTCTAAACATCTATCGATGGAATCGCCGAACACGGAGAAATCGTCCATGAATACCTCCATAATGCTTTCTACGTACTTGTCAAATATTACGAGCATACATCGCTGGAATGTAGTTGACGCATTGCACAATCCAAATGGCATTCTTCGGTAAGCGAAGGTGCCGAAGGGACATGTAAACATAGTTTTCTCTTGGTCCTCGGGAGAGATGGGTATTTGAAAGTACCCCGAGAGGCCATCGAGAAAACAATAAAAGCTATGGCCGAAGAGACGTTCTAAAATCTGGTCGATAAACGGTAAAGGAAAGTGGTCCTTACGGGTGGCATCATTTAACTTACGATAATCTATACACATACGCCAACCCGTCACCGTCCGTATCGGGATTAATTCATTATTCTCATTACTAACTACGGTTATCCCTCCCTTCTTTGGAACTACCTGAACGGGGCTAACCCACTTACTGTCCGATTAGGGTAGATAATTTCTGCGTCTAATAGTTTCATAACCTCGCCCTTAACTACTTCTTTCATATTCGGGTTTATACGGCGCTGAGGTTGGATAGAGTTACGCGAATTATCTTCCATTAAAATTTTATGGGTACAGAAAGATGGGCTTGTGCCCTTGATATCAGAAATTTGCCAAGCAATAGCCCGACGATGCTTACGTAGAACTAGAAGAAGTTTATCATTTTGCGTATCCGTGAGGTAGGCCGAAACGATAACTGGTAACTTGGAATCTTTTTCTAAGAAAGCATACTTAAGGTGTTCGGGAAGTTCTTTAAGTTCTAGGGTAGGGGGTTCTTCATAAGAGGATTTTGAGATTCTTTCTTTTTCAAAAATAATATCTTCATAAACTTTTTTATAAGGAACGTAATAAGGGGTGGGGCTAGCAGCCAAGACGGCTTCTTGTAGCGATTCAGTGGGAAGAAAAGAGGAAGAACAAAAATCCGAAAATTCTTTTTCAAACTCAGAAAGTCAATAAGAAGATTCATCACTTCCTTGCAGTGATTCAGTTGTAAGAGAAGAGGAGCAAAAAGTAGAAAATTCTTTTTCAAAGTCGGAGAGGCAGTAGGAAGAATCATCACTCACGGCGTCTACGAAAAAGCATGAGTCATCATTTGCTAGGGTGTTCTTCATCGAAGGTGTGATAGAAAAAGTGACTTCGTCGTCGCCTACTCGAAGAAAGAGCTTACCATTGCTTACGTCAATGATGGCTCGGGAGGTGGCAAGGAAGGGTCGGCCAAGGATCAGGGGAACCTCGACTTCTTCTTCGATGTCCAAAATGACAAAGTCCACTGGGAAGATGAACTTGTCGACTTTCACTAGAACATCCTCCACTATTCCTAACGGGTACTTGACGGATCTATCGGCTAGCTGGATACTCATATGCGTGGGGTTAAGGCTACCAATACCTAACTTTTTAAACAACGAAAAGGGCATCAGGTTTATACTCGCGCCTAAGTCGGCTAACGCGTGTTTAATAAAAAGATCACCGAAGACACACGGGATAGAGAAACTACCCGGGTCACTGATTTTCTTCGGCAAACCGTTTGTTAAAACGGCGGAGCACTCGGCGTTTAGCGTGATGTGCGAAAGATTCTCTAACTTCTTCTTGTTTGTGAGGAGGTCTTTAAGATACTTGGCGTATTTCGGCATCTACAAAATTGCCTCATGGAAGGGAAGATTAATGTGGATTTGTTTGAAGATCTCTAAGAAGCGGGAGTACTGATCATCTTGACGTTGTCTATTAAGTTCAGAGGGGTATGGAGGAGTTGAATTATTTTTGAAGATGGGTGGTGGAGTGGGATTATTTTCTAAAATAGGGGTGATAACTTCTTCAGCAGAGGGTGGAATTTTTAAAACGGGAGCGGAGCTTTGATTTTTAAAAGCGGGAGCGGAGCTTGCCTTGGGCTCTTCACTTACCATACCGGAGACTTGCTTCCCACTCCGAAGAGTTATAGCTTTCGCTTGCTCTCTCAGGTTGGGTTCGGTATTGGAAGTAAGAGACCCTGCGGGTCGCTCAGAAATTATTTTCGCGAGCTGTCCTACCTAATTTTCTAGACTTTTTACGCTTCCGGTTAATGTTCTTATAGTAGCGTCATTTGTGGTGATATATTTAGAAATTAATTCCTCCAAGCTTGGAGGTTTTGGGTAATTTTGAAGAGATGGTGGTGGTGGTGGTGCAAAAAAATCATTTTGCGGGGTGGGCGCATCGCATTCGATAGATTACTCCATGAAAAGTTCGGATGATTTCTTAAAGCAGGGTTATAACTATTCTGAAAATTAAAACCAGGCGGATGAAAATTCACAGCAGAAAAATTATTAAAAGCAGTTCTAGGCATATTATTAACATAATCTAAATGTTCTGGAGTAGGGTTTGCAGATTCCCATACCTGAGGGGCAGAGGCAGCAGTCATCTCCGTGATTTTTTTGCTTAGGATTTCTACTTGCAGAGCGAGCTGGGAGACGTTGTCCACTTCATAGATACCTGCAGGCTTGTTCGGGCGGGACCTAGGCACATTCCACTGATAAGTGTTCATGGCCATGTCCTCAAAAAGCTCAAGAGCGGCTTCCGGGGTCTTATGATTTAAAGTACCGCCAGAAGCTGCGTCTATCATTTGCTTCGTGCTTTGATTTAGCCCGTTATAAAACGTCTGCACTTGTAACCATACAGGCAGCGCGTGATGTGGGCATCATCTTAATAATTCTTTAAATCTCTCCCATGTTTCATATAGGGTTTCAGAGTCTATTTGTCCAAAGGCAGAGATGTCGTTCCTAAGTTTTGCAGTTTTAGCTGGCGGAAAATACTTCGCCAAAATTTTTTCAGTTAATTCATTCCAAGTGGTTATGCTATTCTTCGGAAGTGTGTTCAGCCACTGCTTAGCTTTAGTTCTTAAAGAGAAGGGGAAGAGTCTTAGCCTGATCGCATCATTTGTGACACCATTAATCTTGAAGGTGTCACAAATTTCAAGAAAGCTAGCTATATGCGCGTTCGGATCTTCATCTTGAAGTCCGTCAAACTGCACATATTGCTGCACCATTTGAATTATGCTAGGCTTTAGTTCGAAGTTATTATTTGCTATAGCAGGGCGGACTGTACTAAATTCTGTTCCCTCGAGGTTCGGTCGTGCATAATAGGACATAGTCCTTTGCACGGCCTCATCTACGTTGTGTTCTTCTATTCTTAAAGTAGCAAATGACTCGGAGTCCTCAACCGGCACTTGGATTGTAACACCCCGAAATGTTGTAGGAGCGACGGGGTTCACTTTTGGCCAAGACAAAGTTTTGGTGCAGGTGACACGGGCCCCGACACGGGCGTGTCGGAGGCCGTGTCGGGCTTGTCGAGCTCGGGCCGTCGAGCTGGCCGTGTAGTCGACCAGTTCAGGTCGACGATGGTCGTGTGGAGGAATATGGCCTAGGACACGGGCGTGTCCCAGGCCGTGTCACACCTGGGCTGTACGGCGGGGTACACGGGCAGTGACACGGGCACGAACACGGGCGTGTCTAGTTTGACACGGGCGTGTCTGATGCCGTGTCACCAAGCCGTGTACCTCTCTGACTGCGAAGTGTTGATCGATTGCACATGGGGGGCGTGACACGGGTCCCGACACGGGCGTGTCGTAGGTTATACGGGCGTGTCGGAGACCGTGTCACATGCCGTGTTGCTGGTTTTCAATTTTGGTCGAGACGGAGAATGAGCTACATGGCCAGGCACACGGCCGTGTGTGAACCCGTGTTCGGCCCAGTTTTTGTGATTTCAAATCTAATCCTGGCCGTTCTTTTCCTTGGCTTTGGATCCGACGGTGGGGGGCTGCTCCTGGGTGGTTTTAGCCGGGAATAGGGTTTTGAAACCCTTATTTCACTTGAGTACTCTCTCTCTAAAATCTAGAGAGAAGGGAGAGCTTGGAGGAGGAAGAAGGAGGTCAACTCCGGCGGCCGGTGGAGATTCGGAGCTCCAAATCGCGAGCCGTCTTCGGATCCGCGGAGGCAAGGAGATTGCGGTGCTTTTCATCCGCATAGATTTTCATGGCGCCCCGGAAGAACGCAAGGGTAACGATTTCTCATCCTTGGGCATGTGAAGCCCTTTTTCCCTTTGCATAGGAAGCCCTCTCTCGCGAGTTAGCGAAGAGTTGGAGCGTTCCTTGGGATAGATATGTAAAGTCCCCCTTGTGTAGAGTCCGTATGCGAAAACGGACATAGGCATTGTGTGTGAAGCCTATCCGGACAAGTAGAGCCAGATCGGTGATGTTGCATTGCATATGAACCGGGGAAGACTCCAGGTGTTTGGGCGTTTTTCGGGTTTTCTACGTGGTAGGTTGCATCAGGGAGCCTTGGAGATTAACTCCAAGGTGCACCCGGAAAACTGGGCAAAAGCAGGTTTTGCTAACACGGTGGCCGGGGAGCCAACGTGAACATAACCGGGTTATGTGATTATTGTGGTGGAAACGGGACTCGGTGAGTCTTGACTTGCGCATATGGCTTAAATTGCCGTTGCGGTGTGAGCACGGGTCAGGCGGAACCGTACCCGGTCTATGTCGTTCGGTAGGACCGTTGGCATGGATGAGGGTCTTCGGCGGTCTATGGCTTAAATTGCCGTGACCAAGGCCAGGAAGGCAAAATGCTCATATGGATGACCGTCCAAGAGGCGGTGGTGGATTGGGAACGTCTATGGCTTGAATTGACGTGACATTGGCCGGTTCGCCGAGAATGTGCCCTGAGTGCACGGGGTGTGTGGCCGTGCGAGCCCACGCTTGTGGTGAAGTGCAAATACTTTATATAATTGCCTATGCTAATAAAGTGCAGGGAAAGAGCATTGCCGCCCCGAATGTGGGGGCGGGATCGTTATAATTTGGTCAGCATTGCTGACCGTTGCTATTGTTTGCCACCGGGCGGTGGTTTGTGGCTTTCAGGTGCTGCGGAGCAGAGCGGGAAATAGCGGGCTAAAGCCCTTGTTGCTGTGCCGGCCCTCGAAGGCCTAATTGCTTATGTTTCTTTCCCGTTTTTCATGTATGGCCGGCCTGCGTGCCGAAGTTTGGAAAACACTTCTTTTGTTAAGTGAACAGTGTAAGGCCTTAAGGCCATTTCTCTTTTGGTGTATGTATACATTCCTGAGTTTGTAGTGGACATTCATGCTGTTGTGACTGGGTTCTAATTTCTTTTGCAACTTAATAATTTGCTTCCGCTAGAATGACTCTGTGTAGGACGTTGGTGATTGGTTGTATGGTTTCAACGCGTAACCAACCGGTCTGTCCATAGTATATGGCGTCGGGCCCCGGGCGGACCTACTGCTATATGCTATGCGACGGATAGGGGTGTTACAAATTGGTATCAGACTACTAGTTTTGGTCAAACTTAAATGAATTCGTGGACGAATTCACTTTAAGGGGTGGTGAGCACATGTGTGCGTCATCGTTATAACAAGAAAAGAACCCATGAATGTCCACTTAGGAATGAAAATACACATGTTTGAGGAACCTGCGTGTTCCTATTATTGTTGTTTGCTATAGTGTTTGGTCGCTTATCGGTGTTTTTGCATGACTATAGGTGACCAGAAGTGGTGCTGGGCCGTCTGAATGGCCAGGTTCTGAGGCGAGCAGTGCGCCAAGCGATGCGCCTGCAACACCTTTGTCTGCTGAGACCATTAGGTTGGTGGCAGAAGCGGTCATGGCAATGATCAATGCGCAGCCTGCAAGGCAGGTGCAGCAGCCTGCTCCTGCTGTGGAGCAAGTACCGCTTCAGACGGCAGAGCAAAGGAGGGTTGAGCAAGTAGTTTTGGAGTCAGAGTTGCCTCGGAGAGCAACTGAAAGACAGCTGAAGCACGTGATGGGCTTTCATCCACCCGTATTCACGGGGGCAGAAACCCCGACCCAAGCAGAGGATTGGCTCTCAAGGGTCAACAGGGTGATGACTGCGACGGAAACGGAAGAGTGGCAGAAGACCACTATAGCGACGTTCCTTTTGGATGGGGACGCAAGACTATGGTGGGAAGGCCTAGAGCTACACCAGTTGAGGGGAAGGCCGTTGGCCGAAGTTCCTATGGCGGAGTTTTCGAGACTGTTCATGGCCTGATACCTCCCCTCAGTGCAGAGGATCGCTTTGGAGAACGAGTTCCAAAGGTTGGTGCAAGGAGATAGCACTATAGACGAGTACCTCCATGAGTTCACTCGGTTGGGGAGATATGCTAGCACAACCTTTGCCGACGAGGAGCGAAAGACTAACCGCTTCTACGAAGGGTTAAGAGATGAGCTGAGGTTGCTACTGTCAGGGCCCATGACGCAGGGTTTCCTAACCTTGGTCAACTCGTCCCAGTCCTTGGAGAAGGACATGAAGAATGTGCAAGCTAAGAAGGATTCTGGCGGGAAGAAATCGGAGTTCAAAGCGCCGACTACGTCGAAGTCAGGCTATCGAAAATTCTTCAAGAAGGCTAGGACGTCAGGTCCAACTTCTTCTACGGGTGCCTCGGGGGCAACTACTAATCGAACCCCGGGCGCTTGTTTCACGTGTGGAAAGACGGGGCACTTTGCCCGCGATTGCTGGAGCGGACGGCCAAAGTCCGAGAAAAAGCAAGGAGCTACTTACGAAGAGAAGGGCAAGGCGGTGGAGTCAACCGCGTCCCACTATGCTCCGACTCAGCCTAGAGTCTATAACTTGGGCCAGCAGGAGGCCATCAAACAAGCTGACGTGGTGACAGGTACGAGTTAATTTACAGCAAGTTAACTTTATATACTGTTGTCTATTGCTTGTTAGCCTAATATTGTTTGTATAGGTTTTTTTGTGATTAGTGATAGTCCGGCACGGGCACTGTTCGACACGGGAGCTTCACACTCCTTCTTGTCCGAAAGTTTCATATCGCGCATCGGAGTCCCTTCTTCGATGGCGAAGGACAAGTTGGATGTGCTGCTACCGAATGGGTGCTCGATGCGTGCGGACAGGGTGTGCGCCGTAAAGGTTCACATAGGGAGCCAAGAGTTCGACTTGCTAGCGTCATTGCTGCCGCTAGTAGAGTTCGACGTGATCTTTGGGATGGATTGGCTTTCGGAGCAGAAAGCTTGGATTGACTGCGACCGGAAGGAGGTCAAGCTGGGTGTTGGACGGGGGACAACATTCGAGGGACTCAAGGGGTTGAGCAAGACGCTAATGTCTGCTCTTTAGGTGGTAAAGGCAGTTCGTGCTGGAGCAGAGCTGTTCTTCGCAGTAGTGGGGGCTGTGGAGCCAAAGTCCACGTTGGATAGCATCTCAGTTGTTTGCGAATACCCCGATATGTTCCCGGATAGTCTTCCCGGAGCCCCACCGCAGCGGGAGATTGATTTCACCATCGAGCTCGTGCCGGGGGCCAAACCGGTGTCACGTGCTCCGTATAAGTTGGCGCCTAAGGAGATGGCAGAGTTGAAAGTTCAGCTAGAGGAGCTGATGGAGCAAGGGTATGTGCATCCAAGCTCGTCGCCTTGGAGCGCACCAGTCCTCTTCATTAAGAAGAAGGATGGTAGTATGCGGTTGTGTATCGACTACAGAGAGTTGAACAAGCTGACGGAAAAGAACAAGTACCCGATCCCGAGGATTGATGATCTCTTTGATCAGTTAGTTGGATCGTCAGTATATTCTAAGTTGGACTTGAAGTCGGGGTACTATCAGCTGAGGATAAGGGAATGTGATATCCCGAAAATGGCGTTCAGCACAAGGTACGGGCATTTCGAGTTTACGGTCATGCCGTTTGGACAGACGAATACGCCATCAGTATTTATGGACTTGATGAGCAGGACGTTCCGAGATTTCCTGGATCGCTTTGTGATCGTCTTTATTGATGATATATTGGTGTACTCGCAGTGCGAAGAAGATCACTTCAAGTACTTGCATTTGGTGTTGGAGACTTTGAGGAGGAATGAGCTGTATGCGAAGTTCTCCAAGTGCGAGTTCTGGCTACCCTCGGTAGCGTTCCTTGGGCACATTGTTAGTGGGGAAGGTATAGCGGTGGATCCGGCGAAGATCGTTGCGATACGGGAGTGGCCTGCGTTGTCTTCTGTCGCGGAAGTCCGTAGTTTTCTCGGGCTTGCCGGATATTACAGGCGCTTCATAGAGAACTTCTCGCGGATAGCGCTACCTCTAACGAAGTTGACAAGGAAAGATCAGAGATTCTTGTGGACGCAGGAGTGCGTGCAAGCATTTGAGGAGCTGAAGAGACGGTTGACCATGGCACCAGTGCTTAGTTCGCCGAGTGGGACCGAGGGCTTCGAGGTGTATAGCGACGCTTCAGGTAGTGGCTTGGGCTGCGTGTTGTTGCAGCATGGGAGCGTGATAGCGTATGGATCGCGTCAGTTGAAGGTGCATGAAAGAAACTATCCAGTCCACGACTTGGAGTTGGCGGCCGTGATATTTGCACTTAAGCTGTTGAGGCACTACCTTAACGGCGTAAGGGTCGATATATACACCGATCACAAGAGCCTAAAATACTTGTTGGATCAAAAGGACCTTAATATGAGGCAGAGGAGGTGGATGGAGTTCCTAGGGGACTACACCTTCAAAATACATTATGTACCCGGGAAGGGCAACGCAGTTGCAGATGCGCTGAGCCGCAGGGCTCCCGCCCAAGCCAACTGGTTGTCGGTGCATGATGAGCGGCTAGTACGGGAGTTGGAGGAGCTTGAGATCTGTTGCGTTGATAAGCAGACGAGCGCCAAAGCAATGTTAAACTGGACAGAGGTGCAGTATGACCTGTCTGACTGGGTTCGGCAGGCTTTGGAGTTAGATGACTCCATGAAGGAGTTTATGGAGGCCGCTCTGGATGGGTCAAATTCCCAGTTCTCGGTGGAAGATAATTTATTAAGGAAGGATCATCGGTTGTGCTTCCCGAGTGGGGGTAACCTCCGGGCGGAGTTGATGTACGAGGCTCATCATACCAAGTACTCAATCCACCCAGGGAGCACGAAGATGTATCGTGATCTCAAAAAGTTGTTTTGGTGGCCGGGGCTCAAGAAAGATGTGGCGTTGTACGTGGCTAAATGTCAAACGTGCGCCTTGGTGAAGGCGGAGTGCCAAAAGCCGGGAGGATTTCTAAAGTCCTTGCCTATACTGGAGTGGAAGTTCGACGATATATCTATGGACTTTATGCACGGGTTGCCAAGGTCGCAGAAAGGGAACGACGCCATCTGGGTGATCGTAGACCGGCTAACAAAGGTGTCACACTTCATTCCGCATAGGAAGGATGATCTAGTGGAGAAATTGGCAAAGTTGTATGTTGACAATATTGTTAGGCTGCATGGTGTGCCCCGTAGCATTGTGAGTGATCGCGATGGGCGGTTCACGTCAAATGATTGGAGGTTGGTGCAGCAGATGCTGGGGACAAAGTTAAAGTTCAGCACAGCTTTCCATCCGCAGACGGATGGGCAGACTGAGAGGGTCAATAAAACGATGGAGGGCATGCTATGTATGTGTGTTCTGGATTTCAGTAAGCATTGGGAAGACCACCTGGATTTTGTGGAGTTCGCGTACAACAACAGCTACCAAGCAAGTATACAAATGGCGCCCTTCGAGGCCCTATATGGTAGTAAGTGTCGCACGCCGTTATCGTGGCTTGAAACAGGTGAGGCAAGGTTGTACAAGAAGCAGGAGGTGGAGAGTGCTACCTCGTTAGTGCGGATCATTCGGGAGCGCTTGTTGATCGCTCAGGACCGGCAGGCGAAGTATTACAATGCCAAGCACCGGAACGTGGAGTTCGCGGTAGGCAATTGGGTATATCTGAAAGTGAAGCCGTTCAAGGGGGTTTCGCGGGTGAGACGCTTGAAGAAGCTGAGCCCAAGATACCTTGGACCTTTTGAGGTTCTGGAGCGAGTCGGCAAAGCGGCATACCGTTTGAGGCTATCGGAGGAATTAGGTGGTTTACATGATGTGTTCCACATTTCTGTGTTGCGGAAGGCGGTGCAAGAGCCTTCGCAGGTGATCGCAGTTGACCAAGTGCCGGTGGACGAGGGGTTGACGACTAGGGTCAAGCCCATTCGTATTGAAGATGTTGAGGTCAAGAGACTCCGTAACAAGGAGATCCGGATGGTCAAGGTCCAGTGGGATAATTGCGGGCGAGAGGAGCTCTCTTGGGAACGGGAGCAGACTATGCTGGAGGAGTACCCGGAATTGTCCCGCTCAGGTACTGATTTACGTTAAGTCCTGTTTTTTCCTTTATTAATTTCGTGGGCAAAATTCTTTAAGGAGGGTAGAATTGTAACACCCCGAAATGTTGTAGGAGCGACGGGGATCACTTTTGTCCAAGACAAAGTTTTGGTGCAGGTGACACGGGCCCCGACACGGGCGTGTCGGAGGCCGTGTCGGGCGTGTCGAGCTCGGGCCGTCGAGCTGGCCGTGTAGTCGACCAGTTCAGGTCGATGATGGTCGTGTGGAGGAACACGGCCTAGGACACGGGCGTGTCCCAGGCCGTGTCACACTTGGGCTGTACGGCGGGGTACACGGGCAGTGACACGGGCACGAACACGGGCGTGTCTAGTTTGACACGGGCGTGTCTGATGCCGTGTCACCAAGCCGTGTACCTCTCTGACTGCGAAGTGTTGATCGATTGCACACGAGGGGCGTGACACGGGTCCCGATACGGGCGTGTCGCAGGTGACACGGGCGTGTCGGAGGCCGTGTCACATACCGTGTTGCTGGTTTTCAATTTTGGTCGAGACGACGAATGAGCTACACGGCCAGGCACACGGCCGTGTGTGAACCCGTATTCGGCCCAGTTTTTGTGATTTCAGATCTAATCCTGGCCGTTCGTTTCCTTGGCTTTGGATCCGACGGTGGGGGGCTGCTCCTGGGTGGTTTTAGCCGGGAATAGGGTTTTGAAACCCTTATTTCACTTGGGTACTCTCTCTAAAATCTAGAGAGAAGGGAGAGCTTGGAGGAGGAAGAAGGAGGTCAACTCCGGCGGCCGGTGGAGATTTGAAGCTCCAAATCGCGAGCCGTCTTCGGATCCGCGGAGGCAAGGAGATTGCGGTGCTTTTTATCCGCATAGATTTTCATGGCGCTGCGAAAGAACGCAAGGGTAACGATTTCTCATCCTTGGGCATATGAAGCCCTTTTTCCCTTTGCATAGGAAGCCCTCTCTCGCGAGTGAGCGAAGAGTTGGAGCGTTCCTTAGGGTAGATATGTAAAGTCCCCCTTGTGTAGAGTCCGTATGCGAAAATGGACATAGGCATTGTGTGTGAAGCCTATCCGGACAAGTAGAGCCGGATCGGTGATGTTGCATTGCATATGAACCGGGGAAGACTCCGGGTGTTTGGGCGTTTTTCAGGTTTTCTACGTGGTAGGTTGCATCAGGGAGCCTTGGAGATTAACTCCAAGGTGCACCCGGAAAACTGGGAAAAAGCGGGTTTTGCCAACACGGTGGCCGGGGAGCCAACGTGAACATAACCGGGTTATGTGATTATTGTGGTGAAAACGGGACTCGGTGAGTCTTGACCTGCGCATATGGCTTAAATTGCCGTTGCGGTGTGAGCACGGGTCAGGCGGAACCGTACCCGGTCTATGTCGTTCGGCAGGACCGTTGGCATGGATGAGGGTCTTCGGCGGTCTATGGCTTAAATTGCCGTGACCAAGGCCAGGAAGGCAAAATGCTCATATGGATGACCGTCCAAGAGGCGGTGGTGGATTGGGAACGTCTATGGCTTGAATTGACGTGACGTTGGACGGTTCGCCGAGAATGTGCCCTGAGTGCACGGGGTGTGTGGTCGTGCGAGCCCACGCCTGTGGTGAAGTACAAATACTTTATATAATTGCCTATGCTAATAAAGTGCAGGGAAAGAGCATTGCCGCCCCGAATGTGGGGGCGGGATCGTTATAATTTGGTCAGCATTGCTGACCGTTGCTATTGTTTGCCACCGGGCGGTGGTTTGTGGCTTGCAGGTGCTGCGGAGCAGAGCGGGAAATAGCGGGCTAAAGCCCTTGTTGCTGTGTCGGCCCTCGAAGGCCTAATTGCTTATGTTTCTTTCCCGTTTTTCATGTATGGCCGGCCTGCGTGCCGAAGTTTGGAAAACACTTCTTTTGTTAAGTGAACAGTGTAAGGCCTTAAGGCCATTTCTCTTTTGGTGTATGTATACATTCCTGAGTTTGTAGTGGACATTCATGCTGTTGTGGCTGGGTTCTTATTTCTTTTGCAACTTAATAATTTGCTTTCGCTAGAATGACTCTGTGTAGGACGTTGGTGATTGGTTGTATGGTTTCAACACGTAACCAACCGGTCTGTCCGTAGTATATGGCGTCGGGCCCCGGCCGGACCTACTGCTATATGCTATGCGACGGATAGGGGTGTTACATGGATAGTAGGACCTTGAAATCACGATCTTCTCCGAAGAGTATGCTCAATTTCATGGTCCAAGTCCAAAATAACCGACGGACTCCCGCGGGTCATGCACTAAAAGAACAGAAAAGAAGAAGAGAGAGAAAAAGGATAAACTAGAAAAAAGATTAGAATTTTTTTTCTTTTTTAAATAGATTTTTTTTATATAGATTAACTCCCGAACTTCCCAAGGACTATCCTGTGAAGGGTTCGCAAGGTACTAGACAAGATAGTGGCACTTAAAGCCCTTTGCCCTTTTCGAGAGAATTAGGTGGCGTAGAAAAATTGTGAAGTTGGTTTCTATTAAGAGCGGTGAAATTTTTTTTGTTTTTTTTTAAAAACTTTAAAGAAACAGGATGAGAAAGAGAAGAGTTAAATTAATAGGTTCGTGTTTTCAATATATCAACGGAAGTTGGGTCCCCGGCAACGGCGCCAAAAACTTGTTGCGCGCTAGGGTTCGAAGAAAATAAACGCAACCAAACTAGCAACCCGATGAGGCAAGTATACCTATCGAATTGTAGCTAGGGGACACAAGTGTCGTATTGAAATCCGGGAACTATTGGCTATGCTTACTCACACGAACGCTATTATCTTATCGATGGAAAAACTAGGGTTTAAGAAAAACTAATTGCAAGGAAGGAAGTAAATCTATACTAGAAAGAGAACTACCGCAATAAGTAAAGCTATTAAGCAAAGAACTATGCTAGAAAGGAAACTACTGCAGTTAATTAAAGAGCACAAGATAGGTGATTACTACGAAAGGTAGAAAATATGAAATGGAAATGCACTCGATCAAGATTCACCTCGGCTAAAGACGATTAAGAAAATGCGATAAAAATCTAAACTTAATAGGATAAAGGTCCTTGACCGCGGAGGTTCCTAAAGCTTGAACACGCTTCTCTCGAAGTCGTGCCCAACTGAGTTTAGGAAGGTCCGACCGACTCTCGTCTAAATCGGAGGCCTAAAGCTCGCTTTACGCGGTGAACCCCACTATTGGATTTTACTCCAATCCGGGAGATTTGGACGTCTGCCTCTCTCGAGGGGTGCGTACAACTCCCTTTACTCTTGAATGCTCACTTCATTCTATCGGCCTCTCGGCTAGCCCAGAATGAAAGCAAAGGTGGAGAGTAAATATCGATAATATACCTCTAACCCGTGATTAATCAAGAGTAATTCAAGGCCCTAACCTAAAAAAGAAAAGATTAATTAAAATATCATAACTTAATCGCTCTAACCTCGGATCATCAAGATCGAGTACAAGGAGGATTAGTTAATCATAGCGAAGTGGAGGAGGGGGGATGAGTAGTGAAGCATAAAAAGAAGACAAGCTAAACAAGAACGCTTTTACTAATGAAAAAGGGCAAGTTACACTATTGAAAATGAAATTACAAGTGCATGAAAATTAAATCCTATTCTAGCCCTACAATTAGCACTAAGCAACACTAAAGATTACAAGGAAAGCTAAGGCAACTAAATATTAAACCATGATTAAGCAAAAATTACAAAGAGAGAGAGAGAGAGAGAAAGCATGAAAAAAACTCAAGAACCAAAGGGGCAGTACCTCCCCCTCTCAACCAAAGCTTCCTGAAATGAAGAGGGGGGGTCTCAATTTATAGAATTTTTTCATGGGTTGGTCACGCCCTCCGACACGTCCTAGGGGGGCATGTCAGGGGGCGTGACAGTACTATGTTGACCTCGGGCTCTGGACTCTGGCGGGAAGGATCATTGCTTCGGTACGTCGGTGGTCACGCCCTAGATCACGCCCGTGTAGAGGGGGCGTGACAGGCACGTCATGTCCAAATCATTGGTCGGAAATCCGTCAGTCACCGAAAAGTTGATGTCATGCCCACGGTCACGCCCGTGATGGGGGGGGGGCGTGACAGTACTGTTTTCGTGCTGTGGAGAAACGGCATTTAATGCGGCGACAGGCTTTGCGGCAGAGGGCGACACGCCCATGGTCACGCCTGGTGACACGCCCAGGGAGGGCGTGTCAGGGGGGCGTGACAGTGGTTTTGTTCGTTTTCCTGTCCCTTCCAACAAAAGTCCTCGGGATCGGGTGACACGCCCTAGGTCACGCCCATGGAGGGCGTGACAGGGGGGCGTGTCAGGTCGTTTTTGACGAATTTCTTGAAAACCTGCAAAAGGACAGGAAAATGTTAGTGGCAATAATATTTACATAATAAGAGAATCAAACTCTGACAGAACTCTTGCATAATAAGAGAATCAAACTCTGTCCCATGATCACTTCTGATCAGGGCAATGTGAGTATTGAACTTAATCTATATGCATTTGAGAAAAGCTGTCAAACACTTAAAGTTATCAGACTTCTTCCTCAGGAAGAATACCCATGTGAATCTAGAGAAGTCATCTACAATCACTAAAGTGTAAGATTTCCCTCCTAAGCTTTGTACTGTAATGGGTCCTAAAATATCAATGTGTAACAGATACAAAATCCTAGGTGAATCACTCTTATTAAGTGACTTAAAACTATTTTTAGTTTGCTTGCCTAATTGACAAGCCCTGCAAAGTCCTTCCTTCTTGTAGGGGCCAGAAGGTAGTCCTCTAACAAGATTATCCTTGGATAGCCTAGCAATGGTTCTAAGGTTTATATGCCCTAGTCTCTTATGCCAAAGATCATTTGGTTTGCAAACTGAATTAAATAAACAGATGTCTATATTGGTTGAAAGGAAATCTACAAGATAAATGTTACCTTTCCTTTTACCTGTTAACACTATTGTGTTATCCTCTGACTTGATCTTGCATATGGATTTGTTAAATGTCACTTGATAGCCTTCATCACAGAGTTGACTGATGCTGATTAGGTTGTGCTTCAGTCCTTCCACATAAGCCACCTTCTTGAATGTGACTGAGCCAATCTGAACATCACCATATCCTTTTGTTTGACCAAAGTTTGAATCTCCAAATATTACTTTGGGTCCAAGTTTGGTTCTGAAGGATGTTAGATTCTCCTTGCTCCCTGTCATGTGCTTTGAGCACCCACTATCCAGATACCATTGTTGGTTCATTACTAGATAGGTCTTCACCTGCACATAAACAATTTATATGTTTTTGACCCAGTTTACCTTGGGTCTAGGTTGATAACCTTTAAACTCAGAAATAAAAGACATCCCTGGCTGACTCTTATATCCTTCAGGATGGTATCTCCTAGGAGGCACTATCTATTCAGTATAAGGGTTGAAGCTTTGGTATGAGGGACTTCTAGGATTGATTTTAGATTTACCTCTGAAAGAATGTTCAAAGCTCTGAGCTCCATTCGACGATCGTCGAGCAGAGTTCGACGATCTTGGGTCAGATCGTCGAGCTCTGTTCGAAGATCGACTATACCAGAGTTCAGAGTTAAGAAGTCATCGATCTGAGTTTGACGATTCAACCTTGGATCGCCGAGCTCTGTTCGACGATCGTCGAGCTTTGTTCGACGTTTTCTGTTGAACTTTGTTTTCCTTAGGTAAATCAGGATTCTTCCTAGCTACCTCTACAACACCCTTTCCTTTATTAGAAATAAATTTAATTGGGGTTGTTAATACTATAGGTTGGCTGGATGAAGCACCCAAGCCCAGTGTACTGTTGAATCTTGAGTTCACTGTGCTTGTGATTTCCATCAGTCTTATGCTTCTCCCATTAAGGGATTCTTCAAACTTCTTTGCCTGGGATAGCTCACTTTTCAGTGAAGCTATCTCCTCCCTACAACATTCTAACTCCTCAGAGAGTTTGAGGTTGTCTGATTTTAAGGTGCTATGTTCAGACAATTGATTTCTGAGAGAGATAATCTCTTTCTCAGACTTTAACAGGTCTAAAAAAAGTTCCTTAAATTCAGATCTAAAGTCCTCTGAATAAAAATTAAAGGAGTCTATTACCTGGTCTTCTTCAGTTTGAGTTTCAGATTCTGAATCTGATTCTTGTTCTGCATCAGAATTTTGTTGGGAGGCATTGATAGCCATCATGAAAAATTCATTTTCTTTAGCATCATCTTCATCATCACTTGAGCTTGATGAAGCCTCTGATTCTTCTTCAGTTTCACTCCAAGTTTCTGCTACAAATCCCTTCCTTGTATGTTTATTTTTGCTCGAGGAGGATTTATTGTAATTGTTTCCCCTGGAGTCCTTGTCTTTTCTCCTATCTTTCCTGTCCTTCTTGTCTTTTTTCTGATTTTCTGGACAGTCAGGCACAATATGGCCTGGTTTCCTGCATCCAAAACAAATTATTTCTTTATTATTTGACTTATCATACCTTGGCTTCTCATGCCCTCTGGATGACCTCTTTCTGAAATCTTTCCTGGCCATCTTATAGAATCTTTTGGCCAGCAAGCTCATCAATTCTTCATTGCTCGTGACCTTGTCTTCAGGCAGATCTTCTGAAGCTTTGAATGCTATTGTCTTCTCCTTCCTGATAGCTTGAGAAGCAACCTTTTGTTCTTCCTCTCTGTTCTCGATGAGCAGCTCATAAGACTTGAGCTTGCCCAACAAAGCTTCAGTAGTAATCTCAGTAAGGCTTCTGGCATCCTTGATTGGCCAGATCCTTGAGTACCAAGTGCTAGGGAAGCACATTAGGATCTTGTCATTTAGTTCAGTTAGAGAGATCTCCTTGTCCAGTGTTTTTAATTCACTGACTATTAGGCTGAGTCTGTTATACATGTCAGCCACTGATTAAGTTTCTCCCTTTTTGAAGTTCTCATATTGGCTTATGAGATGGGATCTCCTGTCCTTCCTTTCATCAGCAGATCCTGAGACAATTTCAGATAACTTGTCCCATATCTCTTTTGCTGAACTGCATTCAGCCACCTTTTGGAATATCTCATCAGACATCGTCTGAGCAAGGATATTCATAGCCTTTGCATCTGCAACTTTCCATTTCTTTATTTCTTCATCTGTTCCTGAAGGAGGTGGAACAACACTTGTACTTGTGATTACTGGGGGTCTTGGACAGACTGTCAAAACAGAATTGAAAATGTCCTCATCAATAGAATTCATGTAAAGCCTAATCCTTGCCTTCCAAAGTGCAAACTTAGAAAGGTTGCACACTTGAGGTCTGGTGCTATCATAATCTTTGTTCTGTGCCATGGTTTTGTTTGAAAATAAATATAATACAAAAAGTAATAACTATCCTTTATAGAAGGTTTATCTTATCAAGGATCTTTTGGTTCAGGTGTTAGCCTGTTCAACCAATCTGTTGAAAATTCAGATGTTGAATAACCAACCTCCCTCTGATACCAATTGAAAGTGAGTGAAAGATCTATCTTAACTCTAGAGGGGGGGTGAATAGAGTATTTTAAAATAATTTATAATTCAAAAACTATAAAGCAGTGGAAGACTTAATTTATGTATATGTGTAAGGTGCTTGCAAAAAGAAAAACTAAGTAAGCAAGAAATAGGAAATCACACAGCACACAGCAAAGTAAAAAAGCACAGCAAACCAGATCACACAAGGAGCTATAGTGGTTCCCCAACAACCTGGGTACATCCACTCTTCTACCACCCTAGGTAGGAATCCACTACAGGAATAGTTGATCAGGTGTCCTGGGCACCAATGAGCTTTTGATAAGGTGCTCAAAAACCAAAACTAGATTTTTTGATAAGGTGTCTTGCCACCACTTAGTTTTGACAAGGTCTCAGAAAACAGCCACAAAACTTTTGAAGGGAGTTTTGAGAAACCCTTTTACAGGAGAGAAAGGAAAATGAAAAAAAGAGTTGAGTTGTTCTTCTCTATCAAAAATCTGAGAGAAGACAAGTGGAAGATGTTGTCAGAGCTCCCCCTGAAATCTGTAAGGCTTCAGGAAGATGAGCTTTGCTTAGGGTGATAGGCCTTCAGTTGCTTCAGATCTCCAGCAATAGATGATTTCAGCAGATGCTGAAATGTGTGTTGTCTGGAGTCCTTGATAATAAAGCTTTTGAACACTTGAAGCTTGAAGGAGTAGAATAGCAGATGATCTCCTTCACAATGATGTTCCTTGTGTTCTTGAAGAATTTTGACTCAGTAATACTGTAAGCTTTTTGTCAACTGAATCTATTCTCAGAAGATGAATTCTTGATAAGTGAATTTCTTTTTTCTCTCTTTTGTATATCTTTTTCAAAACTTGTCTGTGCTCTGTATTCAGAATAATTCTCTAGGGAGTATATCAGATCCTGACTTTAGATGGCCGTTACTCAGTCATAAATGACTTTCATAATTAACAACTGTCTCTGGGGAAAGTCCTAAGTAACATTCCAATTATTCTTCCTTAAAACTTGCACCAGATTGCTTGAAACGGCTACAGAATCCTTTTGATATAAATGCTGATAAAAAATCTGAATGAATTCCTTAACTGTCCTGAATTGTAATTCTGAAAACGTCGACCTCTCAGAAAATTGTCGATCTGAGCTCAGAGATTGGATTTATACTAGAGACAGAAAACGTCGACCTGAGCTCTACGATCGTCAAATTGAGCTCATCGACTTGGAAAATAGCTAGAGACAGAGCGTCGATCTGAGCTCAACGATCGTCGACCGGAGTTCGACGACTTGTAGAACTGAGCTCAGAGAACGTCGAACTGAGTTCGACGTTTCGTCGACCTGAGCTCGACGAAAATTGTCTTTGTCTCAGCACTTGAATCCTGATCTGTAGAAGGTCTTGAGGGCAGCTTTCAAACCTAAGTACTAACCCTAAGACTCATTCTAATTGACCTATCCGACTATACAACACGGTCAAAACAAAAACCTAATCACATAGTGATCCTTACCCAAATTAGTAATAGGGTGTTCCAACACAGAAGATGATGGACCGTGTATTCCAGGGACAGAAGGGGAGGAACCTGGAAGTATATGTAGATGAACTGATGATAAAGAGACGGGAGGTCGGCTCTCACCTCCGGGATCTGAAGGAGACCTTTGGCACCCTGCATAAATACAAGATGAGGTTGAACCCCCTGAAGTGCGTCTTCGGGGCCAGCAGGGGAAAATTCCTGGGACATCTGCTCACTCCCGCAGGAGTAGAACCAAATCTTATTAAAGTCAAGGCAATAATGGATCTAGGGGCCCCCCGGAACGCCAAGGATGTCCAACTGCTGACCGGAGGCTGACCGGGCTTAACAGGTTTCTTTCCAGGGCTGGAGAAAAGTGCTCCCCTTTCTTCGGAGCATTGAAGGGGGCAAGAAGTTTGAATGGTCCGAGGAGTGCGAGAAGGCATTCCAGGAACTGAAAAAACAACTCACCCAACCCCCTCTCCTCCAAGGGCCCAAGGAAGGAGAGTACTTATTCCTGTATTTAGGGGTTGGGGCCGAGGCTCTCAGTTCGGTCCTGGTCAGGCAAGAAGGCAAGAAGTAGCTGCCTATCTATTACGTGAGTAGGGTTCTGAGGAAGGAGGAACTCCGTTACCCCATCTTAGAAAAATTGACCTTCGCTCTAATCATCTCGGCCCGGAGACTCAGGCCCTACTTCCAGGCACACTCCATCCAGGTGGTGACTGACCACCCCTCCACAATATCTTCGAGGTGGTGGATCACTCAGGGATACTCGGCAAGTGGTCTGTAGAATTGAGCGAGTTCGACATATCCTTTGTCCCTCGACTCGCAATCAAGGCACAAGCAATGATTGACTTCCTGGATGACTATGTGGTCGAGGTAGCAGAGTACAAACTCACTTATCCCATCCCTTGGAAAGTGATGGTTGATGGGGCATCTGGGAAGCACTCCTTAGGGGTCGGGGTCGTCTTGGAGAGCCCCCAAGGGACCAAGATTGATCAGACAGTGGTAATACATTTTTCCATAACCAACAATCAGGCCGAGTACGAGGCAGTGATCGCAGGGCTGCACCTGGCCAGGGAACTGGGAGTGCATGATGTGAAGGTCCTCACTGAATCCATGGTGGTAGCCTCCCAGGTCAATGGGGAGTTCGAATAAAGGGAGTTTACCCTGCAACGGTATCTGACCAAGGTCAAGGGAATCATTTGGGGGTTCCAAATCTTCTCCATTCAACATGTGCCGCGGAAGGAAAATGAACAGGTCGACCATCTTGCCAAGCACGACCCTCGGGTGGGGGGCACCATCACAGACCTCTTCCACCCATCCTTGGAGGAAGGAGAGTTGATGGAGATAGATCAGCGACCCACATGGATGGACCCCTTCACCACCTTTTTGTCCACTGGAGAGTATCCAGAAGGGATAGATAGAAAGAAACTCAAGTACAAGTCAGCATACTACCTCTTGTGCAACGGGAAACTCTACCGAAAGACTCTCTCGGGGTTGCTGGCTCGTTGTGTGGCTGGGGGGGGGGGGTGTCGAGGATTTTGGAAGAGGTCCACTCCGGGGAGTGTGGGAGTCACTCGGGAGGTCGGACCCTGGAGGGGAGAATTATCAAGCAAGGCTACTTCTTGCCTATCCTAGGGCATGATGCCTTCGAATTTGCCAAAAAATGCCATAAGTGCCAACTATTCGTCCCCCTCCAACTACAACCGGCTCAGCGACTCAGGAGTATCACGACCCCCTTGCCTTTCGCAATTTTGGAAATGGATCTGGTAGGGCCCTTCCCCCAGGCGAGCGGGCAAAGAAGATTCTTGTTGGTGATGATTGACTATTTCTCCAAGTGGATGGAGGTGAAGGCGTTGGCCAAGGTAACCTCACAGATCATCCGAAATTTTTTATGGGGGAAATCATCTGTAGGCATGGGATGCCCCAAGCCATCGTCACCGACAACGGACTGCAGTTCGCCATCAACGAGTTCATCAAATTCTGTGGAGAGCTCGGGATTGACCTTAGGTTTGCCTCTGTCCATCACCCAAGAAGCAACATGCAGGTGGAAGCGGCCAATAAGGTTATCGTGAACCTCCTGAAAAAGACGGTTGAAAATTTGAAAGTGAGTTGGGTGGAGTAGCTCCCCTCCGTTCTTTGGGCCCTGTGGACTACCCCCAATACCGCCACAGGGGAGACACCCTTCAAACTATCTCATGGAAGCGAGGCGGTGCTCCCCATCGAACTCGAGGTCCGTACTCCCAGGGTCGCTGAGGCGGAAGCTGGAAGATAGGAGTGGAGATTTGAAAACGAGGAGGAACAACGACTCTCTTTGGACCTGGTAGAAGAATTGCGCGACCTATCAGCGGTTCGGCAAGAGGAAGTCAAGCGGAGGATGGCTAAGTATTTTGACAAACATGTTCGGGTCAAACAGTTTATGTAAGGTGACCTGGTCCTAAAGAAGGTAGATGCGGCAGGAAGATCAGCTGCCGTGGGCAAGCTCCATCCAAACTGGGAGGGGCCTTACATTGTAAAAGAGGAACTAAGATCGGGGGGTACCGCCTCCAAAATGTGGAGGGCGAGACCTTGAGCCACACCTGGAGCGGCGACGACCTGAAACGCTTCTATCCCTGAATATTTGTATGTGCCTTCGTTTTTTCAATACAATTTGTTTCATTCATTTGAGCCCTTTTTGCCTGATAATCGTAACGGTGACATGAGATGTAGCGGAACTTTCATAGCATAATATCATAAACCCTCAAATAATGTTCTAATTCATCTCGCTCTGGGGTTAGGTCTCGATTCTCCCGCTTGTCAGGCTCCCTCCAAGCTGGCAGGGCAGGGGTCTCGATGGACGTCGTTATGACCCTAGGGCTGATCCCGGAGGATGTTCAACACCCGCCCTTAGGCTCCCATCTAGCTGACTGGCGTGGTGGTAGCACCCTTGAGAGGATAATGTTCTAAGTCTTCTCGCTCTAGGGTTAGGTCTTGATGCTCCCGCTTATCAGGCTCCCTCTAAACTAGCAGGGCAGGGGTCTCGATGGACGTCGTTATGACCCTGGGGCTTAGCCCGAAGGATGTTCAACACCCTCCCTCAGGCTCCCATCTAGCTGACTGGCCTGGTGGTAGCACTCGGGAGAGGCAAATGTTCTAAGTCTTCTCGCTCTGGGGTTAGGTCTCGATTCTCCCGCTTGTCAGGCTCCCTCTAAGCTGGCAGGGCAGGGGTCTCGATGGACATCTTTATGACCCAAGGGCTGAGCCCGGAGGATGTTCAACACTGGCCCTCAGGCTCCCATCTAGCTGACTGGCCTGGTGGTAGAAAATAGGAGAGGCAAATGCTCTAAGTCTTCTCGCTCTGGGGTTAGTTCTCGATTCTCCCGCTTGTCAGGCTCTCTCCAAGCTGGCAGGGCCGGGGTCTCGATGGACGTTGTTACGACCCGGGGGCTGGGCCTGGAAGTTGACACAAGGAAACCGCGTATAAGCGAAGCCGCCAGTCAGAAAGGCGAGCTCAAGGGGCCCTGTCCCCCTTAGTTTTTGTTAAGGGATTTTCGATCCCACCTCTTATTGAGAGGAGTGCACCCCCCAGGCGAGCCCGTTCTCGCAAAAGTCCGCTCGACAAAGGGTACTTCCCGGTATTTTAGGCGTGCACCAGCGGCGGCCTGACCCCAAATGCATTTCCTTGTGAATTTTCAAAAAGGGAGAGCGAGGTGCGGCTCGCAGGCGAGCGGAGTGTTCGCGAGTCTGGCCGCGGCCGACGCCCAGGGCCCCTCGGCAAGCGTGAATCCTAACTCACGTGCATTCTAGCGCTGAAGGTAAAAAGGAGATATAAATTTTTTATCATTATAATTTCAAAAGGGGGGGGGTTCGCCTCGACGAGATTACAAAATGGGGGGGGGGGGACGGATTACAAAAAGAATGCAGAAAGTGGGGGAGGAGATCCGGTCAGCTCTCGCCCTCCTCCCTCGAAGGATGGTCATCCTCCTCGCCTCCGAGCAGCGGCTCCTTGTCCTTCGCCTCATCGAAAAGGGAGCAAAAGCTTTCCTCTTTCCCGCTAGGCGGTGACGGTGGAAATAGACTTGGCAGAAGGTCTCGGACCGCCACCCCTCGCAGCCCTCGACCAGGATCCCCGATCCCCTCATGGCACCCAGGAGGCATTCAGCAGACTCGATCGAGTTGACTCGCAGTCGCTCCATGACCTCCCCCTCGCAAAAAACCCGTGGCCGCTTATATGGAAAAGGGGGCTCAGCGCTATCTGGGGGGAAAAGGGCTTCCGTCAGTTGACGAACCTCGCCTTGGAGACCACGGTTCTGCTCCTTCAGCACCTCCACCTCGGCCGCCGACCGAGCAGCAAGAGCTCCCTGCTCGGCAACATAGGTCTCCTGCTTGCGTGAACTGGCCTCCTGATCAGCGAGGCGGACCCACATCTGGGCGACCTCACCCTCCAGCTCGCTAGTGCGGGCCTGTAGCACTCTAGCGGACTCGGCATCCTAAAAGACAAAGAGGTCAGATTCTTGGTGAAATATTTTTATAAGTTAAAATGAGAGTTGGTTAGTTCTTACCAGCCCACCCGAGGCTACGTCGAGTAAGCGCTCGGCAATGTCGAACCGCCGCTCCGCGTCGGCAGCTCTCTCCGTCGCCAGGTCGTGCTCCTGCTCGGCCTTTTGCAGGAGCTGGCTGAGCTGAAAGCCGCGGCAAACCATCATGTGATGGAGTTCGAAGGCCCTCAGATGGGCCTGTAGACCCTCATGGCCTATCTGCCGAGGAGTCATGTTTTTGTAGGCCTCGGCGCCATCCCGGCCGTATAGGCTGAAACCAACGGCGAATGCATGGCCCATAGGAGGCTGACAAGCTCCCCAGGAGGGGGCGCGAGTAGAGACGGAGACTCGGTGGGCCCCCTCATCCCAGCTCAGCATCGGCTCGCCGACCGCGTCCTTGCTTCTTCCCCCTTGTCGAAGTGGGGGTGGTCCTTTGGAATTCCTGGATCGCAGGGAACAACCTCCTCCACGGAGGGAGGGGAGGAGGACCTGCGCTTCTTCCCGCGAGGGGATGACGCCTCCTTCAGTTAGCTCGCCGGGGCTTCGTCAGAAAAAACCTCCGGCGAGCTCATAAATCAGACAGGCGACGAGGGTTACTGTGGCTGGCCTTGCGAGATCACCCACGCCTTTTTCTGTCGCAGGGCTGAGGGACGGTGGAGCGAGCTCGACCCTCCGAGCTCCAGCCGCCTCTTGTTGGAAGGCTTGCACCTCACCTTCTCTTCTCGGCATGCATCGGCCACAGCCCGAGCTTGCTCGATCGGGTCCGAGAACACTCCCGGATCAGCAAAAGGGAGGGTTCACCGGGACCAGTCGCTCCCCTGTAAAAAAGACTTAGCCGGAGAAAAAGGCTTTGACCGATCAGGCCGAGTATGACGAGCAGAAAGTGGGCGAGAAATACCTTCGCCAGGAAGGACAGGCGGCAGGGACCCGAGGCCGCGGCGAAGGAAGGCGACTTCAAAGTCCTTGTATAGGAAGAACTTGTGAATCTCGACATCATTGCCGGACACAAATAGTGGGCGGTACACCTCCTCGCTTTTATGTAGGAGCGAGAAGGGAATATTGTCGAGGTCACCCCGGATGAAGACAATATTCGACATCCTGTTGTGGTTCTTATTGGCAACCTCGCAGATTTTTATGGAAGAACCACCGAAGAATGCGACCCCGTCGGCGTTGGCCTTGTAAGAAAAGAGTTTGCGAAAGACGTTCAGATTGAACTCAATCCGCTCTCGGCGGAGGTAGCATGAAAATCCAACTACCATAGTGATGGAGTTGGGGTTGAGCTGCGCGGGCACGACGCCATAATACTTAAGGACCTGACGGACCTCAAGCAAGAGCGGCAGGCACAACCCAACCTCAAAATGCGAGATGGGGAAGGCGAGCTCATCCTCGAAGAAGGAGTTTATGGCCTCATGCTCCGCCGGGAGGCGGGCCACGAAACCGGTAGGAACATAGTCTGCCACAAACTCGGCGAGCTCTTCCTCCGTGGTATTGCCCTCGAAGAAGAAATGGTCGACGAAGTTCTAGGCGTACTTGATACAACCATCGGAATCGGGGTGCCCCTTTCCAATACTCACCGAGGGGAGGAAAGCACGCGAACAGAAGGCAAGGGAGGCAAGAAGAGGAAAAGATAAGAAGGCAATAAAGGCGTAGCCAGGGGGTAGGTGGGGATCCCTATTTATAGAAAAAGGGGAGGAGAACCAGAGCCGACTGACCAACCCGCCTCGCTTACTCCGTCTCGCCGCTCTCTGCTCGCCGACCTCGGTGAGTCTGGATGAGGAATTCGAAAAGACACGCACCGTTCAAAAGAAATAAAACACGCTCGCATAACGAAAACTTATATAATTTATTAGCTTGAAGAGAGAAAATTGTCCAGAACAAGGAAAGTTAAAAGCATACACATGGACCAGGCGACAGCAGAGGCGAGTGATGGTCGGCTCGCAAGGGAGCCGTCCTTAATTACCCCGTTCTCGCCGGCCCGATGTCGCCAGTCGCTGCGCGAAGAGTTGCCGAAGCTGCCCCAGGTTCCTGTTCGCCGCTCGCAAGTTCTCATCAATCTCGTCGAAGAGGATGGAGGAAGACGTCGCCACATACGCCGAGCTGTCCCTCGCCTCGCCAGCAAGCTGCGCGCACTCCTCCTACAGCCTGGAATTGTCTTTCTTCAGCTCGTGGAGCTCGCACACTAACTTTTTGAGGACCAGTTGGCTTTGCCTCGACCGTTCGGGGCTATCCACCTCTAAGTCCAGGAAGATTTCTAAAGCGCGCGGCGATGGAAGAGGCGAGTAGCAAGCCCGTTCGGCTTAATAATCAGCCCCAGATCGGCTAGGATGGCCTTCACGGGGGAGTCAGGATAGCGAGTGGGAGGAGCAAGCACCAATTGGAATCAGACGCAATGTGAGGGGATCATATACATACCTTCAGAATTTCGGGGGGAATCAGGAGCGGATGTGTGCTCGGCGTCCTCCCCAGTATCCGCGGGAGCGGAAGAGGGTTGTCGTGAAGGGGTGCGAGCTGGCGACCCCAGCTTCTGCGAGTCCAGCTCCATGGTTTCGGTGGCATAAATCAAGTCTTGTGGACGTGGGTCATAGGATGGCTCAAGTGCCTTGGCAGGGAGATTCTCGACCCTCGGCGTGGAGACCTCGCCACCATGGTCTTGTTCGGTGGTGAGGTCCACAAAGTCTTTACCGTTAGGAGCCAGAGAAGGATGGTTGGAGGAGTCGGAGCCATTGACCAGGGTGTTCTTCAAGTCAGCGAAGATGTGCTCGGCCTCGGGAGGAAAGGGCCTTGCCCTCTTGACCGAGCCAAATTCAGTGAAGCGGCGAGCCGGGACATTAAGATCAGTTAGGGCCGCAGCGCGGAGGGCGGTCTCCTCGCGAGATTTCGCGAGTCGCTCCATGACCTCTTTGGGGAGTGGCATCTTGGCAGAGCTTAAGTAAAGGGAAGGGCGGAGGCCAGCCGGGTATGCTGGGTATGTATATATAGCCATCGGTGGGACCCACCAAGAGATTCCTTTTGGCTCCTGTCACACTCGCAGGATCCTAGGGGGTTGGATGTTTCTTTCCGAGTTTGTGCCAACCTCGTAAAGAGCGGGGATTGTGTACAACCCTGTGTTGGAACACCCTATTACTAATTTGGGCAAGGATCACTATGTTTTTAGGGAATTGATTTGACCTAGTTGTATAGTTGAAAAGGTCAAATTAGAATGAGCCTAAGGGTTAGAATTTAGGTTTGAAGCTGCCCCCAAGACAATTCAAAGATCAGGATTCAGTGCTGAGACTAAGGAAATTTTCGTCGAGCTCAGGTCGACGAAACGTCGAACTCAGTTCGACGTTCTCTGAGCTCAATTCTGCAAGTCGTCGAACTCTGGTCGATGATCTTCGAGCTCAGATCGACGTTTTGTCTTCAGCTATTTTCCTAGTCGTAGAGCTCAGGTCGACGTTTTCTGTCTCTAGTATAAATCCAATCTCTGAGCTCAGGTCGACGATAGCTGAGCTCAGGTCGACGATTTTTGTGAGAGATCGACGCTTTCAGAATTCAAATTCAAGAACAGTTTTGGAATTATTTCAGAGTTATTTCCTGCATTTATTGCAAAAGATTATGTAGCCGTTTCAAGCAATCTGGAGCAAGTTTAAAGGAAGGCTAAAAGGAATGTTACTTAGGACTTTCCCCAGAGACAGTTGTCATTTATTGAAGTCATTTATGACTGAGTAACGACCATCTAAGTCAGAATCTGATATACTCCTACAGAATATGTTTTTGACTATATAATAGATCAATACAACAAGATAGGCAAGAGATATACAGGATCATTGGATTGAGAAAAAGAGTTACATAAGCGAGATAAAAATATACTCTTATCAAGAACTCATCTTCTGGAACATATGGATTCACTGAGTCAAAATCTTCAAGAACACAAGAAAGTTTTCTGTAGGGGAAATCATCTGTTATTCTGCTCCTCCAAATCCTCAAGTGTTCAAAAGCTTCAACATCAAGGACTCTAGACATCTCACATTTCAGCATCTACTGAAATCATCTTTTGCTGGAGATCTGAAGCACCTGAAGACCTATCATTCTAGCAAAGCTCACCTTCCTAAACCTTACAGATCTCAGGGGGAGCTTTAGCTTCATCTTCCACTTGTATTCTCTCAGACTGTTGACATAGAAGAACAACTCAACTCTTTCTTTCTTTTTTCCTTTCCCTCCTATAAAAGGGTTTTTCAAAACTCCCTTCAAAAGTTCTGAGACTGGTTTCTGAGATCTTGTCAAAACTCAGTGGTGGCAAGACACCTTATCAAAAAATCTAGTTTTGGTTTTTGAGCACCTTATCAAAAGCTCATTGGTGCCCAGGACACCTGATCAACTATTCCTGCAGTGGATTCCTACCTAGGATGGTAGAAGAGTGGATGTACCCAGGTTGTTGGGGAACCACTATAGATCCTTGTGTTATCTGGTTGCTGTGTGTTTGACTTTGCTGTGTGCTGTGTGATTTCATAGTTCTTGCTTTAGTTTTTATTTCATCACAAGCACCTTACACATATACATAAATTAAGTCTTCCACTGCTTTATTGTTTTAATTGTAAATTATTTTAAAAATACTCTATTCACCCCCCCCCCTCTAGAGTTAAGGTAGATCTTTTTCTCACTTTCAATTGGTATCAGAGGAAGGTTGGTTATTCAACATCTGGATTTTCAACAGATTGGTTGAATAGGCTAACACCTGAACCAAAAGATCCTTGATAAGATAAACCTTCTATAGAGGATAGTTATTACTTTTTGTATTATATTTATTTTCATACAAAACCATGGTACAGAACAAAGATTATGCTAGCACCAGACCTCCAGTGTGCAACCTCTCTAAATTTGCACTTTGGAAGGCAAGGATTAAGCTTTACATGAATTCTATTGATCAGGACATTTTTAATTCTGTTTTGACAGTTTGTCCAAGACCCCTAGTGATCACAAGTACAAGTGCTGTTCCACCTCCTTTAAGAACAGATACAGAAATAAAGAAATGGAAAGTTGCAGATGCAAAGGCTATGAATATCCTTGCTCAAACCATGTCTGATGAGATATTCCAAAAGGTGGCTGAATGCAGTTCAACAAAGAGATATGGGACAAGTTATCTGAAATTGTCTCAAAATCTGCTGATGAAAGGAAGGACAGGAGATCCCATCTCATAAGCCAATTTGAGAACTTCAAGAAAGGAGAAACTGAATCAGTGGCTGATATGTACAACAGACTCAGCCTAATAGTCAGTGAACTAAAAACACTCGACAAGGAGATCTCTCTAACTGAACTAAATGAGAAGATCCTAATGTGCTTCCCTAGCACTTGGGACTCAAGGATCTGGCCAATCAAGGATGCCAGAAGCCTAACTGAGATTACTACTGAAGCTTTGTTGGGCAAGCTCAAGTCTTAGGAGCTTCTCATCAAGAACAGAGAGGAAGAACAAAAGACTGCTTCTCCAGCCATCAGAAAGGAGAAGACCATAGCATTCAAAGCTACAGAAGATCTTCCTGAAGACAAGGTCACAGGCAATGAAGAATTGATGAGTTTGCTGGCAAAAAGATTCTATAAGATGGCCAGGAAAGATTTCAGAAAGAGGTCATCCAGAGGGCATGAGAAGCCAAGGTATGACAAGTCAAATAATAAAGAAATAATCTGTTTTGGATGAAGGAAACCAGGCCATATTGTGCTCGACTATCTAGAAAATTAGAATAAGGACAAGAAGAACAGGAAAGATAGGAGAAAAGACAAGGACTCCAGAGGAAACAACAGCAACAAATCCTCCTCCAACAAAAATAAACATACAAGGAAGGGGTTTGTAGCTGAAAGCTGGAGTGATACTGAAGAGGAACTAAAAGCCTCATCAAGCTAAAGTGATGATGAGGATGATGCTGAAGAAAAGGAATTCTGCATGATGGCTATCAATGCCTCTCAGCAAAATTCTTTTGCAGAACAAGGATCAGATTCAGAATCTGAAACTCAAACTGAAAAAGACCAGGTAATAGACTCCTTTGACTTTGACTCAGAGGACTTTAGGTCTGAATTTAAGGCACTTTGTTTAGACCTGTTAAAATCTGAGAAAGAGATTATCTCTCTCAAAAATCAATTGTCTTAACATAGCACCTTAAAATCAGACAACCTCAAACTCTCTGAGGAGTTAGAATGCTGTAGGGAGGAGATAGCTTCACTGAAAAGTGAGTTATCCTAGGAAAAGAATTTTGAAGAATCCCTTAATGGGAGAAGCATCAAACTGATGGACATCACAAGCACAGTGAACTCAAGATTCAATAGTACACTGGGCTTGGGTGCTTCATCCAGCCAACCTATAGTATTAACAACCCCAATTAAATTTATTTATGATAAAGGAAAGGGTGTTGTAGAGGTAGCTAGGAAGAATCCAGATTTACCTAACGAAAATCAAGTTCAACATAAAACGTCGAACAGAGCTCGACGATCGTCGAACAGAGCTCGGCGATCCAAGGCTGGATCGTCGAACTCAGATCGACGACTTCTGAACTCTGAACTCTGGTATAGTCGATCTTCGAACGGAGCTCGACGATCTGACCCAAGATCGTCGAACTCAGGTCAACGATCGTCGAACGGAGCTCAGAGATTTGAACCTTCTTTCAGAGGTAAATCTCAAGTCAATCCTAGAAGTCCCTCATCCCAAAGCTTCAACCCTTATACTGAATGGATAGTACCTCCTAGGAGATACCATCCTGAAGGATATAAGAGTCATCCAGAGATGTCTTTCATTTTTGAATTTAAAGGTTATCAACCTAGACCCAAGGTAAACTGGGTCAAAAACATATAAATTGTTTATGTGCAGGTGAAGACCTATCCAACAATGAACCAAAGATGGTATCTGGATAGTGGGTGCTCAAAGCACATGACAAGGAGTAAGGACAATCTCACATCCTTCAAAGCCAAAATTGGACCCAAAGTGATCTTTGGAGATTAAAACTTTGGTCAAACAAAAGGATATGGTGCTGTTCAGATTGGCTCAGTCACATTCAAGAAGGTGGCTTATGTGGAAGGACTGAAGCACAACCTAATCAGCATCAGTCAACTCTGTGATGAAGGCTATCAAGTGACATTTAACAAATCCTTATGCAAGATCAAGTCAGAGGATAACACAACAGTGTTAATAGGTAAAAGGAAAGGTAACATTTATCTTGTAGATTTCCTTTCAACCAACATAGATATCTACTTATTTAATTCAGTCTGCAAACCAAATGATTTATGGCATAAGAGACTAGGACACTTAAACCTTAGAACCATTGCTAGGCTGTCCAAGGACAACCTTGTTAGAGGACTACCTTCTGGCCCCTACAAGAAGGAAGGACTCTGTAGGGCTTGTCAATTAGGCAAGCCAACTAAAAATAGTTTTAAGTCACTTAACAAGAGTGATTCACCTAGGATTTTATATCTGTTATACATGGATCTTTTTGGACCCATTACAGTACAAAGCTTAGGAGGGAAATCTTACACTTTAGTGATTGTAGATGACTTCTCTAGATTCAGTTGGGTATTCTTTCTGAGGAAGAAGTCTGATAACTTTAAATGTTTGATAGATTTTCTCAAATGCATACAGATTGAGTTCAATACTCACATTGCCCTGATTAGAAGTGATCATGGGATAGAGTTTGATTCTCTTCTCATGCAAGAGTTCTGTCAGAATGAAGGGATCAGGCATACTTTCTCAGCTCTTAGAACTCCTCAACAAAATGGGGTAGATGAAAGGAAAAACCCTAATTAAATCTGCTACTACATTGTTGACAGATGCTCACCTTCCTCTATCTTTTTGGGCAGAGGCAGTGAACACCTCCAACCATGTGTTGAACATAAGTTTGATACATAAACTGAAGGGCAAGACTCCCTATGAATTGCTCAAAGGGAAGAAACCTAAAGTAGACTACTTCAAAATTTTTGGCTGCATTTGTTATATTCACATTAATGACAAGAAGTATTTAGCAAAATTCCAAGCTAAAGCTGATGAAGGAGTGTTTCTGGGATACTCCATGATCAATAAAGCTTATAGGGTTTAAAATAAAACTTCTCTCAAAATTGAAGAATCTGTTCATTTATCTTTTGATGAGACTAACATGTGTTATAAGGAGAAGTCTACTTCTACCATAGAACCAGTGCAGGTACACTCTCTTTCAAAAAATTTGGACAAGTTACACATTGTAGAAAAGGATTCAGTACATTCACCTATCCAACAAAGAGCTGAAGTCAGCTAAGATGAAGAGGATACTCAACATCTTGATGTTCAACATCTTGGAGAAAACCATTTTGAAGAGCTAGTTGTTGTTCCACAAGAGGAAACAACAACACAGGTTGGTGAACAATCAACACCCCCTATTGATTTAGTAACAACAAGAGATCACCCAATCTCCCAAGTGATTGGAAACATCTCAACTGGTGTGCAAACCAGAAATATGGTCAACCAAAACCTGATGCACACCTGCTTATTATCTCAAGTTGAGCCTCAATCCATTCAAGATGCAGAACAAGATCCACTTTGGATCATTGCTATGTAAGAGGAACTACATCAATTTGAGAGCAACAAAGTTTGGGAGCTAGTACCAAGGCCTAAGGATCACTCAATTATTGGAACAAAGTGGGTGTTCAGAAATAAGTTGGATGATCAAGGAGTTATTGTAAGGAACAAGGCAAGGTTAGTTGCTCAAGGTTATTCTCAAGAAGAAGGGATAGACTATGACCAGACCTTTGCACCAGTGGCAAGGCTAGAGGCCATAAGAATATTCCTTGCTTATGCAGCTCACAAAGGATTCAAGGTCTACCAAATGGATGTGAAGAGTGCATTTCTCAATGGAGACATCAAAGAGGAAGTCTATGTTAGACAACCTCCAGGTTTTATCTCTCCAACTTATCCTGACCATGTTTTCAAATTGCATAAAGCATTATATGGTCTCAAGCAAGCTCCTAGAGCATGGTATGAGACCTTAGCATGCTTTCTTCTAAAAAATGATTTTATAAGGGTTAGAGTAGACCAAACTCTCTTTATTAGAACCCATAAGTCTCATACCCTACTAGTACAAATATATGTAGATGATATCATATTTGGTTCTACTGATTCAAATTTGTGTAGAAGGTTCTTTAACTTAATGCATTCTAAATTTGAAATGAGTAGCACGGGTGAGCTTTCCTTATTTCAAGGATTGCAAGTCAAACAACATGCTTAAGGCATATTTATTTCTCAAACCAAGTATGCAAAAGAATTGGTTAAGAAATTTGGTGTGTTTGAAGCATCTTGTATGAAAACACCTATGCCTACCAATACTGTATTAGATACTGATGAACATGGTAAACATGTTGATCAGACAATATATAGAGCAATGATTGGCTCTCTATTGTACCTTACAGCTAGTAGACCTGATATAATGTTTGCTACATGTATATGTGCTAGGTTCAAGTAAGCCCTATTGAGTCACACCTAACATTAATTAAGAGGATTCTTAGGTATGTGAAAAGTTGTCCAAATTTAGGACTCTGGTATCCAAAAGACTCAGGATTTGAATTAACTGGATTCTCAGATGCTGATTATGCTAGATGTAGAGTAGACAGGAAAAGTACTAGTGGAACTTGCCAGTTCCTTGGTGACAGACTTGTTCCTGGTTCTATAAGAAACAGACATCTGTGTCCACTTTAACTACTGAAGCTGAATACATGGCAGCAGACAGTTGTTGCTCATAGATTCTGTGGATTCAAAACCAGCTCCTAGACTATGGCTACAACTTAGAAGGGTCAAAAATATTTTGTGATAACACTAGTGCTATCTCTATAGCACAAAATCCAGTCCTCCATAGTAGGACAAAACATATAGAGATTAGGCATCACTTCCTAAGAGACAATGTGGAGAAAAATAAAATTGAAATTCAATATATCCCAACTGATTTGCAAAGGGGATATATTTTCACCAAACCTTTGGATGAAAAGAAACACACCTTCTTCCTAAATAAGTTAGGAATGTTAGATGGAGGAAGTTTAAAATAAATCCCAAGATTTTGAAAATCTAAAAATAGACCAAGACTAGGCTAAAAAACTTGTATTTTCTAGTGTCTGTAAGTTTTTTTTGTCTCTAAACTGTGCTCGACGTTTTTCCCAAAAAGCATCGAATGGAGATCGACGCTTTCCAATAAGCGTCGACCGGAGTTCAGCATTTTCCAGGCAGCGCTAGGCTATCTTCTTTTGGTCAACGATCGTCGAACGGAGATCGACGTTCTCCAATGTCGTCGAACGGAGATCGACGATATTGAAGACTCTTCAGATTCCACTAGAAGCCCAGATCGTCGAACGGAGTTCAACGATTCTTCCTTTTCGGCGTCGAACCCTAATATAAAATCATTCTTTCGGCCGTCATTTTTCTTTTGCGCTTTCATATTCTCTGCAAACTTTTTCGTTCCCTCCAAACTCTACCACACTTGGTTGTGTTTGTTACTTTTTGCAGGTATACAATGGCCGTGAATGTTGCGCTCTCGCCAAGATGAAATTTGATACAGGATTTGATATAGATATGGACTCGTTTGATGGCAGCGATTAGGTTTTCAAAGACATTTGGAACTCTTCCGAGAACAACAGTTAGTGCACATAATGTCCACCAGGATGAAGATTACTGCAGATGAGATTAAGGAATGGGTATTTACAGCACATAATCTGGATGAGAATACCCTCGTTGGTACTATCGGCGGGACTCGGGTATCATTATCACCTACTCTTCTAAGTGAAGTATTTCATCTGAGTACTGGAGATGACTCTGTTGAAATGTCGGGAGAAGAATCTGTGAATATGTTAGATAGAATGGGACACTCTGCCGCTAACCCTAGCAAGTTATTGAAAAAGAACTTATCTATTGAGTTTAGATTTCTGGCTGATGTTGTGGGGAAAGTGCTTCTTGCAAAGCACTCAGCTCATGATACCATTTCCAGGTATCAGTTCTGTTTGATGGGAGCCCTCGTAGATAAGAAACACCTGAATTGGTGAGAAATTTTCTTTGATTTGATAAAGAAGAAAATAAACAAATGTTTTGTGAACTTTGGGAGGATCTTAGGGGTATTCCTGCACTCCAGGTGCCCTGAACTGTTAGTCTCTAATGGGATGCACATCAATGCATCAAAAAGGCTATCCTGTGCCCTGTTTGGGAAATGGGACAGGCTGATTATCAAGCCTACCAGGACTACCAATGCTTCAGGCACAAGGACTATTACAGTCTCTTCCCCTCAGGCTCCTGCCCTCATTGAGGAATTGCCTGCCTCCACCTCTTCTCCTCCCTCTCCACCTCCTGCTGTTTCTACCTCCACCTCCACATCAATAATCTCCACATCCCTCTCTTCCCCCATTACCATTTAATCACCAATCTCACCTCCAACCACCTCAGAACAATTCCATCCACTCCACTACTATCCACCTCTTGACATTCCATCCTTCAACATCTTGGAAGACTCCTTCATGGATGCTTCCACTTCCTCACCTGCTGAGCTTCCCTCTACCTCTTCATATCAATAACTCCTTCATGATATTATTACTCAACAATCCTTCACATCATCCATCTCCACACCCATATCATCTATCTCCTCCATCCCAATGTCTCAACCAACCATCCTACCATCCACAATACCATCTACCACAGTCCATCCATCACCAGCCAAAAACATTCCCCCCTCCACCTCTACTCAAGTCACACTTGAGCAAGTGGATCTATCAGCTTTGGAAGATAAGCTATATGGGATACTGGCCCCCCAAGCTAGTAAGCCTGCTGGAGACCTCCATGGCTCCACTCCTGAACTCAATAAAGGAGCTATCTGACAAGCTAACCTCTATCTCCTCTCCTAAGGCAATCCCTTCTATGGGGTGCCTTGATCTAGTTATCACTGAATCAAGGCAGGGGGAGATGCCCTATGAAGCTGAGGTAGTGCCTGCTGCTCTTGAGGAATTGCTGCTGCCAGAGATTTCTACTCCAGCCCCAGTACAAGTACTCACAGTGGACTTCAGGTCACTGTTGTCTAAATTTGATTCTCTTCCCAGAAGCTGCTTATCAACTCAGGTAGTTGAAGACCTTACTAAGGCCATTGTGCCTATTACTGTCTATGATCCCAGCCTGATTATCTCTTATATAAATTCTCTTAAGGTTGTGGAAGTTTCTTCTTGTGTTGTTGCTGCTGCTGAAGTTGCTGAATCTACTGATATTGATATGTTTCCTGCTGATCCTGTTGATGCTGCTGCTACTGTTGAACTTGTTGTTTTTCTAGAAGAACCTGTTGTTTCTGAAGTTCCTTCTACTCCTGCTGTTACTACAATTATTTCTGCTCCTATTCTGTCTACTGAGAAGTCTAAACAAAGAGAAGAGTATATCAAAAGCATTGATGATCTATATGACAGACCCCAGAGTTCAGAAAGTGATCAATTCAACACTGACTCTAATGATTCTGCTGGCACCATTGCCAAGAAAAGGAAAGCCAGAAGCAAAGCAATGATGAGAGTCCCTCCTGCTCAAGCCAAAGATGTGAATGATATACCATATTACATTTTTACATGATTGTAAGATAATAGAGCCTTGGATGCAATACTCTAAGAATCAGCTAAAGGCTATCAAAAAAAGAAGAAATCTTGACAAATATGAGAAAGGATCTTCCAAGTTTCCTCCTCCTCCTCCAGACTCAGGATCTGGTGGAGGCTCAGCTTTTCAATCATCTGCTTCAAAGCACAGTTCTTCTCAATCTTCTCAAAGATATCAACCCAGAGGTCAACATCAAAGAGGCTATCATTCTAGAAGAGGTCAGTACAGAGGAAATCATAGAGAGTACAGAACTTATTCCAGACAACAAAGGGAAGGATAAAGTCCTATTGATTCTACTCAAGGTCCTTTCCCTTACAAGCTTAGAGATTCAGTTGTCACCAGGACTCCTACTGATTCAGAATCTATCAATAGATATGAACCTCAGGTCCCTTTTGAAGATCCTGAAAACAACCCAGTGTCATGGACTGCCAGAATGAAAGAGCTTGCTGCACTAGATCAAATGAAAAAGGCCAAAGAGCAAGGCAAAGACATTCCCAACATTACAACCCTATCAGATCAAAGAAAGACAGAGTTAGAGAGATATTCTTCAAGAAAATTCTTTGATCCAGAAGATTACATGAAGCTGCACCATGAGGCTGTAGTTCCAAGGCCTAGATCCAAAACCTCCTTAGGTGCAGATGATGACAGAAGATCAAAGAGAGAAGCCCTCAATCCTAACAGGGAAATTCTGTTTAAAAAGGGAAATGAGAAGAAGTGATTTCTGTAAGCTGAACAAACACCTATCTCTGAATATTTGCTGATATTCTATCTGTGATCTGCAATGCTGCTATGCCTTGTTAGTTTAGCTTTTGCTTTGTCCGTATGCTTATTTATTTCCTATTTTATCTTGTAAATAGTAATCCTAACCTAAATAGGGGGAGATTGTTGGAACACCCTATTACTAATTTGGGCAAAGATCACTATCTTTTTAGGGAATTAGTTTGACCTAGTTGTATAGTATAAAAGGTCAAATTAAAATGAGCCTAAGGGTTAGAATTTAGGTTTGAAGCTGCCCCCAAGACCATTCAAAGATCAGGATTTAGTGCTAAGACTAAGGCAATTTTTGTCGAGCTCAGGTCGACGAAACGTCGAACTCAGTTCGACGTTCTCTGAGCTCAATTCTGCAAGTCGTCGAACTCCGGTCGACGATCTTCGAGCTCAGATCGACGTTTTGTCTTCAACTATTTTCCTAGTCATAGAGCTCAGGTCGACGTTTTCTGTCTCTAGTATAAATCCAAACTCTAAGCTCAGGTCGACGATAGCTGAGCTCAGGTCGACGATTTTTGTGAGAGATCGACGCTTTCAGAATTCAAATTCAAGAATAGTTTTGGAATTCTTTCAGAGTTATTTCCTGCATTTATTGTAAAGGATTATGTAGCCGTTTCAAGCAATCTGGAGCAAGTTTCAAGGAAGGCTAAAAAGAATGTTACTTCAACAGAATATGTTTTTGACAATATAACAGATCAATACAACAAGATAGGCAAGATATATATAGGATCATTGGATTGAGAAAAAGACTTACAGAAGAGAGATCAAAATATACTCTGATCAAGAACTCATCTTTTGGAACATATAGATTCACTGAGTCTAAATCTTCAAGAACACAAGAAAGTTTTTTGTGGGGGAAATCATCTGCTATTCTGCTCCTCCAAATCCTCAAGTGTTCAAAAGCTTCAACATCAAGGACTCCAAACATCTCTCATTTCAGCATCTGCTGAAATCATCTTTTGCTGGAGATCTAAAGCACCTGAAGACCTATCACCCTAGCAAAGCTCACCTTCCTAAACCTTACAGATCTCAGGGGGAGCTTTAGATTCATCTTCCACTTGTCTTCTCTCAGACTGTTGACAGAGAAGAACAACTCAACTCTTTCTTTCTTTTTCCTTTCCTTCCTGTAAAAGGGTTTTTCAAAACTACCTTCAAAAGTTCTGAGACTGGTTTCTGAGACCTTGTCAAAACTCAGTGGTGGCAAGAGACCTTATCAAAAAATCTAGTTTTGGTTTTTGAGCACCTTATCAAAAGCTCATTGGTGCCCAAGACACCTGATCAACTATTCCTACAGTGGATTCCTACCTAGGGTGGTAGAAGAGTGGATGTACCCAGGTTGTTTGAGAACCACTATAGATCCTTGTGTCATCTGGTTGTTGTGTGTTTGACTTTGCTGTGTGCTGTGTGATTCCTTAGTTCTTGCTTTAGTTTTTATTTCATCACAAGCACCTTACACATATACATAAATTAAGTCTTCCACTGCTTTATAGTTTTAATTGTAAATTATTTTAAAAATACTCTATTCACCCCCCCTCTAGAGTTAAGGTAGATCTTTTCCTCACTTTCACCCTGTATCTAGCGAGTGGGCTAATAGGAGCCAAACCGGCCGGCTCAGACCACCCTAGATCCCCAGGCAATTTCAGCAGAGTATGCTGATCCCAGCATGCCGAGTACGGGCTCAGTAATCGTCGGGCCGAGCTTGGAGTTCGTGGAGTTGAGCCCGGCGGAAGGAAGTCAATTCATCGGGCGAGCAGATCCGGCCGAGGACGTGCTCGCCCAGAGCCATAGGGTGGGCGAGTGCTAACACACCCATCACCCGCGAGTAGAGGCTTCAGGGCCAGCTCGCACAGGCCCAAGGCAAGGCGAGCCAGGCCAGTGGCGTTGAGAAAAGCGAGCTCACTCAACGCCCACTCAACGCCTTCTCCCGCGGCATTTGGTGCGGTGAGCTCACTCAACACCTTCTCCCGTGGCGTTGAGTGAGGCGAGCAAGGCCAGTGGCATTGAGAGAGGCGAGCTCACTCAACGCCTTCTCCAATGGTATTGAGTGGGGAGAGCACCCTCACCGCCTTTTACCTCGGCGTGGGGTGAAGCTTTTCCGCTCCAATACTCGCCGCTCTTGCCAAGTGGACGTTATCTCAGGGCTAGCTCGCCCCTCAGCTGTTGTGTATTTTTACCATGTTACCCCCTTCGGACTGCCTATAGTCCTCAAAAACAGTGCAGGTTGGATATTTGCAGACCGTCTTTTCCTATAAATAGGACCCAAGGGGTACCTCAGAGGACACGCTTTCTTGTGCCCGGTCTCCTAGCACTTTCTGAGGTACCTTAGCTTCAGCACTTGGCTAAGGAGGGGAAGTGCTCTAAGATCTTCCGGGTGTGTGGTGGGACCTCCATGCTGGAGCCTTGGGTCTGTCCCTGGTCCTTTTCCTTTGTTATTTGGCCTCGTGAGGAGAGAAGTAAGTGTGCGATCACCCCTTCCCCAAGGGTCGAAATCCTCAGGGACCGATTTTTCGGTTTCAACATTTTTCTCAGAGGTCTTATTTGATCTTCCTTAAGATTCAGTAATTTTTCAATAATTTTGTGGTGATAAATTGTTGTACTTCATTCTTTATCCATGATTGTTGGAATTACACTAGGTTAATTAATTAGAAGTCAAAGTATTTAAGGAAAAATTATGCAATTTGATATGTATTGTTAATTCTCTGTTATTTAGTGTTCATAAATTTTTGGTGGCCATTGCTTGAGAAAATGTTGTACTTCATGTTCAATTCAAGCATGGATTAGTTTGGAAAGAAATTAATTAAATATCAAACAAATTAGGAAAATTGTGAATTACTGGATTTAGCCTAATCATGTCATGATAGACTCCCAGTAAATAACTTAGGTCATCTGGATAAATATTTTGAGTACTTCCCATTGTATACATCATATAGCTTAGGATGGTCTGCGTTTAGTAAAAACTGCAGGAATCATATTATGGTGCAAAATTAACTTAGGGAGATGGGATATTAGTGTAATGGGCTATTAAGTGAAATGAGGAGTCATGATGAGGAGTGAAAAGTCTGTCTAGTGATTAGAGGTGCTTGGGGGTTAAAAACATCGTCTTCCCCGTAGGAGAGAATGAGTCAAATACACTAGGGTTAGATCCAACATAATGTGAAAGGGATTGAGAATTGGGTATTAACTAATAACAATAAGTGCCTTGCGAAAGAGAGCTTTGAGATTTAGCCCATCGTAGTTCCTAGTGCCCTCAAGAGCCCTTCATGGGGAATACCTTGGGCAGCCCTGGGCTAACGTAAACTATAGGAGTAATAAACTACAAGAGCAACTAGTATAACTAGGGTTTCACATTCACACACCCCGGTAGCTCGGGAGGTCGATTTAGTTTGTTTGATTGCCATCCGGACGATAGGTTCGGAAGGTAGCTGCACAGACGGGATAATCCGGGAAGCCGGTGACTCAGAAGGTTTTGGATACAGAATAAGGTGGTGGGTCTTCAGTATTGGACGATCATTCTCACCGATGTCTATACGTTGACTCGGCGGTGTGGGACACTTAGCCAAAGAAAGTCTAGTGGATATAGCCAGCATTAGTACGCGAATACTCTAGGTTGTGTTCTTCTAGGGGCATACAGAAGGGCTAGGCCTGGTAGTGTGAATACCCTCCTAGGAGTGGGGGCCCGACCCACTATCTCAGTTTGCCACTACTGAGGTCCCTGGGAGTGAAGCTCACTGCCCGAACAGGGGGAACTAAAGGTCTGTGTGTATAGAGTCGTGTGTGTGAGTTACACTTGCATGAATCATTTCATAGCATTTCACTACACTCATATCTGCATACAACCGACACCCCAATGTATAAATCGGTATGAGACTTCTTATACGATGGGAGCCTTGCAGAAGACCCCTTAACTTATAAGTTTGTATGGGCATTCATATAAGTTAAGGTTACTTATTTCTTACCTTGTCTTTTCTTACATATGCTGCCTATTCTACTTATTTACTTTACTACTCACTATTGTAGAACTGCTAGATTGTACTTTCTACCTTAGCTGTTTATACAATATATATAACTGCTAGATTAGTTTCACTATCATCTGTTTTGCTTACTCTCCATCTTTGTAGCTTCCCTTTTCTCCTCTCCGTGCGGTGCCTAGGAGCCGTGAGGAAAGGGATAGGGGATGATAGGACTTAGTCTTTATGACTAATGGTTTTCAGACCACAACATTACAGGAGCTCCGGATGGGAGACAGGGACCAGTAGCCCAAGGACCAGCACCAGCGGAGTACAATGCGCATGGAGGTGGGCCAGTCTAGTTCCGGAGCACCTGTGACCAACTCCGTGAGTGATTAGTCTTTCTCATAGCTTCCGCAATGAGTGATATGTGGTGAGGACTCTGATGTATCGGGCTTGAGCCCGTTTATATTTCATCTGTATTGATCTTTTTTAGTACTCTCTTCTTTCTATATTGATGGACTTGTTGTGATTTTCATTTATATATGATTTTGTGCTTGATTATATTCGATTTATATTTACTTCTCTCTCTTTTATGATCAAAAAGGCTGACAGAATTAGCGTTTTGTAGTGGCGGCCTTCCCGAGTGTCGGTGCTACCGTAAAATGACAATTTTGGGCATAAGACCCGGTGGTTTAAAAAGAAAAAAAGAATTGGGGTCTTATATCAAGGAAGTCTCCCGAGCCATCAGGGTGAGTGAAAGTGAATTACTATTATTTACTAGTTGCTCTTTAATCATTTTAGTCTGACGGTTTAAGGTTAACCTTGGACTGCCCAGGACATTCCCTATGAAGGGCTCTCGAGGGCAATAGGAACTACGATGGGTTGTAGTCCAAAGCTCCCTTTCACAAGGTACTTATTATTGTTTGTCTCTATCCATGTCCTAACTCTCCTGATCTTACACTTGAACTAAACCTATGTGTATTTAGACTTCCTCCAAGATAAGATGATCCATCGTCGATCCCGAAAACAACCTTGCATCCAGTCAACCAGACTATCACAACTTGACTCCTACTTATGACCTCTTTCTTATCCAACCAGGCCAAATACACTAACTAGCTCACCTTCCCCTGCCAAGGCTTACATGTTATCTTATTTCTACAGCTTTACTATGCGCAGACCTAATGAGCTACATGACGTGCATGAATGATGACCTCCTTCAAATATTCATCCAAATGACCTAAGATTATTACTGGTGGTCTAACATGATATCTTAAAGATAAAATCCAGAATATAATATTTTTCATAATAAATTTGGCATTTGTTTAATTTTTTGCAAAATCAGGCCAACTATGCTTTTGAACATCAAGTACAGTTTTCTGACATGGTATGGCCTTAACAAAATTATGACTAGAGTATATCATCAAAAAACTTTAATTACTTAATTTCACAATTTTCCAATGAGGTTTTAACCTCCAAACTAATTATCAACTAAATAACCTCTATGATAGGACAAAACAGGAAATAATATAATTAATCATCCAAAAATTATCAAAATATTACCAGATGTCAAGAGTGACCAGAAAATTCTACTGACCAAAAATCATACTTTTCTAAGCATATTTGGTTACCCAAATAAATCATTTAATATATTCTACTAAAAGGCACTTTGTGCAGCATCCTATATAAAAGGCTTCCAATACTTTTATAAAATTTCACAGCGCATGACGAAGACTTATGATGTCCTCAAATCAAATTTCATGACTCTTCGTGAGTAATTAGTTCATAATAAATTCTTTGATAAATAGTGTAGATACTAGGTTTGTGAATAAAGTACTAAAAATAATGCTACAAAATTCATAACAAAATTCCCAGAGATTAGTGATAACTATTTAAGGTCACTGCATAAATTTCATGGACATCCAAGATCATATAACTAGTTAATAAAATCATGAGTAAAAGTGTCATAATTGGTCCTAAACTATTTTAGGGGGGATGTAAGTTCCTTAAGGTCCTAAAATCACTCACTAGGGCTTAATTCCACCCTAGGAACTCTCGTACCAAGTTTCAAAACACTCCAAGGACATATGGTCCTATGTCCCTCATTGAGCTCAAAACTCAACCCTAGGGTTCACACTAGGGTTCTTGGGCATACCAACCCTAAACCACCAAAAATCTCTTATGTGTGTATTTCATATGACATTAAGTTAGTGGCCAAGGATTCATCCCTTTTGGGTGAGGATTGGCCACACAACCTATCAAACACTAATTGCCCTAGTTTGTCCCTTAGGGACCAAACTTGGTCACACCAATACCTACTCAAATCAAACCCAAATGGGCTGAGATTTTTATCAGTGACCTAACATAACCCTAAGGGTCATCCACCAAAATATTTGGGAATTGTGAGCTCATTAGACCCTCTAATTAACCAATACATGGATTATTATATATTTACAAAAACTATATAAAAATATTTTCCAAAAATTCTCATTTTTGGATATGTCATAGGTATAGGTAAGAATGACCCCTAATCCAAATCGCAAGTCATTTGGATGGATTTATTATTTGGGGCACTCAATTTAGTCTCTGGCTAACCCTATGTATAGACTGCAATATTTTGAGTGTTGTGGTCAGACCACTAACCCAAATGGGTTGAAATAATTTTTAGCAAAGAGTAGACCCCAAGGGATACAATTGTCATGTTGGCTACTTTTACTTTTGAGGGCACTATGTATTTTTAATAATTAAAATTATCCACTTTATAAAATGTGACAGAAATCTAATTAATATAAATTAATGAATTAAATCGCGCACGAATCTTAAAGCACAAAATCGACGGCATCCCTTCATCTTCTCCATCACGACAACGGCCTAGATGGCCCCGTCCTAGGCCGACTTTGCCCGTGATTTACCGAACACCCGACCTCCTCCTTGGCCGGCCCCCGCCACCACCATATCCATTGGCGTTTCGGCTATCGTTGGGCGGCGACACGGCCGCCAGAGAGGACGTTTCCAGCAAACCCACAACCTCAATTTTACATGGAAAATTCTTCAAATATGCTCACTAGACCGGGCTCAATTGAGCCCGATATCTCTCCTAGTCGATCTAAGATGCTAGCACGGTGGGAGAGGGTGAGAAGTCGACCTTCTGGGGTGGTTGAAGCTCTGCCGATCGCCATGTAATCATTGACGGTGGTGGAGGTGCTCGGTGCTCAACAACCACAGTGCTAGAGGGCTTGAAATCTTTAAGAGAAGTGTGGAAATGATTGCTCTAGGTCTGGGGAAGTTTTTAAAGGGATCAAATGGGGGAGGGGAGGGGTCAAAGCTTCAATGACCATTAATGGTCATGGGGGAGGGGAATTGACCTCCTGAAATTCCCAATACCCAGCCACTATTATGGCCGGGAAAGAACCCTGGACTTCTCTTAATTGACTAGAGGAGGTGAATCCAGCCACTAGGATTGAACGGAGAGGCCCTTGGCCTCCTTTGGCCATGAATGACCTCTCTTTCTCTTTTTCTCTCTCCTCCATTTAAGGAAAACTTGGTTTCTCTCTCCTAGTCACCCCCTCAAGAATTTGAGTGGCATTTTGGGTAAATATCAGCCTCCTAAAGCAAGTGTACCACTCCAATTAGGCTTAACCCAAGTGGATTGGGCTAGGTTAGGTCAACCTGAGTTAATTTGACCCATTTTATGGTAGAGTTGACTTTGGTCAATTTAACTTTCTAGGTTGACCCCAATGGGTCCCTAGTTACCCATTGGCCTCCCCTAAGGTTTAGGGAGACTTGTGTAGGGTTGGTTTGGCACCTTGGTGGTCACTTGACCCTTATTACGGTACTTTGACTATTTTAGGTTTTAGGTTGACTCTGGTCAACTTGACCACTTTGGTTGACACCAATGGGTCCTTGGTGACCAAATGAACCCCCTTATGGCTGGGGAGGTTTAGGTGGTGTCAAATTGGCTAAGGGAAGGTCAATTGACCTTATGTGAGCTAGTTTGACCTAATTAGGGTTAGGGTTGACTTTAGTAAACTTGACAACTTAGGTTGCCTCCAATGGGTCCTTTGTGACCCAATGGACCTCCTAAAGGATTAGGAGTGCTATGGTGGGGTCATGAAGTCAAGTTAAAGCCCTAAAGTCAAACCCTAGGATTGGTATTTGAATTGTGCTATTTAAAGACCAAGGTGATTTCTACCTTTATGCCCTAGTTCACCTGGTCTTCTTTAGCTTCCTAGGGTTTTGTCATGACCTAGTCATGACAAAATAACTCTTGGGGGTCTAATTATTTGAGGGATGTTACAAATCCCAATACATAAAAATAAAAAATGCGTCCCTGAAATTAAGGTTAGGCCTACGGGGTTCTACTAAAATTAAAGCATATAACATCCCTTAGATAGTTATAGGTATATGAAAGTTAGGGGATAAGATACTTACTACTCTAGAGGGGGGTGAATAGAGTATTTAAAAAGAAGATACTCTAAACACTTGTCTTAGAGCTATTTGCGGAATATAAAATAAAAGCTTTTAAACCTAAAGCCTAATAGAGTGTAGTGAATAAAAGAGAAGCTCACTGAATTTTCAGTTGAACTTTTATCCTAACACATCAACTAGCAACCTAGTTAAAACTATCACAGCCACAGAGCAATGATTAAAATAAGCAACAGACAACACAAGAGCTTTATAGTGGTTCCCCAATTGGGTACATCCACTCTTCTACCACCCTGGTAGGAATCCACTACAGGTTTTTGATCAGGTGCCCTGCTACCAGTAGATCTGCTTCAGGTAGATCTAAAGACCCTTCAGGCTTTTGATCAGGTGCGTAAAAACCAACAAATAGGTTTTTGATCAGGTTCCCTACCACCAATGGTTCACTTTTGAAGGGAGTAATAACCCTTTTACAGGAAGTTGAAAGAGAGAATTAAGATGTCTTCTCTGTGTTCAGAGAAGCTAGTGGATTGCTCTGAATATATCAAAGCTCCCCCTAGCTTAGAGAATGTCCAGGAAGAAGCTTTGCTTCAGGGTGTAGGATCTCCAAATTGCTTGAGAAGACTTTCTGATGCAGCCTTGAAGAAGACTCTAGATTTTGAATGAATGTTCTTCTTCAGCAGCTTTTGCAATTTGGGAGAGTTTGCAACAATGAATGTTCAGCAATCTGGGAGGTTCTTCTTCTTGAAAGCTTGAACTCTGAGTATTGATTTTCTTGAAGAGAGGATGAACTCAGGAAGAAGATGAACTTTTTTTCTCTTGAGATTTTTGGTTATGTATATGTTGTGAGTTTGTATGTGTTATTCTCTATATTCTCTTTGTTCTCTGTGTTGTTGTCTTCAGCCGACTGTACTGATAATATAAGAACTTCTCTTCTTTCTAAAAAAAGCCTCGAGCCCTATACTAGAAAAACTTTTTAAATAATAGAATAAAACAAATAAAGAAAACCTACACTAGCAATCTTTTCTGTCATTCCCAAGAAGGAATTAAGGATATTAAAAAATATCCTTTCAATTTTACTTTACAAATTGGCACAGGAAACAAAGCATAACGGCTATATTACAGCTGTAGAAAAGCACGATTTCTTCTAGTAAAACAAACGGCTTTATTCTGCCAAATCTCTCAATTAATGCAAAAGGAATATTGCAAATAAGCAAGAGAATATAAGCATTAAATTGAGCAGAATATTTTGAATAAAATATTTCTTAAACAAGAGGAAATAAACTAATGATCAAATGAAATAACTATAGATAAAAGCAGACAGAAAGCGTCGACCAGAGATCAAAGATCGTTGATCTGAACAAGCAGATCGTCGACCTGAAGAAAAACTGTCTTCACAGAAATTGTTGACCAAGGCTACACGATCGTCGATCTGAATATGCAGATCGTCGACCCACTTCAGAGTTCATATAACTCTGAGATCATCGATCATCAATCGAAGATCATCGAGCTCCAATCGACTATCGTTGAGCACAATTCTACTTAACCATTTTCATTTCAATTCAATCTCAACTAATCTAACCTAAGGGTAGACTAACCTTTAGTCTAACCATTGACCATAGATAATTCTTGGGTCAATTAAGCCTAATTGAGATGACATGGCCCAAATCAAAACTAGGGAACCAACAATCTCCCCCTATTTGGGTGATGTCACAAAAACAAAAACAAACCTAACACAAGTAGATAAGAATAAACAACATCAAACAGATTTGAATAAATTAGGCAGTCAAAACAAACATCACAGACATTTATCAACAGAGTCTGAAGGAGGAATAGAAGTAGCAGGAGAGAAAGTTATTTTTCTTCTAGGATCACATGCATCCTTCTTTGATAACTTCAAGTCCTGCTCTCCAATGATCTTTAGTTCTCCAGCTTTAGGCAGAACAGCTTCAGGATGTTCTTCCATATACTTTGAAGCATCAAAAACTTTTGAGCTGACTTGGAACCTGTCCAATTCTTTCTTTCTGTATGTTGACATAGTAGAAAATCCTGTGATATCTTTACCTTCAGCTTTAGCTTTCTTGATTTGAGAAGTTCCCACCAATTCTAGAAGTCGAGCTATTTTGAAGTTAGGATCAAGCTCTTGACTTTCATAAGTGTTTTCATCATCTGGATTCAATGGATTTACAACCTTAAATTTTACTGATTGAGTTAAAAAACTCTCAGTTTGCTCTTGAGATGGCTTGACATTTGAATCTTTTGGCTCTTGAATCATAAGACTAGATGGAGGAGCATACTCAACATATTTCTTGCTTGATTTGTCAGAGTATATAACTCTTTTTCTTTTGACATCTATTAGCTTGGCCTGAGCAGATTTTCCTTTGAAGGTGACAATTTTGCTTTGGGAGGAGACCTAGGAGCTGAAGGAGGAGAGAAAGTTGGTTGTTGATATACAACTTCCTTTACTTGCTCCCTTTGACTGTCTGAATGCCTAGTCTGCCTCTGATCATGAGACCTGCTGGGAGGAGGCTGCCTGCCCTTCCTTTGATAGATGTATGGTTGATTTGGTCTGGTATAAGGAGCATAACATCTGGGAGCAACAGTTCCTGAAGCACCAGTAGAGGGAGGAGGAGGAGGACCTCTCTGAATCCCTTTGGGAGGAGAGAGTTCTTCCTGCTCTTCTTCCTTGCTTTCAGAGCATTTTTTGAATACCACATCCAAGCCTCAAAATTTTTAGATTTAGGATCCATTCCTTTCAGAATATAGTAGGGAATATCATGATCTAGGTTAGGAGGTGCTGGAGCTATTGCCTTCCTTTTCTTTTGAGCAATCCTTTTCTTTTTCTTATTACCCTCTGAATCATCAGAATCCTCATCCTCATCCTCAGAATGTGAGGACTGAGGTTTTGCATACATATCATCTATATCTTTTAGCATAGCTTCCTCTTGTTCTTTAGCTTTTAGAAGAGCCTTTTATCTTTCTTCTTCTAATATATCTTAAGCCAAGAGAGAGTCCAAATCTGGACCTGGGGAGTCATCCCAAAGAGTAGAGAGCACAGAAGATACAGTAGATTCAACTTCTGGAACAGCAACTGACACATCTTTATTTGAAGACTCTACTGAATTCCACTTAGCTTCTAAGAAGGAGGTAATAATCCCTTCTAGATATCTGGCAACTACAGGAGTGGAAATCTCCTCAAGACACAATTTGAAGGTAAAGGCTGCTTAACCTATTGCTTCAGAAATAATAAAACTGTCCAAAATCTGAAGGCTCATTGGTCTCTAATAACACACAATGGCCTGAAGGGGGTCAAAAGAACAAGGGGAGGACTGACAGAAATAATTGCCTCCAAGAGATGAGAGAGAGGACTCATCATCTGAATCAAGAAATGCATCCAGTTCATTTGGAACTACTGGAGCATCTATATCTACAATCCTCTGAACAAAATCTAGAAAGACTTCATCTGGAACTGCATCTGAACATGTTTCTAGCTCCACTGCTGCTGGAGATTTCACAACCTGACGAGCCAAAGCAAAGCCTGAATCATCATCATTGAGCATCTCCCCCTGTCTGGGTTCAGTGGATACTAAACCCAGGCCCCTAGATGAAGAAAGGGCTGAGAGGGCAGTGGTGGAAGCAGCAAGTGATGAGATGGAGACAGCAAGGGGGGCAATGGCTTCAGCTATCATTGTTTTGATGGATGGAGTAATGAGGTCTAGGATGTTTGCAATGAATTCTAGTGTAATTTGAAATGATGGAGGAATGATAGAAGGGGAAACATCAGAATTGATGGTCTTCTGAACTGGGGCTTCATCAATTGGGGAATTTTGATGAGATGGGTGATCATTTGTGGATGATTGATGATTTGAAGTAGCTGGGGAGTGATGATGAGATGGAGTGAGCAGATTGAACATGGAATCTATGTTGAAGTTTGGTATCTCAGCTAGATGAGCTGGATTTGGAGAAGCAGATTGTGATGGATGGTTTATAGGAGAAGAATGAGTTTCAATGGAGGTGGATGGCAAGGAGGATGAAGCAGGAATTTCTTCACTAGGGTGGGAAGTGACTTCAGGAGCCCTTGTGCCCTCAGATATTGAAGGGGAAGACCCAGCTTTTGATGGTTTCTGAATGGTCCTTTTCCACTTAACAAACAAAGAAGGATCATTTCTCTTGCTAGCATTTATTGCTGTAGAAGCAGAATCCTAAAAACTGGGAAGCTTTCTTTGATAGAAAGAACCCAATCAACCTACCTTGATTTACCTCTTTCTTATTGTTCTTTTTCCTGAGCAATTCAAAAATCAAGCCAGCCTAGTTGATTGTTTTCTTATTCAGTATTGCTGATATCAAGGAAAATTGTTGCATGTTGATGTTGTCATGGGTTGAATGTTTTCCAAGCAAAACATTTCCAACCAGGTCAGCCATGAACTTAAAACCAACAGATAGATTTACCTTCAAGATCTTAGATGGAATGACTTCTGCATGTCCCATCTCCAATAGCATCCTACCATACTCAGCGGTATCTTACTCATACTCATCAGATCCATTCTTTAACTCAAAGATTTTGGTCAGAATTTCAGGAGTAAGAATTACCTCCACACCGTTTATGGTTCCTGTCATCGCTTTGTCATCTGAAGAAGATGTATAGACCCATTCCTTTATTTCTGATAGGTGGAGTTTGATTTTTGTAGACATGAGTTTCTTGAGACCTTGATCATCACACGATTGCAGCATCTTTCGGAAAACTTATTCGCAGTCGCTGAAGGAATCAAAATAACCACTGAAACTGGCATCGAACTTCATCAAGGACAGGGTTGCAGAGGAAATCGCCATGGAATCAATGAGAGAAATCGCAAGAAGAGAAAGAGAGGGAGAAAGCGTGGGACGAGAGATCGAAACAGTCCTAGAAGCAGAATACGAAAAGGCGAGCTCCGTCGACGATCTTCAGACCTAAATAGACGATCGTTTAGAAATAAACTATAATCGTCGATCTCTGAATGAAGATCAGGAGAATCGGTCGTCGATCGTCGATCGACGATCGATTTCCGAAGCAGATTCGTCGATCATCAATCGACGATTTCTGTCTCTAAAAGCAAAGAGTTGTCGTAGACCAAGGGTCGATGATTTAGCTCAACCTGTTCGACTATCTTCGAACACCGTTCGACGATTTCAGAACAGATTTCAACTTAGCATATTTTTACACTTAGTCTAATCCATTCATCATGCCTAGTTGATTCAAAAAGAATAGATGTTTTTGTTCATCTAAAGGCTTTGTAAATATATCACTTCTCTGAAGATCTGTGGGTATAAACTCGAGATTTATTTTATTCTTGTCAACACAGTCTCTAAGAAAATGGTGTCTAATGTCTATGTGCTTAGTTCTAGAATGGTGCACAGGATTTTGTGCTATGGAAATAGCTATGGTACTGTCACAAATAATTTTGGTGTTTGTGTGTGTGTACCCATAATCCAAGAGTTGATTTTGAATCCACAGTATCTGTGAATAGCAACTAGCAGCTGCTATATATTCAGCCTCTGTAGTTGAAATTGAAACAGAAGCCTGCTTCTTGCAAAACCAAGAGACTAATCTCTCACCTAGGAACTAACAAGTCCCTGAGGTGCTCTTCCTATCAATTCTACAGCCAGCATAGTCAGCATCTGAGTATCCAATCAACTCAAATTCTGATTCAGCTGGGTACCAAAGTCCTAAATTTGGGCATCCCTTCAAGTATCTTAAGATTCTCTTAAGAAGAGTTAAGTGAGATTCCTTGGGGTTGAACTGAAATCTAGCACAGAGGCATGTGACAAACATTATATAAGGCCTACTTGCAGTTAGATATAATAGGGAACCAACAATGGCCCTATAATTTTTCTGATCAACAGGCTTTCCCTTTTCATCAGAATCAATAACTACATTAGTAGCCATAGGAGTGTGCATTGCAGAAGCATCTGCAATCCCAAACTTATTTACCAATTCCTTGGCATATTTAGATTGGGAGATGAAGATGCCATAAGCATCTTGTTTCACTTGGAGACCAAGGAAATAAGACAGCTCACCCATACTACTAATCTAAAACTTAGAATGCATTAGGTCTGAGAACCTTTTGCATAGTTTGGGATCAGTGGAACCAAATATAATGTCATCTACATAAATTTGAACTAACAGGATATTGTCCTTATGGTGCTTAATAAAAAGGGTTCTATCAACTATGCCTCTAACAAACTTATGTTCTAATAGGAAACTAGCCAAAGTTTCATACCATGCTCTAGGAGCCTGCTTAAGTCCATACAGAGCTTTTTGCAACTTAAAAACATGTGAGGGATAAATTGAAGAAATAAAACCAGGGGGTTGTTCAACAAATACCTCTTCCTTTAGCTCTCCATTCAAGAATGCACTCTTTACATCTATTTGGAACACCTTAAACTTGATGTAGGCTGCATAGGCTAGAAAGATCCTTATTGTCTCTAGCCTTGCAACAGGAGCAAATGTCTGATCATAATCTATGCCTTCTTCCTGTCTGTAGCCCTGTGCTACAAGACTTGCTTTATTCCTTATAATAATTCCTTGAGCATCCAACTTGTTTCTAAACACCCATTTGGTACCTATAACCAGTTGACCTTTTGGTCTTGGAACCAAATTCCAAACTTTACACCTTTCAAACTGGTTTAGCTCCTCTTGCATAGCAATGATCCAGTTGGGATCTTGCTCAGCATCTTTTATGGTTAGGGGCTCAAACTGAGAAAGAAAACAAGCAAGAATCACATCTTGACTTAGTTGATGTCTAGTTTGCACACTAGTTGAAATGTCTCCAATCACTTGAGATGTAGGATGATCTCTAAGTGTGACATAATCAGTTGGTGGTATGTGATCTTCAACAGCAGTTGGAATCAATTCCTCAGGTGGAATTAGATTGGTTGTTTGTAGAGTTGCAATCACTTCTACTTGGTCTTCATCATTGTCTGAATCAGCTATCTGAAGAGTTGGTTGAGGTTGAATCTCCTGAGTGAGTTTCAGCTCATCCAAATTCTTGCACAAGTCAGGTACTACAAAGAGTTACTGGAAGAAGTTTCCTTCTCTCTGTAAAACATGTTAGTTTCATCAAAAGATACTTGTACTTACTCTTTAATTTCCAATGTGGATTTATTAAATACCCTATAAGCTTTGCTTACTTGGGAATATCGTAGAAAGATTCCCATTGAAGCCTTTTCTTCAATCTTTCTAATGTAATCTTTGTTATTGTTGTGAATGTAAACTACACAGCCAAAAATTCTAAAATAATCTATTTTAGGTTTCTTTTCTTTAAGCAATTCATAGGGAGTCTTCCCCTTTAGTTTATGTATCAAACTCCTATTCAGTACATAGTTAACTGTGCTAACTGCTTCTGCCCAAAAGAATAGAGGCATATTAGCATCTGCTAACAATGTTCCTGCATCTTCAATCAGGGTTCTGTTTTTCCTTTCAACTACCCCATTTTATTGAGGAGTTCTAGGAGCAGAGAAGCTATGCTTGATACCTTCTTTCTCACAGAATTCTTGCATAAGAAGAGATTCAAACTCAGTACCATGATCACTTCTGATCAAGGCAACTTAAGTAGAGTACTCAGTCTGTATACAAAGTAGAAAATCTATAAGAACTTTAAAGTTATCAGATTTAGTTCTCAAGAAGAACACCAAAGTGAACCTAGAGTAATCATCTACAATTACTAGGGTGTATAATTTCCCTCCTAGACTCTGTACAGCTATTGGACCAAAGAGATCCAAGTGCAATAGGTACAGGATTCTAGGTGAATCACTTTTATTTACATCTTTGAAACTACTTTTAGTTTGCTTTCCTAGTTGACAAGCCTTGCATAAGCCTTCCTTCTTGTAGGGGAAAGAGGGCAAACCTATGACAAGGTTGTATTTAAATAACCTAGATATGTTCTTAAGGTTACATGACCTAGCCTTTTATGCCACAAAGTATTATTACTACTCACCTCATTAAATAAACAAATTTTAGAAGAGGTGGATTTAAAATCTACAAGATAAATATTTCCTTGCCTAATGCCTACTAATACAACTTTATTATCCAAAGTAATATTGCATAGAGTATTAGAAAACCAAACCTGGTAGCCAGCAACACACAGCTGACTTACAGAAATGAGATTGTGCTACAGTCCTATGACATAAGCTACCTTCTTGAAAGTCACTGACCCTATGGTGAATTTACCATATCCTTCAGTCTGACCACAGCTGGAATCACCAAAGACTACCTTTGGTCCCAACTTGGCTTTGAAGCTTGAAAGGCTCTCTTTGTTTCCAGTCATATGCTTGGAGCATCCACTATCCAAATACCACTTGTTCTGAGTGATAGGATAGGTCTTAACCTGCAATAAGATAGATTAAACATTGTGGACCCAGGTAACCTTGGGTCCATTGTTCTTCACATAGGAAAAATTAGAAATGAAAGAGTATGCAGGTTGAGGGTGATATCCTAAGGGATGAGATCTCCTAGGTGGGATAATCCAATTAGTAGACCTAGGGTTGCTATTAAACTTATTGTTTCTGTGAGCATTGTTGTGATTCTGGAAATTTCGTTCTGATCGTCGGTCGATGTTCGACGATCGGTACCCAGATCATCGATCTTGGTTTACAAAAAAGGATTCTGGATTCCACGATCGTAGATCTCGGTTCGACGACTCAGGCTGAGATCATCGATCACTTATTGCTAAGTAGTTATACCCAGTAGGTGAGTTCAGAGATCGTCGATTGTCGTTCGACGATGGGTGCAGCGATCGTTGATGGGCGTTTGACGATTTTTTTATTTCTAAGAATTTTTGTTTCCTTTTGTCTCTCTTAATCTTATTTAAAACTTTCTTAGCCTTTTGAATAACCTCAGTGTTTTGTATTCCCTTTTCAGAAACAAACTTTACTGGAGTAGACAGATTGTATTCAAGGAGCAATGGGGGTTCACTAGGGGAGGCACCTAAGCCCAACTTATTGTTGCCTGTCCTAGTGTTGGCAGTGCTTATGATTTCTAGAAACTTAAGGCTTCTGCCATTAAGTGAATCTTCTAACCTCTTAGCTTTAGCTAGTTCTAATTTAAGAAATTTGTTTTCTTCAGATGCTCTAGTGAGTTCAGATTCTAACCTAATGTTTTCACTAGATAGAGATTCTGATTCAGCTAGTTTATCTCTAAGTAACTTAATCTCCTTTTCTGAGCTAAGTAAATCTAGGCAGAGTGTTTTAAATTCTTGCTTAAATTCATCAGAGGTAAAATCATAAGATGCAATTACCTGGTCTTCATCAGATAATTCATCCTCCTCATCTTCAGTCATCTCTGCAGCTGTGTTGCTGCTGCAGGCATTAATTGCCATAAGGCAAATCTCCTTAGCTTTCTTCTCTTCTTCATCATCTTTACTGGAGCTGGAGGAAGAGGAGTCTTCCTCAGTATCATTCGAGGTCTTTGCAACAAGACCTTTCTCTTTCTTCTTATATTTGTGAGAAGATGTCTTGGAATAGTGCTTCTCATGTTCCTTCTCTTTTCTCATTTCCTTATGCTTTGTCTCTTGACACTCAGGGAGAATGTGTCCAAGCTTCCTGCATCCATAACAAACAATTTCTTTAGATGGGGTTTTATCATACCTTGGCTTGTCATCATATTTTGATTACTTTCTTTTGTTGTCCTTTCTGCCCATTTTGTAGAACCTCTTGGCAAAGAGTGCCATCAGTTCTTCATTTGATTGAGTCACTTTGGACTCATGATCAGCCTTAAGAGCAAGGTTTTGCTCTTTCCTTGTTGGAGTAGATGCTTTGGCTTCAGCTTCAGCTTCCCTGGTCTTCAGTATTTTCTCAAATGATTTGAGCTTGCCAAGGAGAGCTTTAGTTGAAATATCTGTTGTACTTCTGGACTCCTTGATTGGCCAGATTCTGAGATCCCATGTGCTGGGGAAGCACATCAGTATTTTATAATTGACTTCTGTCAATGTGATCTCCTTATCAAGTGTCCTAAGCTCATTGATAATGGAGTTGAGCCTTGTGTACATAGCTTCTACTATCTCAGCTTCTTCCTTCTTGAATTTCTCATATTGGGATATGAGGTTGGACCTTCTGTCCTTCCTCTCATCAGCTGAACCAGCTATAATCTGATTCAGTGAGTCCCAAATGGTTTTTGCTGAGGTGCAATCAGCCACTTTCTGGAATGTCTCATCAGACATAGTCTGAGCCAGAATATTCATAGCTTTGGCATCAGCTATCTTGGACTTCTTGTAAGTTTCATTAGAGTCAGGAGGTGGCACTACACTGAGATTTATAGATGTTGTAGCAGTAGCTGCAGCAGGTGGTGTTGGTGGCCCTGTTAAGATAGAGGAAAAAATATCTTCATCAATAAAGTTCATTTAAAGTCTAATTCTTGCCTTCCAGATGCCAAACTTGGCTAAGTTGTATACTGGAGGTCTGGTGCTAGAGTAATCTTTGTACTGGGCCATGAATCTAATGTGAGTTAATATGGTATAAAAGTATCTTATCACAAGATCTTATGGTTCAGGTGTTAGCCTGTTCAACGAATCAACCTGATAAGGATTTAGTTGTTGAATAACCAACCTCCCTCTGATACCAATTGAAAGTGAGGGGATAAGATACATACTACTCTAGAGGGGGGGGGGGTGAATAGAGTATTCAAAAAGAAGAGACTCTAAACACTTTTCTTAGAGCTATTTGCGGAATATAAAATAAAAGATTTTAAACCTAAAGCCTAACAGAGTGTAGTGAATAAAAGAGAAGCTCACTGAATTTTCAGTTGAACTTTTATCCTAACACAACAACTAGCAACCTACTTAAACTATCACAGCCACAGAGAAATGATTAAAATAAGCAACAGACAACACAAGAGCTTTATAGTGGTTCCCCAATTGGGTACATCCACTCTTCTACCACCCTGGTAGGAATCCACTACAGGTTTTTGATCAGGTGCTCTGCCACCAGTAGATCTGCTTCAGGTAGATCTAAAGACCCTTCAGGCTTTTGATAAGGTGCCTAAAAATCAACAAACAGGTTTTTGATCAGGTGCCCTGCCACCAATGGTTCACTTTTGAAGGAAGTAATAACCCTTTTACAGGAGGTTGAAAGAGAGAATTAAGATGTCTTCTCTGTGTTCAGAGAAGCTAGTGGATGGCTCTGAATATATCAAAGCTCCCCCTTGCTTAGAGAATTTCCAGGAAGAAGCTTTACTTCAGGGTGTAGGATCTCCAAATTGCTTGAGAAAACTTTCTGATGCAGCCTTGAAGAAGACTCTAGATTTTTAATGAATGTTCTTCTTCAGCAGCTTTTGAAATCTGGGAGAGTTTGCAACAATGAATGTTCAGCAATCCTGGAGGTTCTTCTTCTTGAAAGCTTGAACTCTGAGTATTGATTTTCCTGAAGAAAGGATGAACTCAGGAAGAAGAACTTTTTTTCTCTTGAGATTTCTGGTTCTGTATATGCTGTGAGTTTGTATGTGTTATTCTCTATATTCTCTTTGTTCTCTGTGTTGTTGTCTTCAGCCGGCTGTACTGATAATATAGAAACTTCTCTTCTTTCTAAAAAAAGCCTCGAGCCCTGCACTAGAAAAACTTTTTAAATAATAGAATAGAACAAATAAAGAAAACCTGCACTAGCAATCTTTTCTGTCATTCCCAAAAAGGAATTAAGGATATTAAAAAAATCCTTTCAATTTGACTTTACAAATTGGCACAGGAAACAAAGCCTAACGGCTATATTACAGCTGTAGAAAAGCACGATTTCTTCTAGTAAAACAAACGGCTTTATTCTGCCAAATCTCTCAATTAATGCAAAAGGAATATGGCAAATAAGCAAGAGAATATAAGCATTAAATTGAGCAGAATATTTTGAATAAAATATGTCTTAAACAAGAGGAAATAAACTAATGATCAAATGAAATAACTATAGATAAAAGCATACAGAAAGCCTCGACCAGAGATCGAAGATCGTTGATCTGAACAAGCAGATTGTCGACCTGAAGAAAAACTGTCTTCACAGAAATCATCGACCAAGGCTGCACGATCGTCGATCTGAATAAGCAGATCGTCGACCCACTTCAGAGTTCATATAACTCTGAGATCGTCGATCATCAATCGAAGATCGTCGAGTGCCAATCGACTATTGTCAAGCGCCAATTGACTATCGTCAAGAACAATTCTACTTAACCATTTTCATTTCAATTCAATCTCAACTAATCTTACCTAAGGGTAGACTAACCTTTATTCTAACCATTGACCATAGATAATTCTTGGGTCAATTAAGCCTAATTGAGATGACATGGCCCAAATCAAAAATAGGGAACCAACAGTATACCTAACTCGAAGAGATCCGGGTATTTCATCTACATTAGATCCCGTGGCTCCCAAGTGTGCTCCTCCTGCCCATGATTCCTCTACATTACCTTGACCAGCGGAACCTTCTTGCGCTGCCGGACCCGTATTGCCGTATATTCAATCCTGACTGGCTCCATATGACCGATCGATCAGATGCTACTGGGCCGTCGACGATGAAAATATGCTACTACGGCCGTAATAGAGCTCTCCGAAGGGAGGAGGCATGAAAGACTTCGTGCAATCCCGCCAACTCTGATGGTAGCTCCACTCTGTAAGCCAAGGGACCGATCCGCTCCAGGGTCATGTAGGCCCCATATACCTCGGACTGAGCTTCTTCCGCCCGCATACCCGTGAGACTCCATGCATCGGACGTATCTTCAAAAGACCCTATATCCAACCTGGAACTCCACCTGACGATGCCGCACATCGTAATATTTAGCCTGTCTACTCTGGGCATTCAAAATCCTATTCCGGATCAGTCTCACCTGTGCACATGTGTCCTCTACAAACTCCGAGCTGAGTGCCTTTGGATCCTCATCCTGGATCCAAGATAAGGGGGTACTGCACCTCAGTCCGTACAATGCCTCATAATGGGCCCTGCCTATACTAGACTGATGATTGTTGTTATATGAGAACTCTATTAATGGCAACAGTCTCTCCCATGGCTCCTCGCAGTCCAGGATGCATAAGCGCAAGAGATCTTCTAGTGTCTAGTTTGTACTTTCCGTCTTTCCATCCATCTGAGGGTGTGAGGTAGTACTGAATATTAACCGGGACCCCAGATAAGCCTGCACTGACCTCCACTCTCTAGACATAAACCGTTCATCTCAATCTGACACAATTGACCTCGACACGCTATGATAGCGGACAAACTACTCCACGAACTTCCGCACCAAATCATAAATTGGAGCATCCTTCCTGATCGAAATAAATCTGGCCACCTTCGTTAACCTATCGACGATCACCCATATCGAATCATTTCCCGTATGTGATCAAGGGAGACCTTGAATGAAATCCATGGCTATGTCGTCAAACTTCCACTCCGACACCGGTAGTGGCTGCAATAATTCGACTTGACTTTTACACTTTGCCTTTACGAGCGAACAAGGATCGCAATGCATCACAAAATAAGTGATATCCTTCTTCATGGCCGGCCAATACATAGTCCTCTTCAGGCCAGCTGTCATATTCGTAATCCCTGGGTGCACTGAGAACCGGCTGCCGCGTGCCTCTGCCATAAAATCCTCCCCAATTTGGCCACCTGCCGGTATATAAACTCTGCTTCTAAAGTACAGAAGCCCATCCCTCAGAGAGTAGTCCCCATCCATGCCATCCTCTAAGGACCTGAATATCAAATCCATCCTCGCATCCAACATCTGTCCGTCTCTGATATGATCTCGTATGTCGTCAGTGCCACTCATCGAAGCTAGGTACTCCAGATAAAGCTCTGGATCATCCTCGGATACCGGAGATATCTGCATGTCCTCCAACATCTGTATCAACTCCATAGCCATTAGTTGGGACTCTTCTCTTGATGTGGTGGCTCGCCGGCTCTGTGCATTTTCCACTACATTTTCCTTCCCGGGGTGGTAATGCTTGGTGTACTGATAATCTGATATGAACTCCACCCATCATCTCTGTCAGATGTTCAACTCCTCTTGCGTATCTACATACTTCAAATTCTCGTGGTTCGAGAAAATGTTGCAGTGGACACCGTAGAGGTAGTGCTGCCAGATCTTCAGAGTGAAGATAACCACTCCCATCTCCAAGTCATGTACTTGGTAGTTCTGCTCGTGTTTCTTCAACTGGCGGGAGGCATAATCTATCACGTGCCAATTCTGCATCAGAACGATACCCATCCCCTAATACGACACATCCGTATAAACCTGAAACCCTTCCTTCCTAGATGGAAGGGCAAGGATAGGGGCCGAGGTAAGCCAACCCTTTAGCTCCTAGAAGGCAGCCTCGCACTATGGAGTCCACACAAAAGGATCCTCCTTCTTCGTCAAGGATGTAAGAGGAAGGGCAATCCGGGAGAATAACTCCATAAACTTTTGGTATTAACAGACAAGTCCTAGGAAACTTCGTACGTCGGTGGTCGTCTTCAGCGGTGGACAATCTCGTCCGCCTTGATCTTCACTGGGTCCACTGTTAGTCCTTCTCCACTAATAATATGGCCCATGAAATCAAAATCCTTCAGCCAAAACTGGCACTTACTGAACTTAGCATACAAATGGTGCTCTCGGAGCCTCTCTAGAGTTTGTGCCAGATGACGAGCATGCTCCTCCTCCGTCCTCGAGTAAATGAGGATGTCATCAATAAAAACGATGACGAATACGTCGAGATAGGCCTCAAATATCTGGTTCATCAGACTCATGCATGCAGATGGTGCATTCGTGAGCCGGAAGGGCATCAAGGTGAACTCATAAAGTCCATATTTGCTGCTGAAAGCGGTCTTCGGAATGTCTTCCTCCTGAATCCGCAGCTGGTAATAACTTGAACTTAGATCCAACTACAAAAACCAGTAAGCTCCCTCCAACTAGTCAAATAGCTCATCGATCCTCGGCAGAGGATACGTGTTACGGACCGTCAGCCTGTTCAGTGCTCCGTAATTATTGCACAATCTCAGCGTCCCATCCTTCTTCTTCACAAATAATACTGGATCTCCCCATGGTGAGGAGCTCGACCTTACAAACCTAGCTTCCACTAAATCCTATAGCTGGCTTCGAAACTCTACCAACTCCTTTACGGCCATATGATACAGAGCTATGGATACCGGCTTAGCCCCCGACACGAGCTGTATCTGGAAGTCTTTCTCTCGATGCGGTGGTAGCCCTTGCAACTTATCCGAAAACACATCTACAAAATCTCGTTCCACCAGAATGCTAACCATAGGGTCCTGGGTCTCAGTCATCTCAAACATCACCTGATAGACATCATCCCCCTACAGGTTATATAACGCCCCTAGCCGATACAACGTGACGATGTCACAGCTCTGCTCTAGGCGACGCTACCGGGCTGCAGCCCAAGCACCCCAATCCCTCTCCATCCCATCGGCGGGTTGTTGGTGGCCACAGTCTCCTTTTGATGAGCGAACTCGACAGTTAAGTTGGGCCGTACGGGGACTTCCATGGAGGTCACCCATCCCGGTACTACTCCAGCCCAAGCACGCTTAACTATGGAGTTCTTTCAAATCTCATCAACAGTTGAGCTGCACTGTCACAACCCGCATTTCCTCTAAATTAAGGATTATCAGAGTATAAGAAAACACGCGTCGTGATGCTACGTCGAGCTGGGGATAACTGCCGACGCTCAGGCAAAACTCTAACTAATCTAGTTTATGAAAATCATAAGTTAAATGATTTGAAATACAGTTATAATTAAAGGTCGTATCCCTCGGCTCTTTGGATCATCTACTCCACACTTCAAAACTATTCTTATACGTAGCAGAAAAATACTTTGTTTAATTGGCTTTTTGACATCCTACGAGAGTGCATAAGTGTCCTTAGGGGACAACTTATACTATGCAAGACCCTAGATTTATTTTATACCATATATAAGAAAAATAAGCTTTTACGTTGTTTGGAAAATAATGTTTGAGTTTTATAAAACATGCTGATTATGACGTACATATAGTAGTGTTTATAGGTTTTAAAGTAACTAGCAACCTAGCATAAAACATTCCAAGAGCAAGTAGATAAATCTCCAAGAAGGTAGCAGCAAAAAGATAATATATCTAGTATCAAGGTAAAACTACAAGTGGGCACCAACAAACTGACACGAACCCACTGACAAGTATATATGTCTGTAAGAGAGAAACATGAAACTACATCACAAGACAAGGGAACTGATCTCCACAGTACAAGAGACCACCAGGAACAGCACCGCAAAACTAGCCGCTTAATCGGCTACTATCCAGAACCTGAGGCATTCAAAGAAGAAAAGAATACCTCAGCAAGCAAAAACGAAGAAGTTGTACGAATGTGTTAATTAAATGATAAGCAAAAAGAGTAAACAGGACAGTAATAAACAAACACCATCCCAAGGTCAGACAAAAATTGCACTAAGTGCGAGGAAACAGCAACAACTCTGCTAAAATCCTACAGAGGCTACAAGGCTACTATGTGCCCCAAAACGTTGCAATCTACTAAGGAAGAAGCATCTAACATCCTAAATTGTGAGAGATGGCAGTAGCAAAAACAACGCGGATCTGGGTTGGAGGCAAATTCAGTCCCCCAACAACACATATCCAAGAAACAAAGCTCAAGGTTCTACATGTGAAAGCACTAGGGACCTCCCAACCCCTTGATAATACGTTTTGTGGCCTAAACTATTATCGTATTTTCTATTTTATATTGTATAAATTATGTCTATTATTAGTTTATTTTTATCCTTTTTATGTAAATTTTATTGCCACTAACGTTTTCCTGTCTTTTTGCAGGTTTTCAGAAAAATTGCCAAAATGGCCTGTCACGCCCCCCCTGTCACGCCCTCCCTGGGCGTGACCTAGGGCGTGTCACCCGATCCCCAGGACTCCTACTGGAAGGGGACAGAAAACGGTCAAAAACGGCTGTCACGCCCCCCTGACACGCCCTCCCCGGGCGTGTCACCAGGCGTGACCATGGGCGTGTCGCTCTCTGCCGCAAAGCTGCCGCCGCATTAAATGCCGTTCCACCTCAGCACGCAAATAGTACTGTCACGCCCAATGTCACGCCCGTGACATGGGCGTGACACCCTCCTTTTTCGACGACTGACGGATTTCCGACCAATGATTTGGACATGACGTGCCTGTCACGCCCCCCTACACGGGCGTGACCTAGGGCGTGACCACCGACGTACCGAAGCAATCATCCCTCCCGCCAGAATCCAGAGCCCGAGGTCAACATAGTACTGTCACGCCCCCTGACACGCCCCCCCTAGGGCGTGTCGGAGGGCGTGACCAACCCGAGAAAATTTTCTATAAATTGAGCCCCCCCCCTCTCCATTTCAGCAAGCTTTGTTTGAGGGGGGGAGGTGCTGCCCCTTTGTTTCTTGATCCTTTTTCATGCTTTCTCTCTCTCTCTCTCTCTCCCCCTCTCTTTGTACTTTTTGTTTAACCCTAGCTTAATTGTAGTTTGTCTTAGTTTTTATTGTAATTTTGCTCTTGCTTAGTGCTAATTGTAGGGCTAGAATAGGATTTACTTTTCATGCACTTGTAATTTCAATTTCATTAGTGTAACTTGCACCTTTTCATTAATAGAATTGTTCTTTGTTTAGCTTGTGTTCTTTTCATGCTTACTACTCATCCCCCCCATCCTCCACTCCATTATGATTAACTAATCCTCCTTGTACTCGATCTTGATGATCCGAGGTTAGAGCGATTATGTTATGATGTTTTAATTTATCTTTTCTTTTTAGGTTAGGGCCTTGAATTACTCTTGATTAATCACGGGTTGGAGGTATATTTTCGATATATACTCTCCGCCTTTGCTTCCATTCTGGGCTAGCCGAGAGGCCGAAAGAATGAAGTGAGCATTCAAGAGTAAAGGGAGTTGTACGCACCCCTCGAGAGAGGCAGACGTCCAAATCTCCCGGATTGGAGTAAAATCTAATAGTGGGGTTCACCGCGTAAAGCGAGTTTTAGGCCTCCGATTTAGACGAGAGTCGGTCGGACCTTCCTAAACTCAGTTGGGCACGACTTTGAGAGAAGCGTGTTCAAGCTTTAGGAACCTCCACGGTCAAGGACCCTTATCCTATTAAGTTTAGATTTTTATCGCATTTTCTTAATCGTCTTTAGCCGAGGTGAATCTTGATCGGGTGCATTTCCATTTCATATTTTCTACCTTTCGTAGTAATCTCCTGTCTTGTGCTCTTTAATTAACTGCAGTAGTTTCCTTTCTAGCTTAGTTGTTTGCTTAACAGCTTTACTTAATTGCGGTGTTTCTCTTTCTAGTATAGCTTTACTTTCTCCCCCGTGCTTAGATTTTCTAAAACCCTAGTTTTTCCGTCGATAAGATAATAGCGTTCATGTGAGTAAGCATAGCCAACATTTCCCGGATTTCAATACGACACTTGTGTCGCCTTGCTACAATTCGATAGGTATACTTGCCTCATTGGGTTGCTAGTTCGGTTGCGTTTATTCTCTTTGAACCCTAGCGCGCAACAAGTTTTTGGCGCCGTTGCCGGGGACCCAACTTCCGTTGATATTTTGAAAACACGAACCTATTAATTTTATCTCTTCTCTTTCTCATCCTCTTTCTTTAAAAATTTTAAAAATCAAAAAATTTATCACCGCTCTTAATAGTAACCAACCTCACAATATTTCTACGCCACCTAATTCTCTCGAAAAAGGCAAAGGGCTTTAAGCGCCACTGTCTTGTCTAGTACCTTGCGAACCCTTCACGGGGTAGTCCTCGGGAAGTTCGGGAGTTAATCTATAAAAAAAAAAATCTTTATTTAAAAAAAAGAAAAAAAAATTCTAATCTTTTTTCTAGTTTATCCTTTTTCTCTTCCTCCTCTTCTTTTCTGTTCTTTTAGTGCATGACCCGCGGGAGTCCGTCGGTCATTTTGGACTTGGACCACGAAATTGAGCGTACTCTTCGGAGAAGATCGCGATTTCAAGGTCCTACTATCCAAGTGCCGGTTGAGGACTCCGAGTCATTTGCTACTTTAAGAATGTAAGAGCCCAACGTAGATGAGGCCGTGCAAAGGACTATGTCCTATTATGCACGACCGAACCTCGAGGGAACAGAATCAAGTATAGTCCGCCCTGCTATAGCAAATAATAACTTCGAATTAAAGCCTAGCATAATTCAAATGGTGCAGCAATATGTGCAATTTGACGGACTTCAAGATGAAGATCCGAACGCACATATAGCTAGCTTTCTTGAAATTTGTGACACCTTCAAGATAAATGGTGTCACAAATGATGCGATCAGGCTGAGACTCTTCCCCTTCTCTCTAAGAACTAAAGCTAAGCAGTGGCTTAACACACTTCCGAAAAACAGCATAACCACTTGGAATGAATTAACTGAAAAATTTTTGGCGAAGTATTTTCCGCCAGCTAAAACCGCAAAACTTAGGAACGACATCTTTGCCTTCGAACAAATAGACTCTGAAACCCTATATGAAACCTGGGAGAGATTTAAAGAATTATTAAGACGATGCCCACATCACGCGCTGCCTGTATGGTTACAAGTGCAGACGTTTTATAACGAGCTAAATCAAAGCACGAAGCAAATGATAGACGCAGCTTCTGGCGGTACTTTAAATTATAAGACCCCGGAAGCCGCTCTTGAGCTTTTTGAGGACATGGCCATGAACACTTATCAGTGGAATGTGCCTAGGTCCCTCCCGAACAAGCCTGCAGGTATCTATGAAGTGGACAACGTCTCCCAGCTCGCTCTGCAAGTAGAAATCCTAAGCAAAAAGATAACGGAGATGACTGCTGCCTCCGCCCCTCAGGTATGGGAATCTGCAACCCCTACTCCAGAACATTTAGATTATGTTAATAATATGCCTAGAACTGCTTTTAATAATTTTTCTGCTGCGAATTTTCATCCGCCTGGTTTTAATTTTCCGAATAATTATAACCCCGCTTTAAGAAATCACCCGAACTTTTCATGGAGTAATCCATCGAATGCGATGCGCCCACCCCCGCAAAATGATTTTTCTGCACCACCACCACCACCACCTCTTCAAAATTACCCAAAACCTCCAAGCTTGGAGGAATTACTTTCTAAATATATCACCACAAATGACGCCACTATAAGAACGTTAACCGGAAGCGTAAAAAGTCTAGAAAATCAAGTAGGACAGCTCGCGAAAATAATTTCTGAGCGACCCGCAGGGTCTCTTCCTTCCAATACCGAACCCAACCCGAGAGAGCAAGCGAAAGCTATAACTCTTCGGAGTGGGAAGCAAGTCTCCGGTATGGTAAGTGAAGAGCCCGAGGCAAGCTCCGCTCCCGTTTTTAAAAATCAAAGCTCCGCTCCCGCTTTTAAAAATCAAAGCTCCGCTCCCGCTTTTAAAAATCAAAGCTCCGCTCCGCTTACACCCTCTGCTGAAGAAGTAATCACCCCCACTTTAGAAAATAATCTCACTCCACCACCCATCTTCAAAAATAATTCAACTCCTCCATACCCCTCTGAACTTAATAGACAATGTCTAGATGATCAGTACTCCCGCTTCTTAGAAATCTTCAAACAAATCCACATTAATCTTCCCTTCCACGAGGCTATTTCGCAGATGCCGAAATACGCTAAATATCTTAAAGACCTCCTCACAAACAAGAAGAAGTTAGAGAATCTTTCGCACGTCACGCTAAACGCCGAGTGCTCCACTGTTTTAACAAACGGTTTGCCGAAGAAAATCAGTGACCCGGGTAGTTTCTCTATCCCGTGAGTCTTCGGTGATCTCTTTGTTAAACACGCGTTAGCCGACTTAGGCGCAAGTATAAACCTGATGCCCTTTTCGTTGTTCAAAAAGTTAGGGATTGGTAGCCTTAACCCCACGCGTATGAGTATCCAGCTAGCCGATAGATCCGTCAAGTACCCGTTAGGAATAGTGGAGGACGTTCTAGTGAAAGTTGACAATTTCATCTTCCCGGTGGACTTTGTCATTTTGGACATCGAAGAAGACGTCGAGGTTCCCCTGATCCATGGCCGACCCTTCCTTGCCACCTCCCGAGCCATCATTGACGTAAGCAATGGTAAGCTCTTTCTTCGAGTAGGCGACGACGAAGTCACATTTTCTATCACCCCTTCGATGAAGAACACCTTAGCAAACGATGACTCATGCTTTTTCGTAGACGCCGTGAGTAATGATTCTTCCTGCTGCCTCCCCGACTTTGAAAAAGAATTTTCTACTTTTTGCTCCTCTTCTCTTACAACTGAATCACTGCAAGGAAGTGATGAATCTTCTTATTGTCTTTCTGAGTTTGAAAAAGAATTTTCTAATTTTTGTTCTTCCTCTGTTCTTCCCACTGAATCGCTACAAGAAGCCGTCTTGGCTGCTAACCCCACCCCTTATTACGTTCCTTATAAAAAAGTTTATGAAGATATTATTTTTGAAAAAGAAAGAATCTCAAAATCCTCTTATGAAGAACCCCCTACCCTAGAACTTAAAGAACTTCCGGAACACCTTAAGTATGCTTTCTTAGAAAAAGATTCCAAGTTACCAGTTATCATTTCGGCCTACCTCACGGATACGCAAAATGATAAACTTCTGCTAGTTCTACGTAAGCATCGCCGGGCTATTGCTTGGCAAATTTCTGATATCAAGGGCATAAGCCCATCTTTCTGTACCCATAAAATTTTAATGGAAGATAATTCGCGTAACTCTATCCAACCTCAGCACCATATAAACCCGAATATGAAAGAAGTAGTTAAGGGCGAGGTTATGAAACTATTAGACGCAGGAATTATCTACCCTATATCGGACAGTAAGTGGGTTAGCCCCGTTCAGGTAGTTCCAAAAAAGGGAGGGATAACCGTAGTTAGTAATGAGAATAATGAATTAATCCCGACACGGACGGTGACGGGTTGGCGTATGTGCATAGATTACCGTAAGTTAAATGACGCCACCCACAAGGACCACTTTCCTTTACCATTTATCGACCAGATTTTAGAACGTCTCTCCGGCCATAGCTTTTATTGTTTTCTCGATGGCCTCTCGGGGTACTTTCAAATACCCATCTCCCCGAGGACCAAGAGAAAACTACGTTTACTTGTCCCTTCGGCACCTTCGCATACCAAAGAATGTCGTTTGGATTATGCAATGCGCCGGCTACATTCCAACGATGTATGCTCGCAATATTTGACAAGTACGTAGAAAGCATTATGGAGGTATTCATGGACGATTTCTCCGTGTTCGGCGATTCCTTCGATAGATGTTTAGAAAACCTCGAAAAAGTCTTAGAACGATGCGAAGAAACTAACCTTGCCCTAAATTGGGAAAAATGCCATTTTATGGTGAGGGAAGGGTTAGTTTTGGGTCATAAAATTTCTGCTAAAGGTATTGAGGTAGACGTTGCCAAGATAGAAGTTATTGAGCAAGTTGCCGCCGCCTACAAACATAAAAGCTATAAGAAGTTTCTTAGGCCACGCTGGTTTTTATCGTCGTTTTATAAAGGACTTCTCCAAGATCACAAAACCCCTCACCCATCTCTTAGAGAAAGACGCTCCATTCATTTTTGATGACTCTTGTATTTCTGCCTTTGAATCAATTAAAGAAAAGTTAATTAACGCACCAATTATGATAGCTCCGGTGTGGGACCTTCCCTTCGAGATTATGTGCGATGCGAGTAGTTTTGCGGTGGGGGCCGTATTAGGTCAACGCATATCTAAGAACTTCCACCCCATCTATTACGCTAGTAAAACCCTCACATCTGCACAAGAAAATTACACCACAATCGAGAAGGAGCTCTTAGCTGTAGTATTTGCGTTTGATAAATTTCGCCCTTACATTACACTTTCAAAAATCATTGTTTTTACGGACCACTCGGCCCTCAAGTACCTTCTTGCCAAAACGGATGCCAAGTCTCGCTTGATTCGCTGGGTCTTACTCCTCCAGGAGTTTGACTTAGAGATCTGTGATAAGCGAGGAGCCGAGAACTTGGCCGCCGACCATCTATCCAGATTAGATAACCCCTTTATAGAAAAATTAAATGAAAAATCTTTTAATGACTATTTTCCTGATGAGAAGCTGCTTTTAGTTAATACATCTACTTCTCCTTGGTTCGCGCACATCGCCAACTATCTAGTGGCCCGGGTACTCCCAAGAGTGTTATCCTCTCAGCAAAAGAAGAAATTCTTTTCTGAGCTGAAGAACTACTTTTGGGAAGACCCGCATCTTTTCAAAATTTGTGCGGATCAGGTGATAAGGAGATGTGTTTCTTTTGATGAAGGAATTGATATTCTAAAACATTTGCATGAAGGTCCGACAGGTGGGCACTATCAAGCTGCTCGCACCGCTCACAAGGTGCTTTGCGCGGGTTTTTACTGGCCTAGCCTGTTTAAAGACGTGCAAGCCTTTGTGAGCAGGTGTGATAGTTGCCAACGGTCGGGCAATATTTCTAATAAAAATGAAATGCCGCAAAATTATTTCTTAGAGTGCGAAATTTTCGACCTCTGGGGAATTGATTTTGTTGGCCCCCTTCCTTCTAGCTTCGGAAACAAATATATTTTAGTTGCTGTTGATTATGTTTCACGATGGGCTGAGGCCCAAGCTCTTCCTACGAACGACTCCCGAGTTGTAGTCACGTTTTTTAAAAAATTATTTTCTAGATTCGATACGCCTCGCGCAATCGTTAGCGATAGGGGTTCCCATTTTTGCAACGCGCAATTTTCAAAAATTCTTACCAAATATGGCGTTACGTATAAGCTTTCCACTGCCTACCACCCCCAAACTAACGGTCAAGTCGAAGTAGTTAATAGAGAAATAAAAAGAATATTAGAAAAGACTGTTTCAACTTCTAGAAAAGACTGGTCAGCCAAACTTGACGATGCCTTATGGGCCTACCGAACAGCGTACAAAACCGCCCTCGGATGTACGCCGTATCGGCTGGTCTATGGAAAATCGTGCCATCTGCCCGTAGAGTTGGAACACCGCGCCTTTTGGGCCTTAAAATTTTTAAACTTCGATCCCCACTCAGTCGGTGACCTTCGAAAATTTCAACTAAATGAACTCGATGAGTGGCGCTCTTATGCTTATGAAAATAATAAACTTTATAAAGAGCGGACGAAGCGTTTACACGATAAACACTTAAGGCACCCTAAAAACTTTAAGCCGGACGACCAAGTCCTGTTATATAATTCTCGTTTTCGTTTATTTCCGGGCAAATTAAAATCTCGCTGGTCTGGCCCGTTTTCTATTTTAGAAGTATTTCCTTATGGAACTGTTTTAATATTCTCACCCTGATAAGGGTAATTTCAAAGTGAATGGTCAGCGTCTTAAACTGTATTTCTCTGGTGATGATGATGTCAGTCCAAACACTATTAAGTTTCTGCTTCACGAACTCTAATCTTGAACTTTTAATTTTTTGCTAAAAACAATTTTATTTCGGGACAACAACATTTTTGGACAATATTATTTTTTTTGATGCGTCGAGCTCAACGACGCTTTAACCAAAGGGCGCTCTTGGGAGGCAACCCAAGTTATCTTTTTCTGTTTTCTTTATTTTACAATTTTTGCCTCGGACGGCTCCGACAAGCTGAAGCTTCTGCGATCGCCTGCTCCAACATTGCTGAATCCATCAAGAAGTCCAAAGAAGACATTCGGAGGGGCGGCATCACTCAGCTTTCGCAGCAAATAAATCCGGGGAAGTACCTGTATTTCAATTCTGTCTTTCAATTCTGTACTTTATTTTTCTCTCCTTCTCCAATCCCCTTCTTTAGCCATTGAGGACAATGTCTGTTTTAAGCTTGGGGGAGGATTTCCTCCTTCATTTTTGCTTAGTGTAAATAATTTCCTTTTTGTATATATTGTAAATATTTCCAAAAAAAAAAAATGAATATCTTAAAATTCCAAAAAAAAAGAGAAAAAATTATCCAAAATCCAAAAAAAAAAGAGAGAATATTTCGCAAAATAAAAAAAAATATATGTGTTTTTGAATAGTTTAGACATTTTGGTATTTCAATAGTACCCCCAGTTTTTAGTTTTGTTTTACTCAAAATCTCCTATAAATAACTTAGTTAACTATAATATTTCTAATCGTTCTTTTTAATTATGTTTCACAAGTAAAATGTTGGCCATGCTGTGTTTCTAATTCGCGGTAGCATGTTAAGGTGAAATATTTTTCTAAAACTCGCATTTCTATTATGGTTTTTTATTTTTTATTTCCTTTACTTTCTTAAAAATTCATCATCCACTATTTTCTTTTTCGTTTTTGAATAATTTTTGTTAAGTCAACTTTTGAATAACGTAGTAGATGTGAACGATCCAAGTCACCTATTATTTCTATTTTCGAGTTAATTTCATCAATCTTCTTTTATTATCTAGAACTCGCTTTTTGAAATTTTTCAAACCTTTGTTTTAAATAAATTCAAAAACGTGAAAATGATTTAGGCCGTTTTTGTTTTCGTTTGAGCTTTCCTGCCAACCTAAAAACTTTTACCACTAGTTAGCCGTTTTTGAGCCTTTTTCCGATTTCATTTGATAGCTCCTCTCTTCATTTCAGTTTCACCAAAGCCAAAAATTTCTAACCTATCGAATCGCACTAGCCTTTTTGAGTTTCATAAATTATTTTGACGATTTTGATAGGGTATTTTGTGATTTTTGTGGAGAAAGGTTTTCGAAAAAAAGAAGTATGTTCAAAAGTGATGTTTATTTTTGTTCGGCCAACTCAAAAAGGAAAATAAAAATATTTATGGCCTTTGTTTTGAAAAAAGAAAAAAAAATGAAAAAGAAAAAGAAAAAATGTGTATATATTTTTATGAAAGTTTTTGAAACTCTTTGCTTTGGTTTAGTGTGATTTTAAACCTTCACGTTTATCTTTGAATTCCCATCCTAATCATTTTCCTAAACCAAACGTTTCTATCCTATTTAAGTCCTTTTGATTCACGCTTTTTGATTTTTATTTAACAACTAAGAAAAGAAAAACAGTAAATCAGTTTTAGTTTTAGATTTAAACCTAGATTTTTGATAATTAAATTGATATAATTATAATGCGTTGCTTGGATCTAGTAACAACTCAATGCGTGTTTTTCATTTTCGTTGCTTTACTTAAGTCCATTTAAAAAATCTCGTTAAAATTTTGGATGATTTGTTTTTATTAAGTAAAGTTTATAAAAGTTTTACCATACCTAAATAATTGTTTTAGACTTACATTTCACCTTTTCCCTACTTAGAATTTCGCATAGTACTTGTGTAGGCATAATTAGAACTTTTTGATTAGTCCTTTTATAAATATCTAGTTTTTATATTTTTGCTTGGGGACAAGCAAAGCTTAAGCTTTGGGGAATTTGATAATATGTTTTGTAGCCTAAACTATTATCGTATTTTCTATTTTATATTGTATAAATTATGTCTATTATTAGTTTATTTTTATCCGTTTTATGTAAATTTTATTGCCACTAATGTTTTCCTGTCTTTTTGCAGGTTTTTAGAAAAATTGCCAAAATGGCCTGTCACGCCCCCCTGTCACGCCCTCCCTGGGCGTGACCTAGGGCGTGTCACCCGATCCCCAGGACTCCTGCTGGAAGGGGACAGAAAACGGTCAAAAACCGTGTCACGCCGCCCTGACACGCCCTCCCCGGGCGTGTCACCAGGCGTGACCATGGGCGTGTCGCTCTCTGCCGCAAAGCTGCCGCCGCATTAAATGTCGTTCCACCTCAGCACGCAAATAGTACTGTCACGCCCAATGTCACGCCCGTGACATGGGCGTGACACCCTCCTTTTTCGACGACTGACGGATTTCCGACCAATGATTTGGACATGACGTGCCTGTCACGCCCCCCCTACACGGGCGTGACCTAGGGCGTGACCACCGACGTACCGAAGCAATCATCCCTCCCGCCAGAATCCAGAGCCCGAGGTCAACATAGTACTGTCACGCCCCCTGACACGCCCCCCCTAGGGCGTGTCGGAGGGCATGACCAACCCGAGAAAATTTTCTATAAATTGAGCCCCCCCTCTCCATTTCAGCAAGCTTTGGTTGAGTGGGGGAGGTGCTGCCCCTTTGTTTCTTGATCCTTTTTCATGCTTTCTCTCTCTCTCTCTCCCCCTCTCTTTGTACTTTTTGTTTAACCCTAGCTTAATTGTAGTTTGTCTTAGTTTTTATTGTAATTTTGCTCTTGCTTAGTGCTAATTGTAGGGCTAGAATAGGATTTACTTTTCATGCACTTGTAATTTCAATTTCATTAGTGTAACTTGCACCTTTTCATTAATAGAATTGTTCTTTGTTTAGCTTGTGTTCTTTTCATGCTTACTACTCATCCCCCCCATCCTCCACTCCATTATGATTAACTAATCCTCCTTGTACTCGATCTTGATGATCCGAGGTTAGAGCGATTATGTTATGATGTTTTAATTTATCTTTTCTTTTTAGGTTAGGGCCTTGAATTACTCTTGATTAATCACGGGTTGGAGGTATATTTTCGATATATACTCTCCGCCTTTGCTTTCATTCTGGGCTAGCCGAGAGGCCGAAAGAATGAAGTGAGCATTCAAGAGTAAAGGGAGTTGTACGCACCCCTCGAGAGAGGGAGATGTCCAAATCTCCCGGATTGGAGTAAAATCCAATAGTGGGGTTCACCGCGTAAAGCGAGTTTTAGGCCTCCGATTTAGACGAGAGTCGGTCAGACCTTCCTAAACTCAGTTGGGCACGACTTCGAGAGAAGCGTGTTCAAGCTTTAGGAACCTCCACGGTCAAGGACCCTTATCCTATTAAGTTTAGATTTTTATCGCATTTTCTTAATCGTCTTTAGCCGAGGTGAATCTTGATCGGGTGCATTTCCATTTCATATTTTCTACCTTTCGTAGTAATCTCCTGTCTTGTGCTCTTTAATTAACTGCAGTAGTTTCCTTTCTAGCTTAGTTGTTTGCTTAACAGCTTTACTTAATTGCGGTGTTTCTCTTTCTAGTATAGCTTTACTTTCTCCCCTGTGCTTAGATTTTCTAAAACCCTAGTTTTTCCGTCGATAAGATAATAGCGTTCGTGTGAGTAAGCATAGCCAACAGTTTCCGGATTTCAATACGACACTTGTGTCCCCTTGCTACAATTCGATAGGTATACTTGCCTCATTGGGTTGCTAGTTCGGTTGCGTTTATTCTCTTTGAACCCTAGCGCGCAACACCCCTTGCCCAGCCAGTTCCTGGAACAAGATAAAAAGGGTGGCCACGACTAAATTACACAACCCCACCCCCATTAAGAGCTTCAAACCACCACTACAAACCACAACCCATGATTCGGCATTTGGAAAAATATAGCCGACAAGGAACCTCAAAATCAAGGAATTCACTCGGGAGAGAAAATAAGGATAAGGGGAAAGCATTGAGATGGCTCAAAACGGCATTGAGTGAGCAACCCTCACTCAACGCCAAACAGGATCTGGCGTTGAGTGAGCATCGCTCCCTCAATGACACACAGACTTTAACATTGAGTGAGCGTCACTCTGTCAACGCCAGACAGAATCTGGCGTTGAGTGAGCATCACTCTCTCAATGCCAGATAGACTCTGGCATTTAGTGAGCATGACTCTGTCAACGCCAGACAGAATCTGGCGTTGAGTGGGCTTCACTCTCTCAATGCCAGACATATAGCCACTACTCACCGAAGGCTGGCGTTGAGTGGACTTGGTCCACTCAACGCTAAAATAGCCAACTGTCCAAAAGGATTCGCTGCGGCGTTGAGTGAGTCCACCTCACTCATCGACTGAACAACCATGGTGTTGAGTGAGGTCATCCCACACAACGCCAAAATACTCAGCCACAAGGATTGGTTGTGGCATCGAGTGAGTCCACCTCACTCAACGCCTAAACAACCATGGCGTTGAGTGAGGTCGACCCACTCAACGCCAAAATACTTAGCTGCAAACAAAAAATAAACAAACATGATATAGCGTTGAGTGTGTGCACCACACTCAACGCCAAGCCCAAACAGACCAGGCGTTAAGTGTGTGCACCACACTCAATGCCAAGCCCAAATAGACTAGGCGTTGAGTGTGTGCACTAAATTCAACGCCAAGCCCTGAATGTCCCCAACGCTTACTCCAGCCAGAAACGCTACAAACTAATTCCTGTACCCTCCTCATCTCTCCAGACCACTTCATTTAGCCCAGAAATGCTCTAATCAACTATACTAAGGAAAAGAGAGGGTTCTGATACAGCCATTACACAGTCAAGCCTGATTTCCCCCAATTCGAGCCTAACCAAGACAGATTACTTTGTACAAAACCAATTTTAAGGCCACAGCACAACTATCCGGCTATAGTTACTGTGCAGAAAAGAAAAAACATCTCCACTGTCATCTCTCAGTTCTTAGCTCGAGAGCAAGTCAAATTAACAGCAGGAAGTCCAAGAAAGAAGGAAAAATTTTTTTAACAAAAGGCCGATTCTTGAGTAAACTTGTACAGAGAGTGATCAAATAGGCTTAAGCATTTACATGCCTAAGATTAATAGAAACTAAACATTAATATCAGAGTAACAGGGAGATATATGAGCGGAAAGGTATAAAAGGAACTAAAATAAGTTACTTGGCAAGGGAAGGAGCACTACTTGCCTTGATTTCAACAAAGGCTTGGTCAGCACCACCTCCTTGCACGAATCTGGCCGCAATCAACACAAGCCAAGCCAACGTAGAAATGTAAATCTATGCGAGAGCAATCCAGATCTACCCTCAGAACAGAAATCCGACCGCTAGAACTCCCGAATTCGGCGGTGGAACTCAAGGGCAGTGATAGTTTAACTTTCAAGGCAGCCTAAACACCTAGAGGGGGGGGTGAATAGGTCCTGCTTCTTTTTCTAAAACTTCTAGACAGAATTCAATTTATTAACTAATACAAAAACACAGCAATCACAGAAAACAACACATCACAGATTGCACTATGTTTTATAGTGGTTCCCCAAGGTCTGGGTACATCCACTTTCCCCCTTCACCTATCTAGCAGTATGCTAGATTCGGCCAAACTTCCACTTATCTCAGATCAATAGATCTTACAACTCAGAACCCAACTGGTTCCTACAACTCAGGCACAACTGCCCTACCTCAGCCTTGCCCCAAGGCCTACAACTCAGAGAATATCCTTCTCCTACACTCAGGCAATCAGCCCTACCACTCAGAGTTCAACACTCCTACACTCAGCCTTTATAACATAGGCTTACAACTCAGATCTGTATAAACAGATCCTACAGAAATATAGAAAAGATTGTTTTTAAATTTGTCTTGCCAAATTGAGAGAGAAAAGGCAATAACAATTCTTAATCAGCTGATGCAATCAACTGTTTCTTAGCCTTCTTCAAAGCTTCTTGAAAATGTACTTAGCTGAGTTGATTCCAAACAGCTTCTTGATAATCCACTGGTGGATTCTTTCTTCTTCTTCAAATTCTGACTTGATCTCTCTCTATCAGCACTTGAATGATTCTTCAGAATTCTGGTTAGAACTCTTCTTAGATCTATCCTTAGATAGTCTTCTTAGATCTTCTTGAGAAGATCTTCTTAAGTGCCTTGCACTTTCTTGAAATGATTTGGATCGGAATCCTTCTTCAAAAGTTCTGGAGTTAAGAATTTCTTCAATGTTGAGAAGGTTATTTCCTTCTTCTGAATATGTCTATTTATAGACTTCCTTCATGGTAACCGGCTGATCCGGTTTCTAACAGTTCTCTGACAAGTCTGACAGCTTCAGTTAACCGGTGGCAACCCACAGCTGTCAAGTCTTCAACAAGTCCTGTGCCTTAGTCTTGAACCACAGTGTGTCGAGACAGTCTGTCAGAAGGTGTCGAGACCATCTGTCTATTTGTGTCGACACAATTGACTTTGGTGTCGACACTGCCTTCAGTGATGTCGACTAAGTTGCCTTTGAGTCGACACAGCTTCTTCTGCAAACAATTTGATCTTGACTCTTCAGTGTGTCGACACAAGTCCTGTGTGTCGACACAGTTGTTGTAGAATCTTAACTTCAGTAAGTGTCGACTTAGCCTTCAGGTGTCGACACAGTCTTCTTTTAACTCTGCTTCAATGTGTCGACTCAATCACAATGTGTCGACACATTCTGCTGTTGTAGACAAACTTGTGGTCGACTATATTCCTTGAGGTCGACTATGTTCTTCTGTGTCGACATTTTTTTTTTTTCAATGTTGAGGTCGACGCTTTCCTTCTGTGTCGACACTTTTTCCCAGAGTAGTGTCGACTTACTTCTTCTGTGTCGACACATTTTCCCAGTGTTGAGATCGACTATGTTATGTGTCGACACTTTTTCCCAGAGTAGTGTCGACTTACTTCTTCTGTGTCGACACATTTTCCCAGTGTTGTGTCGACAACTTTCTTCTATGTGTCGACACATTTTCCTTTGTGTCGACACTTGGACTTAGAATTTTTCTGTAAACTTTAACATTTCTTTACCTGCACATGTCAACTCAAAACTACATCAAATACAACATGATGTATATCATTGAGCTAGGTTGGGCTTCTTCAAATCAGGTACACATTTTCCAATGTACCCAACAATCTCCCCCTATTTGGAGAAGTCATAACCCTTATAGCCAATGATATACACCATTTATAAATAGTATAAAATGATGATATATGACAATACACAGGGATACTTAATTATAAACAAAATAATAAGAACATCATGGATAAAACAATCTATCACAGATTTAACAAAATTTTGTTTATTACTGGGTAATGTTTGATTACATGGTTTTTCTTTGACTGATCACAATACATCATTACAAAACATTATGAAAGAACTACAACAATATCAGGATTGATTAGGCTCTCTAATAACAATCCCTTGGCCAGATTTAATTTTAGCTGTCACAGGAGCTTCTGATTCTTCAGCCATCTTTTTTCCTTAAGATCAGCTTTCTTCTTAGCTTCTTCCTTGAGCCTTTGCCTTTCAAAATAGTGAAAAGGCTTTGGGAAGTATTTGCTTGGCTCCATAGCATCAGTTGGAAGTCTTCCCATCTTAGCTTTCCTTCTGAATTGTACAATGGCTTCTTGTCTTGCCTCATACTTCTGCCATTCCTGCTCATTGTACCACTTGCCCCTTTCATGAACTTGATCTTTGACAGCTTTCCATGCAGTGAGTATTATATTTCTGGAAGTAGGACTCCACTGCTCAAAATCTGGCTTCAGCTCAGCCTGCTCTCTAAATCTTTTCTTTGACAGTAGAGCATCTTGCTGTTCTATCAAGTTCACCTCAGGCTTATCAACCTTTCCAAGGATAACATTTACAACTTCCTTTGAAGGACTATACATATATTGCACTTGCTGATCCAATATATCAAAATCTGGAGGGGGGTATATGACTTGGGCAACCTCAGGTTGGTCACCTTCAAGTAGTCCTGTTTGCAGACCTGACTCAGCCACCATGTTATCATCACACAATGGTGGATATCCCAATGTGGCTCTTATACTATTGGTCACCCATTTGGCATGCTCAGAACCTGCATGAATTAGCATCCTCTCCCCCTTTATGGCTTCTCTTGAGACATGATCTCTAAGATCTTCTTTCTGGAATCGAATTTGGCCATCCAAATAATTCACTCCCTCCTTGAAAAATGGTCTTAATCTTTGAAGCTTTTCAGATATTTCCTGTTGAGAGGTTGTGATGGCAGTCTTAACAGATGCAATTGCAGCCTGAAAATTCTTATCAAACTCTGCCATTTCTTTGGCTTTATCTGCAGGCATCCCTGGAACAATCTTCTTCACCTCTTGAATGATCTCATTATGAGATTCAGTTAAATTGTCATTCATTCTTATTTGATTTTCCAGAACATAACCTTGCTTCAAAACAATATCATCCACCTTTGTAGAGATAGCCTGCTGTTGTTTAGCCAGATAAACTACAGCATTGCCACCCTTGTGGAAGCAATCTGTCATTTCAGTTTTATTCAAGTTGACTTGAAATTGGATAGATTTGATATCTTGGGCTAAGTCAAACTGCAGAGTTTTGTTTCTTTCATCAACATATTTCTCAATGGCCACCCTGTGGTCATCCAATTTCACCTGTAAATCCACCAAGAACTTGTTATAATCAACTTCAGGAGGTGGAGGTGGAGGTGTTGTCTGTAAAGCCTGCTTATAAGTTTTGCTTCTTCTTTTAAATACAACCAGTTTTCTTCTCTTAGCCAGCCTGGCTTCTTCAGTCTCAGATTCAGAAGTACTCTCAATGTGAACTCTATCTGCTTCAGTGCCATGTTGCTCAGTTTCAACATGTACTGGCTCCCCCTCAATTCTTTGCTCCTCCTCTATTTCTTGAACTTTTTCAATCTCTTGAACTTTCTCCACTCCTTGTTCTAGCTCTATGTCAAGAGGCTGCTCAACATCTTGGTCCTCTTCTATTCTATCAGTAGCTATGTCATCATTTGGAAACAACTCATCCAGAGTGTATTCCTTTTGAACTGGAGCATCTGAAGATAAGTCATTAGGTGCATCCTTGTGCACATTCTCAGGCAGCTGCATATCTGGAGTAGGAGAAGACACATGCTCCCCCTGAACCTGTTAAAAAAAAACTTTTAGAAAGTCTTTTATAGTAAAATATATTTGCTCCCCCTACACCTGAACCACTTGTACCTGAGCAGGGGTAGAAACATTTTGAGCAGGAGATTGAACTGGCTCCCCCTGCATCTGTGCAGATGTATCTACTTGATGAACTATAGAGGAGGCAGGTTGTTCTTCACTCTGTATCCTTAGTGGGTCCTCTTGTTGTTGCTCAGTCTCATGAGCTGGAGAAGGGGATTTCACAGGGGTGTCTGGCCTGCTCTCTTCAGGCACATCCTTAGACAGCACCCTTTCCCACCTGGAGAATAGTCTCATGTCCATCCTTCTCATATGATTGATTTTAGATCCTGGCAGTTGCTGCATCACTTCAGGGATTGCTCCATTGAGATATAGACTTATGATCCTAGCCATGTTAGGCTTCTTGATCCCTTCTTTAATCTTGTCAAAGAGGACTGCTGACCAATCAGTAGGGATTGTAAAGACAATCCTGGTCATAAGGCTGAACATATAGGCAGAAATCCTATCATGTCCACCTGACTTGCAGAGAATTACCTTGCCAACAACTTCAGACAAGAACTTCCCTTGCTGATTCATACCCTTTCTATTGAATGCAGCTCCAATCTTCATGCTTGAGTCCAGGCCACACCATTGTAGGGCTTCCCTTGTCTTAGAACTGGGAACCTCTTCTTCATTCTCAACTACTTGTAATTGGAATATCTTTCTCAAACCCCTGTGGGTAATCTTAATCTTAGTCCCTTGAACAGTGGACTTAATCTTGAGTCCAGTAGAATGGACTGATGCTGAGATAAAGAACTCATGCACCTCCTTCTTCCAGATCTTGGACGGTTCTGAGACAATGAATTCTAACCCTGATGCAGAGAGAAGGGTGATAACTCCTTGAACATCAGGCGGCGCCTCTGCAAACGCCTGGCGCACCAACTCATACCCTTCATTAACATTGTCTTCAATCCTTGGCGCCATCGTTGTGTCGAGAAAGCTTGAGAGAAGAGAGAAAGAAAGACTGTCGACACAGGGTTTGAGTTTCGAAAACCTTGAAAGCGTGTCGACACAAAGAGCTTTTTGACCTATTTATAGCTTCTGTTGAAAGAAGTTCAAAAGGCGCCAAAGACAGTCTAAATGTGTCGACACAGACGGAATGTGTCGACACAAGCTTCTATTAATCTCGACATTTCTTCAGTCTACTATGTGTCGACACCAATATGTGGTTATGTCGACACCTTGGATACATAGTAGAAAGACAGAAATTCTGTGTCGACACTAAGGACAAGTGTCGACACATATTTTGTAAGTGTCGACACCATGATTCTGGTTGAGTCGACATTACATTCCTGGTTAAGTCGACAATAAAATTCTTAAGTGTCGACACATATTCTCTGTGTCGACACAATATTTCTGACTTGTCGACATAATTTCTCTGAGTCGACACATTATTACTGAATGTGTCGACACATTCTTACTTAGCCAATTTCTGTAACTTCAATGTGTTCTTTTTAACACTTGATTATTGTTGTTACTACTTTTTCTTACTTATAACCATTTCAATAGCATTGTTAATGATTTTGTTTAATACATTAATCAATGGTTAACATACCTAATTCAATTTTGAATTTATTGAATTTGGTTTCATCTAAAGGCTTAGTAAATACATCTGCTATTTGATAATCTGTTTTTACAAATTCCAATGAGATGTCACCTTTTTCTACATGTTCTCTAAGAAAATGATATTTTATTTCTATATGCTTAGTTCTACTATGAGAAACTGGATTATTAGCAATAGAAATAGCACTCTTTGAATCACATAACAGAGGTGTTTTACTTACTTGAATACCATAATCCTTAAGTTGATGCTGCATCCATAATAGCTGTGCACAGCAGCTTCCAGCAGCAACATACTCTGACTCAGCTGTGGAAATTGCCACACTGGTCTGCTTCTTACTACTCCATGATATAAGTCTTCCTCCCAGGAATTGACAAGTACCTGTAGTACTTTTCCTGTCCTCTCTACATCCTGCAAAATCTGCATCTGAATAGCCTGTTAGTAGAAAATCTCTATTCCTAGGGTACCAAAGACCTAGATTAGGTGTGCCCTTTAGATATCTCAGAATCCTTTTGACTGCAGTATAATGAGATTCTTTAGGGCAGGCTTGGTACCTAGCACAGACACATGTAGCATACATAATGTCTGGTCTACTAGCAGTGAGATATAGTAGAGATCCAACTATTCCTCTATACAATGATTCATCAACAGGTTTACCTGTCTCATCTTTGCATATAGGCATACTTGTTCCCATAGGAGTTCTCATGGTGGAGGATGACTCCATACCATATTTCTTGATTAATTCTTTGGTGAACTTAGACTGGGATATGGACAATCCATCATCAGTCTGTCTTACTTGGAGTCCCAAGAAGAACTTAAGTTCTCCCATACTGCTCATCTCAAACTTCCCTTGCATAAGTTTGGCAAACTTTTTACAAAGGTTGTTTTCAGTAGATCCAAAGATTATGTCATCAACATAGATCTGGACTAAGATGATCTTTCCTTTGGATTCCCTAAGGAATAGAGTTTTGTCTATCTTTCCTCTTGAGAATTTATTCTCAATGAGGAAGGTAGACAGGGTTTCATACCAAGCCCTTGGAGCTTGTTTTAACCCATACAAAGCTTTCCTAAGCTTGTACACAGAATCAGGTTTAAGAGGATCTACAAAACCTGATGGCTGCTCTACATATACTTCTTCTTTAAGATCACCATTCAGAAATGCTGACTTTACATCCATCTGGTATACTTTGAAGTCTTGGTAGGCTGCATAGGCAAGGAACATTCTGATTGCCTCCAGCCTTGCTACTGGAGCAAAGGTTTGATCAAAGTCAATCCCTTCTTCCTGCCTGTATCCTTTTGCAACCAATCTTGCTTTATTCTTTATTATTATTCCACTTTCATCTAGCTTGTTCCTATAGATCCACTTAGTCCCAATTATGTTGTGGCCTCTTGGTTTAGGAACAAGCTCCCAGACCTTGCACCTTCTGAACTGATTCAGCTCCTCTTGCATAGCATCAATCCAGTGCTGGTCTTGGATAGCTTCTTCAAACTTCTTAGGTTCCATTTGAGACAAGAAACTAGAATGCAAAACTGTGCTTTGATTTCTGCTTCTAGTTTGCACTCCTTGTCTTGGATCACCAATTATCTGATCAGTAGGATGATCTCTTAGATATCTTATAGCTGGAGGTAGATTCCCTTCAGGTTGAGCATCTCCAGCTTCTTCATTCTGCTGTTCCTCTTGGTTTTCATCAGCTTCCATTATCTCTTGTACTCCCCCTGGACAGCAGCCTTCATTTTCCAATGCTCCCTCTTCCTTTGAAGCTTCAGCAATGGAGAGCTTGTCCATCTTCTTGCTTATACCTGTTGAGTCATTTGATCTACAAGACAATTCACAATTGATTAATCTTGTTTCATCAAATACAATATGCACAGATTCTTCAACAACTTGAGTAGTTAAGTTGAAGACTCTATAGGCCTTACTATTTGTGCTGTACCCAACAAATATCCCATCCTGGGATTTGGCAGCAAACTTAGTCAAATAAGACTTACCATTGTTAAGTATATAGCACTTGCAGCCAAAGATCCTGAAATAGGATAGATTTGGTTTTCTGCCTTTCACAATCTCATAGGGAGTCTTCCTGTGGCTTTTGGTGATAGAAGCCCTATTGATGACATGACAAGCAGTGTTAACTGCCTCAGCCCAAAAATATTCTGGGAGAGAGGTGTCACTCAATAGAGTTCTACCAGCTTCAATTAATGATCTATTCTTTCTTTCAGCAATTCCATTTTGCTGAGGTGTTCTAGGTGAGGAGAACTCTTGGAAAATCCCAAAGTCTATACACAAGTTTGTCATGCTTTCAGATTGAAACTCAGTACCATGGTCACTTCTGATTTTGACCACTGTACTGTTCAGTTCATTCTGAATTTGCTTTACAAACTTAAATAATACACTTGGGGTTTCAGATTTTTGTCTCAGAAAGAACACCCATGTAAATCTAGAATAGTCATCTACAACCACTAGTGTGTAGACCTTCCTTCCTAGACTGTGAACTGGCATAGGACCAAAAAGATCCATATGCAAGAGGTATAAGCACCTCACAGAATCCTTGTTTTCAAGGCTTTGAAATGAGGTTTTTGTCTGCTTGCCCTTTTGACAAGCTGAGCATACCCCTTCCTTTATACACTTAACTTGAGGCCCATTCCTCACTAGTTCTTTACTAAAGAGTTGGCCAATTGTCTTGTAGTTTAGATGAGCCAATCTCTTGTGCCACTTAACACAATGAGAAGCATTGTCATCAGCTACAAGACAAATGGGGGATGCCTTATTCTCACATTCAAAATTAAGGCAATACACATTTCTCTTCCTATACCCAGTCAAAATGATCTCTTGATCACTTGACCTTTTGATATGACATCCATCCTTACCAAATGAAATGTCATATCCTAGATCACTCAGCTGGCTTATGCTTATTAGATTATGTTTCAAACCTTTTACATAGGCCACTTGGGTGATAGTAATTAGGTTTGAAGAGATGTTACCAAATCCTTTGATGACTCCTTTTTCAGATCCACCAAAGATCACTTTATGTCCATCTTTGACAGATGAATACTCCTTCAGCAGCCCCTTTGTTCCAGTCATGTGCCTGGAACAACCACTATCCAAGTACCATATAGGGGCATGGTAACTTGGATTCACCTGCAATACAGAATTACTTACCCTTAGAACCCAAGTAAGTCTTGGGTCCTTGGTTCAGGTTAGCCTTAATAAAGTTATCATAACCTCTTCTAACAGGTAGACTCTTATTCTTTATAACACTTGTGTTATACCAGCAGTCCAATGCAAAATGACCCCTCTTGCCACAGCACCAACATTCAAACTTATTGTATCTAGATCTAGATACATCCTTGTCAGAAGCATTTCTGTTCATTGCTGGTGCTGTTGCAACTTCTCCTGCTGGTTTCTTAAAACCATAGGGCTTATGACCATAGGTAGGCCTGCTTGCCTTAACACCCTTGTTCTTCAGAACATTTGTCTTGATATGATCCTGAATGTCTTCATGATCATATATGTTAGAAGGCACTTTCTTCTTACCAAACCTTATGGGGACTGAAAGGTTTAGTGGCTGAATAGGGGCTTTGCCTTTCTTCTTGAATCTGCTAGCCCTGGAGTTACCCTTAAATCCTAATCCAGCCTTACCCTTCTGAGTGACAAATTCATCTATCAAGGGTAAGACAGATTTTGGCTTAGAGTAACTAGCCACTAAATCCCTTTCAATTCTAAGTCTGTCCTCCAGACTCTTTACTTGATCATTAGTATAATTAATTGTGCCCATCTGAATAATAGTTATATTTTTCAGCTTGGCAATTTCAGCTAACTTTTGATCAAGGACTTTTTCTAACTCAGCTGTTGTAACCCTTAGATCAGCAATTTCCTGAGCCTGTGATTTAACCAGGTTCTTGCTTTTCTTAAGGGCCTGCAACAAGTCCCCATACTTGTCTATCAATTGATAGACATCTCCTTCAGATCCAGATGCATCTTCATCACTTGATGCAGATGTAGCTGATTCTTCACTTGTACTACAAACAAATGTACTGGAAGGACTGTTTACCTCATTAGGACCAGACTGATTCTGGCATAGGTCCTCTTCTGATCTAGTCATCAAACCCATGCATTGATGTTCATTGATGGAGTCTAGCAACTGCATAAACTCCTCTTCCTCAGATGCAGCATATAATCCAATATATGCTTCAGCTTCAGATCCTGATTCTGAAGTTGACTGGTCTGACAGACTTTTATCTTTCTTTGCTACAAAGGATTTCTCCTTCTTGCCTTTTTGATAAGTCTTCTTCTTTTCTGAAGATTCCTTCCTTTTGTCAGGACAATCAGCCACTACATGTCCAGGCCTATTGCAACAATAGCAGACAATCTTTGAAGTAGTGGCTTTGCTGGGCTTTGACCTGCTTTTCTCTTTCCTAGATGACCTTCTTTTCTGATAATAGTCATCTACTTGCTGTGATGATGAAGGCCTAGACTTCCATTGCTTCTTTTTCAAGAACCTTTGAAATTGCCTAGTGAATGCAGCAAAGTCTGCATCTGAATCACTGCTGACTGAACCCTTATCTGAATTTTCAGAACTACCTTCTTCAACTTCCTTAGGAGGAGATGGTGATTTCCTCCTATTCTTTCTGGTGGCTTCAGCATTAAATGCCACAGTCTTTTCTCTATGCTCTCCTCTTGAGTTTCTTTCCTCCTCCTTCCTTACCATAAGTTGCATTTCATAGGATAGCAACTTTCCAAACAGAGTTGGAGGAGATATCTCTGCCAATTTTGCCACTTCTCTTATGGCACAGATCTTTGTATCCCAATCCTTTGATAAGGATCTTAAGAATTTGTCATTCAGTTCATAGGTACTGAAGACTCTTCCATAGGAAATTAGCTCATTCACAATTCTATAGAATTTCTTATAGCACTCAGTGATGCTATCAGATTTTCCTTGTCTAAAACTTTCATACTCCTGATTTAGCATAGATTTTCTGTCCAGCCTTACTTCTTCTGATCCCTCCATGTAGACAATCAATGTGTCCCACATCTCCTTGGAGGTCTTGCAGTGAATCAGATTCTGAAATGTTGAATCATCTATGGCACTGACAATTATGTTCTGTGCCCTTTTGTCCATGGTTGCCAAGATGATTTCATCCTTGGTCATTTCAGAATAAGTCTTTGGTGTTTGGATATTTGCATCAAGAACAGATATCTTCATTGGTATGAAGGGGCCTTCCTGTACTGTGATGTAAATCCTTGGGTCAGATGCTTCCATAAACAATCTGACTCTTTCTTTCCAGATCCCAAAGATTTCCTTCTTGCATATGGGTAATTTCATTGACCCTAGCTCCTTATGATTCTCTCCAGAACCCATCTTCTTGATTCTTGATTCTGCCTATCAGATCTACCTCAGACTGTTAAGTCCTTTTTGAGGAACCTCCCTCTGATACCACTTGATAGTTTAACTTTCAAGGCAGCCTAAACACCTAGAGGGGGGGGGGTGAATAGGTCCTGCTTCTTTTTCTAAAACTTCTAGACAGAATTCAATTTATTAACTAATACAAAAACACAGCAATCACAGAAAACAACACATCACAGATTGCACTATGTTTTATAGTGGTTCCCCAAGGTCTGGGTACATCCACTTTCCCCCTTCACCTATCTAGCAGTATGCTAGATTCGGCCAAACTTCCACTTATCTCAGATCAATAGATCTTACAACTCAGAACCCAACTGGTTCCTACAACTCAGGCACAACTGCCCTACCTCAGCCTTGCCCCAAGGCCTACAACTCAGAGAATATCCTTCTCCTACACTCAGGCAATCAGCCCTACCACTCAGAGTTCAACACTCCTACACTCAGCCTTTATAACATAGGCTTACAACTCAGATCTGTATAAACAGATCCTACAGAAATATAGAAAAGATTGTTTTTAAATTTGTCTTGCCAAATTGAGAGAGAAAAGGCAATAACAATTCTTAATCAGCTGATGCAATCAACTGTTTCTTAGCCTTCTTCAAAGCTTCTTGAAAATGTACTTAGCTGAGTTGATTCCAAACAGCTTCTTGATAATCCACTGGTGGATTCTTTCTTCTTCTTCAAATTCTGACTTGATCTCTCTCTATCAGCACTTGAATGATTCTTCAGAATTCTGGTTAGAACTCTTCTTAGATCTATCCTTAGATAGTCTTCTTAGATCTTCTTGAGAAGATCTTCTTAAGTGCCTTGCACTTTCTTGAAATGATTTGGATCGGAATCCTTCTTCAAAAGTTCTGGAGTTAAGAATTTCTTCAATGTTGAGAAGGTTATTTCCTTCTTCTGAATATGTCTATTTATAGACTTCCTTCATGGTAACCGGCTGATCCGGTTTCTAACAGTTCTCTGACAAGTCTGACAGCTTCAGTTAACCGGTGGCAACCCACAGCTATCAAGTCTTCAACAAGTCCTGTGCCTTAGTCTTGAACCACAGTGTGTCGAGACAGTCTGTCAGAAGGTGTCGAGACCATCTGTCTATTTGTGTCGACACAATTGACTTTGGTGTCGACACTGCCTTCAGTGATGTCGACTAAGTTGCCTTTGAGTCGACACAGCTTCTTCTGCAAACAATTTGATCTTGACTCTTCAGTGTGTCGACACAAGTCCTGTGTGTCGACACAGTTGTTGTAGAATCTTAACTTCAGTAAGTGTCGACTTAGCCTTCAGGTGTCGACACAGTCTTCTTTTAACTCTGCTTCAATGTGTCGACTCAATCACAATGTGTCGACACATTCTGCTGTTGTAGACAAACTTGTGGTCGACTATATTCCTTGAGGTCGACTATGTTCTTCTGTGTCGACATTTTTTTTTTTTCAATGTTGAGGTCGACGCTTTCCTTCTGTGTCGACACTTTTTCCCAGAGTAGTGTCGACTTACTTCTTCTGTGTCGACACATTTTCCCAGTGTTGAGATCGACTATGTTATGTGTCGACACTTTTTCCCAGAGTAGTGTCGACTTACTTCTTCTGTGTCGACACATTTTCCCAGTGTTGTGTCGACAACTTTCTTCTATGTGTCGACACATTTTCCTTTGTGTCGACACTTGGACTTAGAATTTTTCTGTAAACTTTAACATTTCTTTACCTGCACATGTCAACTCAAAACTACATCAAATACAACATGATGTATATCATTGAGCTAGGTTGGGCTTCTTCAAATCAGGTACACATTTTCCAATGTACCCAACAGGCAGCCCACCGGTTTTCCTCTCTTGCACAGGGACGACAGTTATGCTAATTCCGAAAAGACAATGAATAGTATTTATTATAATTTAAGACTATTTATAGTCAGCGGCTAAGTCCCAAATACTTTCTATTCTTAGCCAACCCAAAAGCTGCCAGCCACCTTTTCACCATAACTGCTACTTTCTAAAAAAAATATCTATATATAATATCACATTATTATAAATAAAATACAAAACAACGCGAAACCCGAAATCCTCGGAATTCGACGAAATTTGCACCGTAGCTAAATACCCACGCTACAAACTCCACGGTGAAGTCGAAATCATCTTTTGACGAACAAAACTCGGGTTATCACCACCCGAAGCCAAAACACAAGAATTCCCCGAGAGGCCTCACAGAGTCACAAAACCAGACTGGGCTTGCTAGGGAATCTTGCCTAATAGGCTACCAACAACCACACGAGTAACCTAAAGAGCTAAGACCACGCTCTAACAAACGGCACAAGCCAGAAATGCGTCAACGCAACACCAAATGAGAATTAAATAATCGCAAAAAAATCGGGGGCGTTACATTCACTCCCCCTACAAGAAAGTTTCGTCCCGAAACTTTACATACACTACTTCTACATATAGAAGAAAAGTAACAAACAAGAGTTACAAGAAAGGAAACATACCGATAAAATCAGGGAAACAGGTGAGGGCGAGCCTCCCTCATGTCCGACTCTAGCTCCCAAGTCGCGCTTTCCAAATCATGATTCTTCCATAGGTCTTTCACCATCGGGATAGACTTTGTCCGCAACACCCGATCTTGAGTATCCAAGATGCAGACCGACGCCTCAACATATGAAAGATTAGGCTCCAACTAGGGCACAAAATCCAAGACTTGCCCACTGCTTTGTACACACTTCCGTAATTGGATTACATGAAATACATTATGAACACTAGGGAAGTTTGCTGGCAAATCCAGCCTATATGCTGACACGCCAATCCGTTAAACAATCTTGAACTGGCCCACATACCTCGGGTCCAATTTCCGGTTCTTACCAAACCTCTTAACACCAACCATCAGGGAAACCTTAAGAAACACAAGGTCCCCCACCACAAACTCCAAGTCAGATCTATGCCGGTTGGCGTTCTTCTCATATCGTTCCTGAGCTATCCGAAGCTTCTCCCGAATAAGCTTCACTGCGACTTCCATTTCCTCGAGCGCATTTGGACCCAACACAGGCCTCTCACTGACCTCAGTCCAAAATAAGTGAGTTCTGTAGCGCCTCCCATACAAAGCTTCAAATGGAGCCATTTGCAAGCTCTCTTGGTAACTATTATTGTATGCAAACTCCATAAGTCGCAACCGCTCATCCCACGCTCCACCGTGGTCTAGAATGTAGCACCTGTTCATATCCTCCACTATCTAGTTCACCCACTTGGTCTGCCCATTGGTCTGTGGGTGGTAAGCTGTAGAATACCTCAAATCTGTACCCAAACCCTATTAGAGACTCCTCCAGAAGCGAGAAGTAAACCGGGAGTCTCGATCCGAAATGATGCTAACTTGCACACCGTGCAATCTGATGACCTCGTCAAAGTATAGCTCTGCTATCTTTTTGATCGGGTAATCTGTCTTATAGGGTACTAAGTGCGCACACTTCGTCAATCGATCCACGATTACCCAAACTGAATCAAATCCCCTTAGAGATCTCGGTAAGCCCATAATGAAGTCCATAGAAATACTTTCCCACTTCTAAGTCGGGATCTCCAACGGAGTCAACTTTCCACCAGTCCTTCCGTGATCGACCTTCACATGCCTCCAAGTGTGGCACTCAGCAATAAATCGGGCTATATCACCCTTCATCCCATACCACCATGCAATTTGCTTCAAATCATGATACATCTTTGTAGATCCTTGATGGTAGGTAACACTGGATCCATTAGCCTCTCTGCATATCATAACCCTGATGCCTCCAACAGCGGGGATGCAAAACCTGTCGCGGTACTTCAAAGTACCTGCATCATCCATAGAAAAATCCGGCAACTCCCCTCTCTCACTCCTGAGGTATAAATGTAGAATATCCGGATCATCCTTCTGGTGCAACCTCGTAAGTAAAATTCAAGACGGCTCTGCCACTGCCAAACTGCTCTGCATGTCATAGCACCCCACGGAGATATCCATCAGAAGGAACTCTTCCACTAAATGATCGGCGAAGAGATTAAAGATCTTCCCCGTCTTCCGGCTCAGGGCGTCGGCCACCACATTGCCCTTGCACGGATGATACTTGATCTCTACATCATAATCGGCCACATACTCTAGCCACCGCCGCTGGCGTAGATTCAACTCCTTCTGTGTGAACACATACTTTAGACTTTTATGATCTATGAAGATCGTGCACTGAGCACCAAAAAGTAGATGCCTCCACAGCTTTAGCGCATAAATCACCACTGCAAACTCAAGGTCATGTGTAGGGTAATTTCTCTCATGAGTCTTTAATTTCCTTGACCCATACACAATCACTTTTCCAGCCTGCATCAACACGCAACCCAGACCAATATGCAAGGAATCCACGTACACATCATACTCCGCACCCTCAGTGGGTAGGGTCAGAACGGGAGCAGTGCACAACCTATTCTTTAGCTCCAGGAAGGCTTCTTCGCACTTCTCGCTCCAAACGAAGGTCGTATTCTTCTGAGTCAACCTGGTCAAAGGTGCAGCCAGGGTAGAGAAACCCTCCACGAACCTCCTGTAGTAGCCGGCCAACCCTAGGAAGCTTCTAATCTCCTTGGGCGTGCCCGACCTTCTCCAATCCATCACTACTGCAATCTTTTCCGGGTCAACCGAGATCCCATCCTTATTCACCACATGGCCTAGAAATGAGACCTGAGGCAACCAAAATTCGCACTTGCTCAGCTTGGCGAATAACTTGTGGTCCCTTAATTCCGATAGAACCAAGCGCAGATGCTGTTCATGCTCCTCAGCACTGCGAGAGTAGATCAACACATCATCGATGAATACCACAATGAACTTATCTAGAAAATCCTTGAACACCCAGTTCATCATATCCATGAAAGCTGATGGTGCGTTGGTCAAACCAAACAACATCACTAAAAACTCAAAGTGTCCATGCCTCGATCTAAACGCAGTCCGTGGAATATCTGCCTCACGGATCCTGAGCTGATGATAGCAAGAACGAAGATCGATCTTGGAAAACACCGTGCTACCACGCAACTGATCAAATAAGTCATCGATCCTCGGCAGAGGGTACCTGTTCTTAATGGTGACTTTGTTCAACTCCCTAAAGTCGATGAAAAGCCTCATCGACCCATCCTTCTTCTTCACAAATAGGATAGGAGCACCCCAAGGTGACGAACTCTGCCTAATAAAGCCTTTTGCCAACAACTCGTCTAACTAGACTCGCAACTCCTCCAACTCACGAGGGGCCATCCGGTACGGCGCCTTAGAAATAGGACGCGTACCCAGTTCCAAATCAATCACAAACTCAACATCTCAATCGGGAGGAAGACCAGGAAGGTCATCAGGAAAAACATCAGAGAAGCCACGTACAACAGGAATCTCCTCCAAGCACGGTACACTAACAGCAGTCCCAACCACCGAGACTAAACAAGCAAAAAAATCAGAATGAAATAGCTTCTGAGCACATACCGCAGAAATGACAGGAGAATCCTGGTATGGACCAGCATTTACACTTCCAGGCTGACCGTTGTCCTTGATGAAGTCCAAGCGCTTCCCTTTGCACTGAATAACCGCATTATACTTAGACAACCAGTCCATGCCCAGAATAACATCAAAGTCCTCTAGATCAATCATCTTTAAGTCTGCCTTTGCAAGAAAGTCCCCCAACAAAACATGGCAATCCAGAATGCCCACATCTGATAACACAGATTCACCAGAAAGGAACTTGACACGGAAGGTATCACGAACTTGATCTAGAATCAACCGATATCGCTCCATAAAGGCTCTAGCCACAAATGAGTTGGTAGCGCTGGAGTCGAACAGAACACGCGCCCAACGGTTCTTCATCTTAAATTTCCATATAGGAGTATATATGCAACTAAGGAACTACCAAAACAAAACTATAACCATTCTAGTAAATAAAACTTTCAGGCTAGGAAAAACAACTAACCTGAGATGTCCTGAGTCGAAGTTTGAGCCTCCTCAGAAGAAATTACGTTTAGCTTTCCTTTGCCCTTATCCACACGCTGAGACGGAGGTAATGGCTGAAGTGGAAATGCTTGAAGAATAGGCTGGACCTGCGGACACCTTGTCTTGATATGGCCCTTCTGTCCACACTGATAGCAGATTTTATCCTTGGACCAGCACTGGGCAGCATCATGCCCGGGTTGCTTGCAAACAGAACTGGAAACATCCTTCCTAGGAGAACCTTGGATAGCATGAACTTGCTCCTTCTTCCGAGCTCCCGCCTTCTTGAAACACCTCTCAACAGGGTGGCCTGACCGGCCACAGAAGCTACACACTACCTTACTCTTCTTTTCCGAAGCAGCACCGAGTACCTGGGGGTTCTTCTCTTCAGCAGACTTCCTCTTATCTTTCCTCATTTGCTGGCCTCTGTTCTTTGCGGTCTCAATTGCCTCCACTTTCATAGCAGCCTCCACTACTCCTGCATATGTCTCTTATCCATATTCACTGGTCAACTGCTGAACCTCGCTCCTCAAGCCACCCAGGAACCGCTTGACTCGATCAGCTTAAATACTCACCAACCCAGGAGCAAATCGGCTCAACTTGCTAAACTCTATCTCGTACTCACCGACCGTGAGTTGCCTCTGTTTCAGATGGAGGAAGTCGTTCATTAGTCGGTCACGCTCGACCGAAGGCAAGAACTTCCTAACCAGCATATCCTTGAATAATCCCCAAGAGCAACCGGCTACCAAGCTTCTCTTTTCTCTAAGCCACCAACTCTTAGCCAAACCCTTAAGCTGATAGGCAGCTATCATCACTCTCTGATCATCTACAATATCAGAGTACGTGAACATCTCCTCCATGGAGATCATCCAATCATCTATGACCATGAAATCTGCCTTCCCATCATATTTAGGAGGGCTAAGTCTCTGAAATTGTTAGATAAAGGCCATCTCTGCTGGCACCACCACTGGAGGTCTCAAGGGAGCAGGAGGGGGAGGAACAGCTAACCCCCCTACAGGGTCTTGCACTCCCTGAGTCTGTCCTGCCACCACTGCCACCAAAGACTAGATCTGGGCCTGCATCTCCACCAACTGCCTGGCAAGGAATCATTGCTCTGTCGTAGGCTCTCGATCATCGCATCACTCTACGCTCCAGATGACTCACCCTCAGACAGGGTAGTCGACCTCGTCGAAGGACAACTTGCCATCTTATAATCATAACATCATTAGTCAGATCCTAGTACAACAGCTAGAACTAACTACAAGTACGGACAATACATACATAAATATGAACTTAAAGCTGCTAAACTTGCTTTGGGAGTTTATTTTTAGAAGAATTGATGTTATGCCTAACCTAGGATTATTTACCACCACCTTTCTAACTCTTGTGCCTAGATCGGGAATGAATGAACTTTTATTATTTTTGACTCAAAACTTATCTGTGTACATATGTCATCCTGCCAGTCTTTAGCTTGACACGTTGTGCTTATGCAATATTATGCTATGCATGTTTGTGCTATGCATTCTAAAAAGGCCCTAATGCATGTTATGAGCGGCGTACATATGAAAATGTTATGCATCCCATACTACATAACATTCTCATGCAATGAAAAGAAAACGAGCTAGTCGCAGCCATGTGGTGAGGTTATGCATCCTATACTACATAACCCTCACATGCTGCCCCTATGGTGGATCCATATACGAACACATATTATGCATCCCATACTACATAATATGCCCCGTATACTTCATGTTATGTTATGAGTGAAGTGTTCATGCTTTTGCCAAGACGTGCTGATGACATATCAGTGTGTGAATGACATGATGTTAAACCTATAATTCTTCAAGAAAGGTTGCCCGACCATTTGTCAAGCAACCTCCCTCTGATACCAATTGTCACAACCCACATTTCCTCCAAATTAATGATTATCAGAGTATGAGAAAACACGCGTCGTGATGCCACGTCGAGTAGGGGATAACTGTCGATGCTCAGGCAAAACTCTAACTACTCTAGTTTATGAAAATCATAAGTTAAATGATTTGAAATACATGTATAATTAAAGGTCGTATCTCTCGGCTCTGTGGATCATCTAGTCCACACTTCAAAACTATTCTTATACGTAACGGAAAAATACTTTGTTTAATTGGCTTTTTGACATCCTACGAGAGTGCATAAGTGTTCCCAGGGGACAACTTATATTATGCAAGACCCTAGATTTATTTTATACCATATATAAGAAAAATAAGCTTTTACGTTGTTTGGAAAATAGTGTTTGAGTTTTATAAAAAATGCTGATTATGACGTACATATAGTAGTGTTTATAGGTTTTAAAGTAACTAGCAACCTAGCATAAAATATCCCAAGAGCAAGTAGGCAAATCTCCAGGAAGTTAGCAGCAAAAAGATAACATATCTAGTATCAAGGTAAAACTACCAGTGGGCACCAACAAACTAACATGAACCCACTAGAAAGTATATATGTTTGTAAGAGAGAAACATTAAACTACCTCACAAGACCAAGGAACTGATCTCCACAGTACAAGAGACCACCAACAACAGCACCGCAAAACTAGTCGCTTAATCGGCTACTATCCAGAACCTGAGGCATTCAAAGAAGAAAAGAATACCTCAGCAAGCAAAAATGAAGAAGCTGTACGAAAGTGTTAATTTAAATGATAAGCAAAAAGAGTAAACAGGACAGTAATAAACAAACATCGTCCAAGGTTAGACAAAAATTGCACTAAGTGCGAGGAAACAGCAACAACCCTGCCAAAATCCTGCAGAGGCTACAAGGCTACTATGTGCCCAAAAACGTTGCAATCTACTAAGGAAGAAGCATATAACATCCTAAATTGTGAGAAATGGCAGTAGCAAAAACAACATGTATTCGAGTTCGAGGCAAACTCAGTCTCCCAACAACACATTTCCAAGAAACAAAGCTCAAGGGTCTACATGTGAAAGCACTAGGGACCTCCCACCCCCTTGCCCAGCCCGTACCTGGAACAAGATAAAAAGGGTGTCCATGGCTAAATTACACAACACCACCCCCATTAAGAGATTCAAACCACCACTACTAACCACAACCCACGATTCAGCCTTTGTAAAAATATAGCCAACAAGGAACCTCAAAATCAAGAAATTCACTCGGGAGGGAAAATAAGGATAAGGGGAAAGCGTTGAGATGGCTCAACACGGCGTTGAGTGAGCAGCCCTCACTCAACGCCAGACAGGATCTGGCGTTGAGTGAGCATCAATCCCTCAATGCTAGACAGACTCTTGCATTAAGTGAGCGTCACTCTGTCAACGCCAGACAGAATTTGGCGTTGAGTGAGCATCACTCTCTCAACGGTAGACAGACTATGGCGTTGAGTGAGCATGACTATATCAACGCCAGACAGAATCTGGCGTTGAGTGAGCCTCACTCTCTCAACGCCAGACACATAGCCGCTACTCACCAAAGACTAGCGTTGAGTGGACTTGGTCCACTCAATGCTAAAATAGCCACCTGTCCAAAAGGATTGGCTGCGGCGTTGAGTGAGTCAACCTCACTCAACGCCTAAACAGCCATGGCGTTGAGTGAGGTCGTCCCACACAACGCCAAAATACTCAGTCGCAAGGATTGGCTGTGGCATCGAGTGAGTCCACCTCAATCAACGCCTAAAAATCCATGGCATTGAGTGAGGTCGACCCACGTAACGCCAAAATACTTAGCCGCAAACAAAAAATAAACAAACAGGCTATGGCGTTGAGTGTGTGCACCACACTCAACGCCAAGCCAAAACAGACCAGGTGTTGAGTATGTGCACCACACTCAACGCCAAGCCCAAATATACCAGGTGTTGAGTGTGTGTACCACACTCAACGCCAAGCCCAAACAGACCAGGCATTGAGTGTGTGCACCACACTCAATTCCAAGCACTGAATGTCCCCAACGCTTACTAAAGCCAGAAACGCTACAAACAAATTCCTGTACCCTCCTCATCTCTCCAGACCACTTCATTTAGCCCAGAAATGCTCTAATCAACTAGACTAAGGAAAAGAGGGGGTTCTGATACAGCCATTACACAGGCAAGCCTAATTTCCCCCAATCCGAGCCTAACCAAGACAGATTACTTTGTACAAAACAAATTTTAAGGCCACAACACAACTATCCGGCTATAGTTACTGTGTAGAAAAGGAAAAAACATCTCCACTCTCATCTCTCAGTTCCCAGCCCGAGAGCAAGTCAAATTAACAGCAGGAAGTCCAAGAGAGAAGAAAAAAAATTAACAACAAGGACGATTCTTGAGTAAACTTGTACAGAGAGTGATCAAATAGGCTTAAGCATTTACATGCCTAATATTAAAAGACACTGAACATTAATATCCAAGCAACAAGGAGATCTATGAGCGGCAAGGTATAAAAGGAACTAAAATAAGTTACTTCGCAAGGGCAGGTGCACTACTTGCCTTGATTTCAGCAAAGGCTTGGTCGGCACCACCTCCTTGCACAGATCTGGCCGCAATCAGCACAAGCCAAACGAACGTAGAAACGTAAATCTACACGAGAGCAATCCAGATCTACCCTCTGAATAGAAATCCGACCGCTAGAACTCCCAAATTTGGCGGTGGAAGGCAAGGGCAGCCCGCCGGTTTTCCTCTCTTGCACAGGGACGACAGTTATGCTAATTCCGAAAATACAATGAATAGTCTTTATTCTAATTTAAGACTATTTATAGTCAGCGGCTAAGTCCCAAATACTTTCTATTCTTAGCCAACCCAAAAGCTGCCAGCCACCTTTTTACCATAACTGCTACTTTCTAAAAAAATATCTATATATAATATATAATATCACATTATTATAAATAAAATACAAAACGAAGCGAAACCCGAACATCCTTGGAATTCGACGAAATTTGCATCGTAGCTAAATACCCACGCTAATAACGCCACATCGAAGTCGAAATAAACTTTCGACAAACAAAACTCGGGTTATCACCACTCGAAGCCAAAACACAAGCATTCTCCGAGAGGCCTCACCGAGTCACAAAACTAGACCAAGCTTGCTAGGGAATCTTGCATAATAGGCTACCAAAAAACACACGAGGAACCTAAAGAGCTAAGACCGCGCTCTAACATACGGCACAAGCCGGAAACGCATCAACGTAACGCCAAACGAGAATTAAATAATCACAGAAAAATCAGGGGTGTTACAGGTTGGCCTTAACGGCGTGAATAGAAGAAAGAAGATGGAGGGAGACTGGAATAGTACCTTTGAAGGTTGCATAAGTGTTATCTTATCTGAGTACGACTTTACTCACCGGGAAATCAATCTGAGCGTGGTTCTAGGCGAGCCATGACATTCCCAGAACAAGATTGTAATCTGACAAGCTTAAGATCGTTATCAAAGCTTCGAGGGTTAACCCATCAATGGTCACCCTTAGAAGGCATTTTACCGTAGACCAGACCTCCATCCCATTGAGGAGAAGCACCCTCCTAGTGACTCCCTCGTAATATCTGATGCCCACCAGGTCCTTGATAAAGTCCTCTGAGACGAAGTTGTGCGATGTCCATGTGTCGAATAGGGTATGGGCAGGCTTGTCGCATACCATCACTACCCCTGAGTTTATTAAATGTCTTAGATGTCTAGTTATAATTTCCTTCCTATTTCTAGCAATTCAATATCTATATAGCCTCTAGGAATGAATTTAAAGCTACTGATGTACCTGCTATCACCCTCTCTGGGTTTTGGGGCTGAGCTAGATCCAAGGCATAATCCAGCCCTCTGTCCTGTCTGCGGTCACCGCCCTTATAACCACGACCTTGACCACATCATTGACCACCAAACTACCGAGCAGGTGGGGCATACTGTAAAGTTGGTGGTGGAGCTTCCCTCATGGGAAAGTTCCTCCGAAGATGTCCCGGCTGGTTGCACCGATAGCACGTCTGTGCCTCCTCTACTGGCCTCGACATCTCCCGCATCTGTAAGGGCTGGGGAGCCAGCACTATCGGGTTCCTCTGCTCCTGCCGGTCCTCCTAGTGGAGCTAGTCCCCATTCCACCTTTCTCCAATCACCCGACCTCTCTGCTATTCTCTCCTGCCACCGGTCACGACGTCGTTCACCAACCTTTTCCTGCCCCAAACTCTGATCTGGTCTGCCTCCAGCTTCTTGGCCATATCCAAGATCCTGGCCAAGCTCCCATCAGAAACAAAAATGAGGGCCTACCTCATGTAATCATAAAGGCCCTTGTAGAACCTCTTCATGTAGCTCGTATCATCCAGCTGATACGAGTGCGCAAAGCGGGCTAAATGTGTGAATTCCCGATAATACTCCAATATTGTCCTGCTACCTTGCTTGAACTGCAGGAATCTGTCCTCCAACTCGTCCCTTACCGACTGTGGTACAAAATGCTCCAGCACCACTACCCTAAACTCCTCCCAAGAAATGTCTGCATACTCCATCCCTGTGAAGGTAGTGTCCAATAGTGACTTCCACCATCTCTTCTCATGGGACTCCAAGCAAGAGACTGTTAATGCCACTTCCTCCTCCATCAGGCATCAAATCCCGGCCAACATCTCGTAAATGATATCCAACCACTCCTCGGTACGAACTGCTGACTCCGTATCGAGGTTGGATGACAGAGAAAGACATCGAAATATGCTCAGCCAATTTTACCCAAGGTTTGCTGAGGAGCTGGAGCCTACTAAGTCTTGAATGCCTCCAAGATGGCCGTTAATGTCTGTCCCATCTCCATTTACTGAAATGGAGTAGGAGTCGGCGGAGGTGGAGCAACATTCTAATCCTAAGGTACACCCTGTCGAGGGGTAGGGTTCGTTGTAGGCTACACAAGGAAAGGCCAATTGTCAGGTGGTTTACCCATAAATTAGCTGAAATGTGGACTACTGCATGTGATTTCTCTTATGGGCATACCATTGCTTCCACTACTAGTTTGTCCTCAAACTAAGCTTGTGTGGGATGTCCCAGGGTTTTCGTGGACTTCTTTTCTTCGGATCGAGGTTTGCTCTGATACCAGTTTGTAAGACCCTATTTTTTTTCCCTCCGAGGTCTTATTCCCAAAGTCACCGTTTTGCGGTGACACCAACACTCGGGAAGGTCGCCACTACAAAATGCTGATCCTTCTGACAGTAATGATCACCAACGAAGTAGAAGTATATAGTTAGAGCAATTAAGTCTAAGTCCACAAATCAAATGTAATATAAGAAAGAGAATCACAGAACAGTCCACAGAGTAATAGAACGAAAATGGAAGCAGTAAATCAATAGAGATAAATGGGATCTTGCTCGGTACATCAAGTCCTCACTACAACACTCTCGCGAAAGCAAAATATACTAATCACTCACGGATCTTGAAGCTGGTGCTCCTGTGCTAGACTAGCCCACCTCCATGTGCACCGTATTCCGCTGGTGCTGCATCTCCTTCTATTGCCCTCTGTCTCCTATCCGAAGCCTTTGAAATGTTTGGTCCACTGACCGTTAGTCAAAATACTAAGACAACTATCGTCCCCGCCTCCCCCAATGACTTCTTGGCACTGTGCGGAAAGAAGGAGAGGGAAGATATTGAGGTGGAAAGTGAACAAGAGCAGGTGACAGCGGACCTATCTTAGCAGTTATATAATCACAAACACATTGTAACAAAATCTATACTAGCATTTCTATAGGAATAGAGCAGTATAAACACGTAAGTAGAGAGCATCACAGAAAAATAAAGCGGCTAGAGAGCACAGAAAAAATAACCTTAATGTATAAGCATGCCCACACAAGCTTATAAAGTTAAGGGATCGTTTGATAGGACCTAACGTATAAAAAGTCTCATATCAATTTATACGTTAGGGTTAAGGGTTGAAATGTGATGATGACATGATATGCTATGTTATGTGGGTTTAATGTTATGTTCATACAAGTGCAACACACACACACACACACACACACAACTCTATATGCACAAACCTTTAGTTCCCCCATTTAGAGTTAGCTAAACTCTCCGGTACCCGCCATCGTGGAAAACAGAGGTAGTGGGTTGGGCCACCCCACCTCTAGGACGACATTCACACCACCTAACCTAGACCTTCGTATGCCTCAACACAAAGAACACACCGCGGAGCCTCTACATACTCTGCTAGCAAATCCACCAGTCTTTTCCTTGTCTAAGTGTAAACTACACTCGCTGAGTCATCGTATCAATGTCGGTGTGAACAATTGTCAAATACCGAAGACCCACCACCTTATACACATGCAGCCCTGAATTTCCGAGCCATCGGCTCCCCGGACTAACCTGTCTGTTACAACTACCTTCCGAGCCTTCGGCTCGCCGGGCTAACTTGCCCATTTCCACAACACCTGAGCCTACCACTCGGGTAACCAATCCAAGCAAGTCTCCCGAGTCATCGGGGTGAGTGAAAGTGAAGTACTAGTATTTACTAGTAGCTCTTTAATCATTTTAGTCTTACGATTTAAGGTTAACCTTGGACTGCCTAGGACATTCCTTATGAAGGGCTCTCGAGAGCAGTAGGAACTACGATGGGCTGAAACCCAAAGCTCCCTTTCGTAAGGTACTTATTATTGTTAGTATCTACCCATGTCCCTACTCTCCTGATCTTACACTTGAACTAAACCTATGTGTATTTAGACTTACTCCAAGGGAAGACAATCCATTGTCGATCCCGAGAACAACCTTGCATCCTAGTCAACCAGACTATCTCAACTTGACTCCTACTTATGACCTCTTTCTTATCCAACTAGACCAAATACACCAACTACCTCTCCTTCTCCTGCCAAGGCTTACATGTTATCTTATTTCTACAGTTTTACTATGTGCAGAATTAAAGAGCTACATGAGGTGCATGAATGATGTCCCCTCCAAATATTCATCGAAATGACCTAAAATTATTACTGGGGGTCTAACATGATATTTTAAAGATAAATCTAAAATATAATATTTTTCCTAATTTATTTGTCATTTATTTAATTTTCTGCAAAATCAGGGCAACTGTGCTTCTAAACACCAAGTACAATTTTCTGACATGTTATGACCTTAAAAAATTTATGAAAAGAGTATATCATCAAAATAACTGTAATTACTGAATTTCACAATTTTCTAAAAATGTTTTAACCTCCAAACTAATTATCGACTAAATAACCACTATGATAGAGCAAAAAAGGAAATAATATAATTAATCATCTGAAAATAATATTAAAATTATCAGATGTCAATAGCGGCCAGGAAAGTCTACTAGCAAAAAATCATAATTTTATAAGCAATATTGATTACCCAAATATCATTTAAAATATTCTACTAAAAGGCACTTTGTGAAGCATCCTATATAAAAAGGATTCTAATACTTTTATAAAAATTCACAGAGCATGATGAAGTCTTAATATGTTCTCAAACCAAATTTCATGACTTTTCAATGAATAATTAGTTTATAATAAATTCCTTGATAAATAGGGTAGATACTAGGTTTGTGAATGAAGTATCAAAAATAGTACTCCAAAATTCATAACAAAATTCCCAGAGATTAGTGACAACTATTTAAGGTTAGTGCATAAATTTCATGGATATACAAGATCATATAACTAGGTATTAAAATCATGAGTAAAAGTGCCTTAATTGGTCCTAAACTATTTTAGGGAGGATGTAAGTTCCTTAAGGTCCTAAAATCACTCACTCAGGCTTAATTTCACCCTAGGAACTCTCCTACCAAGTTTCAAAACATTCCATGGACATATGGTCCCATGTCCGTCATTGAGCTCAAAACTCAACCCTAGGGTTAACACTAGGGTTCTAGGGCACACCAACCCTAAACCACCCAAAATATCTTATGGGGGTATTTGTATGACAACAAATCAGTTGCCAAAGATCCAGCCCTTTTGGGTTAAGATTGGCCACACAACCCACTAAACACCATTTGCCCTAATTTGCACCCTTTGGAAAAAAAACTTTGGTCACCTATACCCACTCAAATCAACCCCAAATGGGCTGAGATTTTTACCAGTAACCTATCATGGTCATAAGACCCTCTAATTAACCCATACATAGATTATTAAATATTTACAAAAACTACAAAAAAATGTTTTCCAAAAATTTACATTTTTGGATATGACAGAGGTATAGGTAAGAGTGATCCCCAGTACAAATCTCAAGTCATTTGGATGGATGGAATTATGGGGGACTCAATTTAGTCTCTGCCTAACCCTATGTATAGACTGCACCATTTTAAGCACTGTGGTCGGACCACTAACCCAAATGGATTGAAACTAATTTTATAATAACGTAGACCTCAAGGTCTACAACTGCTATGTTTGCCTTTTACTGTGGAGGACTCTAAGTATTTTTAATAATTAAAACCATCCATTGCATAAAATGTGACAGAAATCTAATTAATATAAATTAATGAATTAAATCACGCACAAATCTTAAAGCACAAAACCGATGACATTCCTTCAACTTCTCCATCGCGCCAACAACCCAGATGGACCCATCCTGGGACCACATTGCCCATGATTTACTGCCCACCCGACCACCTCCCTGGCCGGCCACCACCATTACCACCTCCGTTGAGGTGGTGGCTATCATTGGACGACGACATGGCCGCCGGAGAGGCCGTTTTCGGCGAACCCGCAACCTCAATTTTTTTGGGAAAATTCTTCAAATCTCTTAACTAGATCAGGATCAATTGAGCTCGATATCTCTCCTAGTTGATCTAAGATGCTAGCACAGAGGGAGAGGGGGAGAAGTCGCCCTTCTGGGGTGGTTGAAGCCTTGCCGATCGCCATGTAGCCATTGATGGTGGTGGAGGTACTCGGTGCTATGCAACCACAATGCCAGAGGGCTAGAAATCTTTAAGGGAGGTGTGGAAACAATTGCTCTGGGTCTGGGGGAGTTTTTAAAAGGATAAAATGGGGGAGGGGAGGGGTCAAAACTTTAATGGCCATTAATGTCCATGGGGGAGGGGAATCAACCTCCTAAAACTCCCCTCACCCAGCCACTGTTATGGCCGGGAAAGACCCGTGGAATTCTTCTAACTAACTAGAGGAGGTGAATCCAACCACTAGGATTGAACGGAGAGGCCCTTGGCCTCCTTTGGCCATGAATGACATCTCTTCCTCTTTTTCTCTCTCCTCCATTAAAGGGAAACTTGCTTTCTCTCTCCTAGTCACCCCCTCCAGAATTTGAGTGGCATTTTGGGTAAATATTAGCCTCCTAAAGCTAGTGGGCCTCTCCAATTAGGCTTAGCCCAAGTGAATTGGGCGAGGTTAGGTCAGCTTGAGTTAATTTGATCAATTTTAGGATTGAGTTGACTTTGGTCAATTAGACTTTTTGGGTTGACCCAAATTGGTCCCTAGTGACCCGTTGGCCTCCCCTAAGGTCTAGGGAGACTTGGGTAGGGTTGGTTTGCACCTTGGTGGTCACTTGACCCTTATTAGGGTACTTTGACCATTTTAGGGTTTAGGTTGGCTTTGGTCAACTTGACATCTTTTGTTGACCCCAATGGGTCCTTGGTGACCCAATGAACCCCCTAAGGTCTAGGGAGGTTTAGGTGGGGTCAAATTGGCTAAGGGAAGGTCAATTGATCTTATGTGAGCTAGTCTGACCTAATAAGGGTTAGGGTTGACTTTGGTCAACTTGACAACTTAGGTTGCCTCCAATGGACCTCCCAAAGGGTTAGGAGTGCTATGGTGGGGTCATGGAGTCAAGTTAAAGCCCTAAAGTCAAACTCTAGGATTGGTATTTGAATTGTGCTATTTGTAGACCAAAATGATTTCTACCTTTATGCCCTAGTTCACCTGGTCTTCTTGAGCTTCCTAGGATTTTGTCACGACTTAGTCATGACAAAACCACTCTTGGGGGTCTAATTGTTTGAGAGATGTTACACAGGCCGCTCGGACAGGTCGCCCAGGTTGCCCAGTCCACCACTTTTACTTCATGATTTTCAACACTTCCCCTTGAAGTGAGAAGTGGTGACTAACCCCAGCTATCCCCGTAACCTTGAACATGACCTCTCCGATAGCGACATCGAGAAGATGTCCGCGACATAGTTCTCGCTCTGCATATACCAGACCTGAATAAATTGCATAATTCGGCCTGAAGAACAGATGATTTATTCCACCCAAAAGGTCTCCCACTACAACAAACAGGTTTACTGAGGTGTTTTTTTCATTTTGTGGTATTTTTCAGGCGCTGCAAAAGCTTTCGCGGCGCTTGAAAAACAAGGCAAAAGCGCCGCCGTAGAAATCGCCGTGAAAACTCAGAGACAGTAGCATCCTTTTTTAAAAAAACGCCGCCAAAATTAACGCCGTTTTAAAAAAACGCTGCTAAAGTTGGCGGTGTTTTAAAAAAAGGCGGCAAAGGCTACCACGTTTAAAAAAATTAGTCAAAACATATTCTAAAATATATAGCTGTGCACTGAGATGACAATGCAATTGCATGTAAACATGAATTCACTTGGGCAAACTTAATGGGAAATGTAAATGTCAAAAATAGACAGAACTGTGCGAATCTAAAGTTAAAAACATGCAAACTCGAAGTCTCCCTTTGAATTAAATGCAAAATCAAAATGAAATGTCCTAAAACATTGAAATAATTAGTTTGCAACGTACTCCTATCCCAATTGTGAATTTTTTTACCATCACATCAAGAAACTCAAATAAACATGAGCAAAATAAGTGCATGCCTAAAGTCCGAGTTTGGTCAATGTTTTGAACATGATTATAAGTAAATCAATTACAATCAATTTTAAATTTGTCAACCAAAGGTGGTTACAATGGTAATATATATCTTGTCAAACAACCTCCAGTTATAACACCTAAATTAGTATATGAAGTTCAATGGATAGTTAAAAGATATCTTACGCTCTGTTTGGAGGGGGGGGGGGAGACTTATTTTTTCCGGTCAAGAAGTTACGACCGCATGAATCGGACTTTAATTTAAGTTCCGGTTCATGGGATCGTAACCGCTTGACCGGTGAAACATAGCCTTAGTTACCTCAACTGACAGCAGTTCAGGATTAAATAAATTATAGTAGATAAACTTTTAAATATATTTTTTTGAAGGAAAACTAGTTTAAAAACCCAATGAAATAAAAAGACGCATAGCTATCAGTTGTATGAAAGAATCATTTTTAAAGAGCAAAGAAAAGAGAATCGTGCACGAATATGAAAATTTGAATTAGGGATGTGCTAAAAATATCTAAGCAATAGAACTAATAGTGTTTTTCTTTGCATGGCATACACCACCTTTCATCTCCCACTAACATAGGTGCCGTTTGGTATGGCGTTTTTGCTACCGCAAGTTTCAACAAAAATGACACCATCATAACATGTTTGATTGGCATGACAATGGTTATAACCACTCCCAAGAAAGGTTAACTTGTTTTGAACATAAAATTCAATGAAGTTCAATTCCTTAGTTGAGGTCGGGCGTTCACGAATGATGGTTCACGGCATGCTACCTCCGTGCCAAATTAATGGAGCATAAAGTCCATCAAATTATTTCATCAAAAACAAAACATATGCAACACGTGTTCCTGACTATAAAATATAGTTTTCAAAGATGCAGAACTAATTAACACACACAATCTAGTTGCACATAGATTTAATGAATTAGTGCTCAGCTCATTATACTCATACCCTTCTTTCACCTAAATTAGTACACAATTCAATATACATTTTATTATCTTTGACGGGGTTCCCCATGTTTGGTCAAATCAAATTGACGCGACCTCAACTTACTCGCCGACAGTTCCAACAGACCTAGTCTCGCATGATTCCAAGTTTGTTTGTTCTTAGAAACAGACGTCAAGACACTCGTAATCGCATATACTTTAACCACACAACACATCATGGTCTGTAAACAGTAAAATTCCCTATTATGATGTGCAAATAGTAAAATCCTCAAACATGGTGGGTACAAATAGTAAAATTCTCCAACATGGGGGTTGTTGGAGCCAAAAATGTCACAAACACTCCGTGCGTTATCCTTGTGTAGGGTGGTATGCAGAAGAAAGAGTGGTTCGCAAGTGATCGGTTACTGTCCCCACGGACTTACAAGAAAGTGTCACTGGTAGCGAAGAACAACAAATTTAACCAGCCGCGGCAAATTCCTTTCTTGTGAAGGGTCTCATGATTAATTGAAAAAGAGGATTATAAGAGTGTTCGGGCGAACACAAAAAAAAAAGCTTGACCAGACTTAGTGTCTGCACCAACGACTAAGCTAGTTCTGGGCTAAGTCCGTGTGTCCCTTCTAAGCACCCCTGATCCCCCTTTTATCCTTGAGGGTAGGATGCATGGACAGTTCAATGATTTATTAATCATGACATTAAATGCGTAGCCGCCCGAGGTATATGAAGAGTCAGGCGGCGGGGATTAAAAGAAGAGACCGCACGAAACCACGGAGCGCTGCCTGAGCTGGATCAGAAAAGAAGAGTCCGCATTTGCTTGGCAGTAGTGTCCGCGGATACTCCAGACCGGAGCTTCCGAACTACATTATAAGAAGCTGCTTGAAGGTCACTTGCCGATTGTCCGCGCCAAATATTGTTGTGTCCCCAGGGGAGTCTGCGGATACTCCATTTGGTTTGCCCGAGAGGTCGACGAACACGGAGAATGAATACTGAGCAAGTTGTCTTTGCTTCTTCTGGATGCTTTCCCCCATTATTGCAGGATTTGGCTTAATATAATCCCTTTACTTTTTTCCTAGATCATGCGGGATCCGAAAAACTTGACTAGTAACCACAAAGACTGAAACCTGCACTTAATGCCTAGAGGAGTCTATAAATAGTGAAGGCCATTTATTAAACACACCATTTTCCATAAATCATTAGCTTGTCTGTGCGTCTGTCCGCCACGAGTATGAGCTAAGCTCCGCTCGCATAGTTGGTCTATGGCGCGGACACCTCCAAGAAGACCGATCCGAACAGTGCAAAAGAGCCTGCCAAGTTGCTGGGCAGCTCCCCCTAAGCAGGCACCCTCGTCACCATGAAAGAATACTTCAGAGAAGAACTTCAGCTCAATTCCCACCATTTTTGAGGTCGTTGTTGAAAGTCTTGTTTTCAAGGTTAGCTAAACACCTAGAGGGGGGGGGAATAGGTTTTTGTCTTTATTTTATCTTTTCTAATTTGTTATCGGATTTCTGTGCCTGCGATTAGGTTAGTTTTCAGCTTTCAAGAACATTCACAGACGACACATCAATTTTATAGTGGTTCCCCAATCTTGGGTACATCCACAGTCCCTCTGCGCCTATCTAACAGTGTGTTAGATTCGGCTCTCCCTCCAATACTCAACTACTTAATAGCTTACAACACAGATCCCGCAGGACCACACAGGTCACACAGACCTAACAATTAGACACAAAGCTAACCCTCAGGTCACAACGACCTTTCACCCGGCACAAAGCCAAACACAGGTCACAAAGACCTTAGCCTTTACAAAACAGGCTTACAACTCTAGATTCACCAAGAATCATTACACAAGAAAGAAATAGAGAAAGATTATATGATTAGACACCAGATCAAGAACTCTGTGTCTTCTTCTTCCTGGACTGAGCAGATATCAACCCTTTTGCTGTTGAAGATTGTGATGTGGGCAGTAGATTCTTTCTTCAAACAGCTAACCTTTCTTCTACAGAACTTGTAGATCTGCTCCCTCAGAATTAATTATGATCCTTTCTTCTACAGAACATGTAGATCTGCTTCTTCAGAATGAATTCTGATCCTGCTGTTGCGAATGGTAATTGCTCCAGCTATCTCCTTCCTAGAAAGTTTCTCTGTGCAGAACTCCTTCAGGCTCGACAAAAATGACGAGGAAGAAGATGATGTTCTCCCTCCCTTCTTCTTGTTTTCAGAAAACCTAGCCGAGGAATTGATTGTTCTCTTGATTGTGTTTGTTTCTGCTCGTTCTCTTTTTTTCTGGCCGATTGCTTCCTTTTATACACTAAAGGCCAATCGAGCAGTGGGCCCCACCACTAGGATTGATGGCTGAGATTAAGCCATCCAGCGCATCCCTTCCATTAAGTTTAATTTAACGGATCCTTGCTGTATGAGGGCCCCAACCCTTCATGATGGAAATATTCCTTGGAAAGTGCAGAAGATGATGACAGCTAGACGCCAATGTCTCTTGGAGCAATTCCGCACCATTTGAATTTTGGCTGACAATTTGACTTTGCTGGTGTCAGCATGACCTAGCATCTCTGGACTTAGACAAAATTCAATCATCAAAACCAAAGGCATTGAGTGAGTAGGTATCACTCAACTCCATAACACTTCGAAAAAATTATATCTAAATATTGAGCTCGACGAAAGCTGAGCTCCATTCGGTGAACGTCGAGTTCAGCTCGACGAATGCAAAAGTTCAGTTTGACAAACTGCAAACTTAGATCGATGAAAGACTGAACTGAGTTCGACAAACTCCAGGCTAAATTGAGTAATTTGGCTTAGCTCAACGATCGCTGAGCTCATTTTGACGAAGCTGAGCTCGACGAAAGTCAAACAGTCCATGCTTTTGGACTTAGCCAAATTTCTGCTCCAAGGTGTTGAGACCGTCGAGAGCATTGAGAGCATTGAGAGCGTTGAGTGAGCTTACATCACTTAACGCTATTTGCCTTAACAAATATTTCTGCGTCTTGGTGTTGAGAGAGTAAGCTCCACTCAATGCCAAACTACTTAACAGAATTTTCTATTATCTGGCATTGAGTGGGTAAGCTACACTCAACGCCTGTGGACTTAGTGAAAATTTTGCCCAACTTTTCTGTGGAGTTAACTGGCACGGCAACACTCAACGTTAAAAGTTGTATGGCATTGAGTGAGTAGACCACACTCAACGCTTGTGGACTTGGCCATATTTTCAGCCAATTTCTCTAGGCTTACCCTGACTCACAACCTTTTTACTATATGGAGTTGAGTGAGTAGACTACACTCAACGCCTGTAGACTTAGCCACAATTTTGGCTATCTTCCAATTAGGCTGAGACAGAATCAACGCTATATGTTATATGACATTGAGTGAGTAGACTACACTCAACTCTATATGTTATATGACATTTAGTGAGTAGACTATACTCAACGTTTTTTTACTTAGCCAAATTTCTACTAGATATTAATGAGTCCATACCTCTGCGTTGAGTGAGCTTGCTCTACTCAACGCCTACAGACTTAGGAGATCTTTGGTATGTCCAGCAACCACTTAGTGTGTCCACATGTCCAATCAATATGATATGGACTACCTGCACTCAAGACCTCAAATGCACATCAAATACAGTTGATGTGTGTATCATTGACCTGTTTGACTTCTCATAAATCAAGGACATTGAGAACTATGGACCCAACAATCTCCCCTATTTGAAGAAGTCAAAACCCTTATCAAACCTTATTAAAAAAGTTTTCTTTCCTTGGTCAATGATACACACAACCTAAACAGCAAAATTAATATCAAAATTCTGATAAGCTATAAGTAAATCTACCTCACTTACTCCCCCTATTTTGCTACAATGTTGCTGTCCTTACTTGAGTGTCATATGTCTTTCTTTTCCCCTTTGCCATCTCCTGCCTGTATGGCTATGTCTCCCCCTTTGCTCTACTATGTCTCCCCCTTGCTAGGATCTTCTCTCCCTCTTTTTGACTTCTACAGAATAGGTATATGGGAGCTTACCCATCAATTGGCTTACCTTTTCTCTTATCCCAAGAGGAACTTACTACCCCTTAGTAGAAGCATCAGTGAACTGATACTACTTGGGAGTCTGTATATACAGCAAGAGGAACAATACCTGCACGAAAAAATGCAAAAGGGAGTGCCTGAAGCTATGCCAAGTTCAACATACCCAACTCAAATTTGAGAGTGTTGAACTTTGCTTCATCTAATGGCTTAGTGAAGATATCAACCACTTGCTTGTCTGTGGGGACAAACTCAAGACTGATGTCTTCCTTCTCCACATGCTCCCTAATAAAATGATATCTTATTTCTATATGCTTAGTCCTGCTATATGAAACGGGATTCCTAGCAATAAAAATAGCCCTTATAGAATCACAGTAGAGAGGAGTTCTACTTACCTGAAGGTTGTAATCTTTGAGTTGATGTTGGATCCACAATAGCTGAGCAAAGTAGCTGCCTATTGATATATATTCTGACTCAGAAGTGGATATAGCCATAGTAGTTTGCTTCTTGCGGCTCCAAGAAACAAGCCTTCTACCTAAGAACTGACAGGTTCCAATAATGCTTTTCAAGTCTTCTTTGCAACCTGTAAAATCTGCATCTGAAAATCCAATTAGATCAAAATCCCTTTTTCTAGGGTATTATAGGCCAAGATCTGGTGTGCCCTTAAGATACCTCAAGATTCTCTTTGCTGCATAGTAATGAGATTCTTTAGGGCAGGCCTGATACCTAGCACAGACACATGTGACATACATGATGTCGGGCCTACTATCATTCAGGTATAGAAGTGGGCTAATTATCCCTTTATATAAAGACTCATCAACAAGTTTCCCTGTCTCATCTTTGCCTATTGGCATACTTGATCCCATGGGAGTTCTTATGGTGGAGGCATTCTCCATACCATATTTTTTGATTAGCTCTCTAGTGAACCTGGACTGGGATATGGACAAGACATCATCAGTTTGTCTTACTTGGAGTCCCAATAAGAACTTGAGCTCACCAATTCTGCTCATTTCAAACTTCTCTTGCATTAGTTTAACAAACTTCCTGCAAAGGTTGTCATCAGTAGATTCAAAGATAATGTCATCAACATATATCTTGACTAGGATAAGCTTGCCCTTTGATTCCCTTAGGAATAAGGTCTTGTCTATCTTCCCCTTGAGAATTTGTTCTCAATTAGGAAGCTGGACAAGGTTTCATACAAAGACCTAGGAGCTTTCTTTAGCCCATATAGAGCTTCCCTATGCTTATAAACAAAATTGGGAGAGTTAGGATCTACAAAACCCGGTGGCTGATCCACATATACTTCCTCTTTTATGTATCCATTCAGGAATGCTTACTTGACATCCATCAGGTAGACTCTGAATCCCGAATGGGCTGCAAATGTAAGGAAGATCCTTATGGCTTCTAGTCTGGCTACTCGGGCAAAGGTCTGGTCAAAGTCTTTGCCCTCTTCTTTCCTGTAGCCTTTAGCCACCAGTCTAGCCTTATTTTTGATAATAATGCCATCTTGATCCAACTTATTCCTATAGATCTACTTAGTCCCTATGGCATTTTGTACTTGTTGTCTGGGGACCAACTTCCAGACCTTAAATCCCTTAAATTAGTCAAGTTCTTCTTGCAATGCTCCAATCCAGAACTGGTCTATGATTGCTTCTTCAAACTTCTTTGGCTCTACTTGAGACAAGAAGCTTGAGTAGAGAATTGTATTCATGCTCCTGCTTCTATTCTGGACTCCATGATTTTCATCACCAATTATTTGGTGTACTGGATGGTCCTTAGATGCCTAGTAGTTGGAGGAAATCTAGCTACAGCTTGCTGATTTTCAGGGTTTTCAGCTAGCTGGTCTTCATTTTCTTAAGGTATGTTGTCTCCTTCTCTAGGAGTAGGTAGTTCATCATCATTTTATTAGACTATGGGTGTAGCTTACTTGATGGTTAGCTTGTCCATCAACTGCTCTGTACCTGCAATACATAACCTTTAGTCACCCCTTTTTCAGATCCACCAAAGATAACCCTTGGTCCATTCCTTACTGGAGCATAATCCTTCATCATGCTCCTTGTTCCAGTCATGTGCCTGGAATAACCACTATCCTAGTACCATATAGGGGTACGAGCACTTGGACTATCCTAAAAAATACACATTATTTAACCTTAGGACCCCAATTTTTATTAGGTCCTTGGTTCCTGTTAGACTGAAAATAATTCTGCCTGCCTGTAGCTTTTCTGACAGGCAAGCTGACATTTATTCATTGCACATTATGATTGTGCCAACAATCAATAACAAAGTGGCATACTTTGCCACAGCACCAACACTCATGGATGTTGTACCTTCTTTTTGGATCAGGTCTAGTGGCTGTGTTAACAGCAGCGCTGGGTCTAGAAGGAGTAGCAGCAGTTCTGTTCCATGATTTTCTAGCCCCAGTTAGACAAGTGGTGGGTCTGGCAGTAGAAGTGCTTGGGATATCTCGAGCCCTTCTAGCAGTAGCTTTCTTTTCAAAAATCATACCCTTGATGGCCTCAGAGATGCCCTGGTCAGGTCTATTGACAGCCTTCCCCTTTATCTTAGAGTGGGCTGGAGGAATTTTAGAGCAGTCAGCAGCTTTGCCCTTAACTGAAGGGGCTGTTGCACCAAACACAAATAGTCAAGGATGGGCCATTTGTGCTTTCTCATAGGTACTTGCACCTTTGCTGTAACTGCCACCATATTGTGGAACATCTTTGTTCATACAAGATGGTCTAGCATGATTCCAGTGATTATAAATACTCTCATGGTCATGGCTATTGGAAGGAAATTGCACCATAACAAATTTTACAAGAGGCTTAGAGGCTAGTGGCTCCACTTGAGCTCTGCCCTTTCCATTAGGATTAGCAGCTCTTGCCCTTCCGTTGAATCCCAACCCTTTTGAAAGTGAGATAAAGATCTATCTAAACTCTAGAAGGGGGGTGAATAGAGTATTTTTAAAATAGCTTTACAATTTTAAAAAATAAAGCAATTAAGATTTAATTTATGTATAGGTGTAAGGTGTCTTACTAGATAAATCAGAACTAAGACAGCAAAAAGAAGAATCACAGCACACAATAAAGAAAATACTCAAGCAACCAGAAGACATAAGGAACTATAGTGGTTCCCCAAAAACCTGGGTACATCCACTCTTCTACCACCCTTGGTATGAATCCACTCAGGATGAGTTGATCAGGTGTCCTGACACCAATGAGCTTTTGATAAGATGCTCAAAAACCTAACTAGATTTTTTGATCAGGTGTCTTGCCACCACTGAGTTTTGACAAGGCTCTCAGAACCAATCTCAGAACTTTTGAAGGGAGTTTTGATAACCCTTTTACAGCAGGAAAAGAAAAAGTAAAGAGGTGAAGTTGTCTTCTCTGTTCTCAAATCAAATGAGAGAAGACTAGTGGATTGTTGATGATGTCAAAGCTCCCCCTGAGATATAGAATGGTTCAGGAGTGAGAGCTTTGCTTCAGGGTGTATGCCTTCAAGTTGATGTTTCTCTCCAGCAAGCTTTTAGACTGATGTTGATTTTGTGTCTCTTGAAAGCCTGGAGCAGATAAAGAAGATGAAGATGATCTGTATATGCCTGCTTCTTTTTCTCTATCACTTTATGATATATTATGTATATTTAATCTTCTGTATATCATATATATATATATCCCTTGGACTAATTCAAACATTTGAATTCTTGCCTTGAAACGGCTGAAGCCTTTTCCCAAGAATGGTAATTTCTTTTGGGAATCAATTGGCATTAAATCAATGATTTAATCCATAATTAATGCAGCCTCCAAACGGCTATATTCTTAAGAATATATAGCATTAAATATATTAGCTGTAATTGCCTCAATAGCCTTAATTAAATCTGTCAACTGTAAATAAATCTGTCTGAAAAACGACACAGGAAATCACAAAACTAAATTTTAAAGCTTCTTCAAACTGCATTCGAAGATTATTGAGCTCAGCTCGGAGATCGTTGAGCTGAGCTCAGAGATTCTTTGTTCAGAGATTCTGCGGTCAGAGATTTCTGCATTCAGAGATTCTGCGTTCAGAGATTCCTGCGTTCAAAGATTCTGCGTTCAGAGATTTCTGCGTTCAGAGATTCTGCGTTCAGAGATTTCTGCGTTCAGAGATTTCTGCGTTCAGAGATTTTTGCGTTCAGAGATTCTGCGTTCAGAGATTTTTGCGTTCAGAGATTCTGCGTTCAGAGATTTCTGAGTTCAGAGATTCTGAGTTCAGAGATTTCTACGTTCAGAGTTTCTGCGTTCAGAGATTTTTGCGTTCAGAGATTCCTGCGTTCACAGATTCTGCGTTCAGAGATTTCTGCGTTCAGAGATTCTGCATTCAGAGATTTCTGTGTTCAAAGATTCTGCATTTAGAGATTTCTGCGTTCAGAGATTTTTCGTTCAGAGATTCTGCGTTCAGAGATTTCTGCGTTCAGAGATTTATGCGTTCAACTATTTCTGGACTGCAATAGTTGAACTCCGTTCGACTATTTCTGGACTGAAATTTCTGAACTTCAAAACTGATTTTCTCTGGAATTCTTCTACACTTCTTCTGGGATTCTTTTTGAGGAATACCTGGAAAGACCTATGACCCTTAGAATATACATTTTGGGTCAAACTAATCATCCTAATAGTGATCCTAACCCAAATCAGAACCTAAGGTTCCAACACCTTTCTTTCCCTTTTGGGAGGAGAATGAGTCTATCAAGGGCAACACTGTGCTAGGCTTGGAGTAGCTAGCCACTAGTTCCCTCTCCTTTTGGAGCTTTCCTTCAAGATTCCTGATATGGTTATTCTTGAAGGTTATGGTGCTCATCTGAATGATTGTCACATTCTCCAGTTTGTAAACTTCCTACAACTTCAGATCAAGCAATTTTACTGATTCTGAAGCAGCAAGCTTTAAAGAGACAATTTCTTGATCTTGCTGTTTGGCCAAGAACTTTCTCTTCTTTAGAGCCTGCAGATGTTCACCATTTTTATCAATCAATTGATTGATGTCTCCCTCAGATTCTGAGCCATCATCATCACTTGATACCGAGGCATACGAATCTAGAACTGATTCATAATCTGAATATGCAGAGCTAGTAATAGAAATTACTTTGCTTGGACCAGGCTGATCCTGGCTGATTTCTTCATCTGACTTAGCCATCAGCCCAAGGCAGCAGCTGTCATCTTCAGAATCCACCTCTGAATCACTACCAGATTGTGATAGAGGGGCCCTGTCTTCAATCCTGGCAGCAGGATGAACCTTCTTCAGCTTCTTCTTCTAAAGCAGCCAGCCTTTTGATGCATTCTGCTTCTACAGCTCCTTCTTCAGTAGAGTACAACCCAATATAGGCTTCTTCTTCTTATTCTGACTCTGATGTGGAGGAGTCAGTCTAGCTTCTTTGCTTTTTGGAAATGAGAGATTTCTCCTTCTTGTCTTTTTGCTGGTGGTCCTTTTTCTCACCGTGTTCCTTCCTTTTGACTGGGCAGTCAGCTATCATATGCCCAGGTTTTCTGCAATGATAATAAGTTATGTTAGAGGAAACCTGTTTACTAGTTTTGGAACCATACCTGTCCTCCTTAGAGGACTTTCTTCTGCCTTTGTAGTAGTCATCCTTTGGATGAGAGGAGGTGGAAGGTCATCCTCTCCAGTGCTTCTTCCTTAAGAACTTCTGGAATTACCTAATGAAGGCAACAAAATCTTCATCAGACCATTGACAGTATGATCCACTTCCCTCTGATCTTCCAAAATTAGATTCAACATCTCTTCTTGGTGGAGAGGGAGACTTTCTTATGCTTTTGCTGGTGCCTTCAGCTTTGAAAGCTATAGTTTTTTCTCTTGCCTAAGACTTGTTGTTGTTCTCCTCTTCTTTCCTTGCTGCCAGCTGCATCTCATATGACATCAGCTTCCCAAAGAGTGTGTGAGGAGCAATTTCACCCAGGTTTGCCACTTCTCTGATGACACAGATTTTTGGTTCCACTCTCTAGAGAGAGATCTAAGGAACTTGTCATTCAGTTCATAGTGACTGAACACTCTTCCAAAAGTCTTAAGCTCATTCACAATCCTAAAGAACTTTTCATAATAGGTGGTTATGTTATCCCCCTTGGATTGTCTGAAAGCCTCATACTCTTTGTTGAGCATGTACTTCCTATCATCTCTAACCTCATCTGTCCCTCCATGTAAATCACAAGTGTTTCCCATATTTTCTTTGCGATTGTACAATGGATCAGGTTCTGAAGTGTAGAATCATCAATAACACCCATGATGATATTCTTTGCCCTCTTGTCTATTGAGGCAAGGGCCAACTCATCCTTGGTCATCTCATCATATTTCTTGGGAGTTTTGACATTAGCATCCAGTGTAGAGACCTTCATTGGGATGAATGGTCCTTCTTCAACTGTAATGTACATTCTAGGGTCATCAGCTTCCATGAACTGCCTCACCCTTGCTTTCCAGATGCCAAAATCTTCCTTCCTATAGATTGGAAGTCTCGCAGCACTCAACTCCATCTTGGTCATTCCTGAACCCATGGAGACAGACTTCTTGCTAACCTTGGAGATATACTCAGAGTGTTAAGTACTTTATAGAGTAACCTCCCTCTGATACCACTTGAAAGTCTTGTTTTCAAGGTTAGCTAAACACCTAGAGGGGGGGGTGAATAGGTTTTTGTCTTTATTTTATCTTTTTTAATTTGTTATCAGATTTCTGTACCTGTAATTAGGTTAGTTATCAGCTTTCAAGAACATTCACAGACGACACAATAATTTTATAGTGGTTCCCCAATCTTGGGTACATTCACTGACCCTCTGCGCCTATCTAACAGTGTGTTAGATTCAGCTCTCCCTCCAAAACTTAGCTACTTAATAGCTTACAACACAAATCTCGCAAGACCACATAGGTAACATAGACCTAACAATTAGGCATTAAGCCAACCCTCAGGTCACAACGAACTTTCACCCGACACAAAGCCAAACACAGGTCACAAAAACCTTAGCCTTTATAAAATAGGCTTACAACTCCAGATTCACCAAGAATCTTTATATAAGAAAGAGATAGAGAAAGATTATATGATTAGACACCAGATCAAGAACTCTGTATCTTCTTCTTCCTGGACTGAGCAGATATCAGCCCAACCTTTTGCTGTTGAAGATGATGATGTAGGCAGTAGATTCTTTCTTCAAACAGATAAACTTCCTTCTACAGAACTTATAGATCTGCTCCCTCTGAATGAATTATGATCCTTCCTTCTACAGAACGTGTAGATCTGCTTCCTTAGAATGAATTCTTATCCTACTGTTGTGAATGGTAATTGCTCTAGCTATCTCCTTCCCAACAAGGTTCTCTATGCAGAACTCCTTCTTTAGGCTCGACGAAATGGTGAGAAAGAAGATGATGTTCTCCCTCCCTTCTTCTTGCTTTCAGAAAACCTAGCCGAGGAATTGATTATTCTCTTGGTTGTGTTCATTTCTGTTCGTTCTCTTTTTTCCTGGCCGATTGCTTCCTTTTATAATCTGAAGGACAATCGAGCAGTGGGCCCCACCACCAGGATTGATGGCTGAGATTAAGCCATCCAGTGCATCCCTTCCGTTAAGTTTGATTTAATGGATCCTTGCTATGTGTGGGCCCCGACACTTCATGATGGAAATATTCCTTGGAAAGTGCAGAAGATAATGACAGCTGGCCGCCAATGTCTCTGGCAGTAATTCCGCACCATTTGAATTTTGGATGACAATTTGACTTTGCTAACGTCAACATGACCCAACATCTCTGGACTTAGACAAAATTTAATCATCAAAACCAAAGGCGTTGAGTGAGTAGGTATCACTCAACGCCACAACGTTTAGAAAAAATTCTGTCTGGGTATTGAGCTCGACGAAAGCTGAGCTTTGTTCGATGAACATCGAGCTTAGCTCGACGAATGCAAAAGTTTAGTTTGACAAACTAAAAACTTAGATCGATGAAAGGCTGAACTGAGTTTGACAAACTCCAGGTTAAATTGAGTAATTTTGCTCAGCTCGACGATCGTTGAGCTCAGTTTGACGAAGGTAAGCTCGACGAAAGTCAAGCAGTCCATGCTTTTGGACTTAACCAAATTTCTGCTCCAAGGCATTGAGAGTGTCGAGAGCATTGAGAGCATTGAGTGAGCTTACCTCACTCAACGCTATTTGCCTTAGAAAATATTTCTGCGCCTTGGTGTTGAGAGAGTAAGCTCCACACAAGTCAAACTACTTAACAGAATTTTCTATTATCTAGCGTTAAGTGAGTAAGCTACACTCAACGTTTGTGGACTTAGTGAAAATTTTGCCCAACTTTTCTGTGGAGTTGACTGACACAGCAACACTCAACGCTAAAAGCTGTATGGAGTTGAGTGAGTAGACCACACTCAGCGCTTGTGGACTTGGCCACATTTTTAGCCAATTTCTCTAGGCTTAGCCTGACTCACAACCTTTTTGCTGTATGGCATTGAGTGAGTAGACTACACTCAACGCCTGTGGACTTAGCCATAGTTTTGGCTATCTTCCAGTTAGGATGAGACAGACTCAACTCTATATATTATATGGCGTTGATTGAGTAGACTACACTCAACGCTATATGTTATATGATGTTGAGTGAGTAGACTATACTCAATGCTTTTGTACTTAGCCAAATTTCTACTAGATATTAATGAGTCCATACCTCTGACATTGAGTGAGCTTGCTCCACTCAACGCCTGTAGACTTAGGAAATTTTTTGTATGTCCAACAACCACTTAGTGTGTCCACATGTCCAATCAATATGATATGGACTACCTGCACTCAAGACCTCAAATGCACATCAAATACAGTTGATGTGTGTATCATTGACCTGTTTGACTTCTCACAAATTAGGGACATTGGGAACAATGGACCCAATAGTTGTGTTCTTGGAAGACCACCCTGAAGCGGGAAATGATAATCGCGTGAACCTCCCAGTGGACAGCCAAATTCTCACACGATCTTTCAGTACTTCGCAGAAGAAAAAAGAATCCAGCTCCCCAAGGCCAAAATTCAATAAGGCCGCATGTAACACCTCTACCCGTCAAGAAGAGTATAATAGAGGGTCCGGCCGGGGCCCCACACCATATTCCACAAACAGGCAGAGATGCTACTAAATAATATCAAAACCACCGCATCCTAACACAGAGCATTCTAGCGGAAGCTTCACGGTTTAATTAATGAACTCAAGATAATGAACATTGTCCACCAAAAAGTAGGAATATATATAACCATTACAAGAGTCTGGCCTTAAGGCCTTACAACAGTTTCTCTTTACAAGAGTGTGGATTACATACATCAGCACGCAGGCCGGCCACACATGAACAAAAGAAACAAAAGAGTGCCTTCAAGGGCAGCAGCGCAGCTTTGGGCTTCAACCCGCTAAGTCCCGCTCGGACCAGCACCTCCAGTACCTGTAATAACCAATCCACCAAGCGGTGGCAAACAGGGCAACGGTCAGCATTCAGCTGACCAATTATAACGACCCTGCCCCTGGCACGGGGCAGCGAAATTCCATCCCTGCAAAGCAATCATCCAACATGATATATAGCAATTCAAGCAAGACGTGCACGCCCGCACAGTCACATATCACAAACGTCAGTACGACGGACCGACGCTCCGTGCACTCAGGGCACATTCACACCGTTCAGAGGTCCCAGACATAACGGTGCATTATGAGCATTCTAGTCTGATCGGCTCACCGGCCGTCGACTCTCGCTATGTGATCCTAACAGGGTCTTAAGCACCCAAGGTTAGACAACCATAATGCGGGTACAGTTCCACCTTTCCCGTTGCTCACATCGTCAGACTCACGCCTGGACTGACGCGGGTACAGTTTCACCTTGCCCGTTCCACCATTTCCTAGTTGCAGCCTCACGGCTCAACCTTCCACAAAGTAGCACTCACGGCTACAAGAGAGTCCAACTCTCAACACTTCCTGGACTTCCTCCAGTACTTTCCATCACGCACACAAGCAATGATCACGGAGTCTTCTCCGATATGCAACCAAGCATCACCAATCCAGACCATGTCCAGATGGGCTTCACACAGCATGCCTAGATCCGTACTCCAATTCCGGACTCTAACAAGGGGGACTTCACATATCTACCCCAAGGGACGCCACAACCCACCGCACACTCGCGGGGAAGGGTTTTCCCTATGCAATGCAGGAATTAAGGACTTCACATGTCCAAGCAGGAAATCGTTACCCTAGGAGTTCGCTTCGGAGCCATGGCGAGAAATTTGAGACGGATGAAAGCCTTCGCAGCAGCGTTGCCTTCGCAAATCCGAACTCGGCTCGCGATTTGGACCACCGTAGCACCACCGGCAGCCGGACTCCACTTCCTCTTCTTCCTCCTTGCTCTCACCTCTCTCTTATCTTTAGAAAGAGAAGATGAAAAGAAGAATGAGACTTTTCTCTCCCCTTTTCCGGCCTTATCAGCCCAGAAATGATCTCCAGCCACATGATCTTATTTAAAGAAAATGAAGGGCCAAGATCTAACTGAAAATTCCTTTTCTTTTGGCCGACACGGCCTGTGACACGCCCGTGTCACAGGCCGTGTACCCTTAAGCGGCACACGTGGCACTCTCACCGACTGAAATATTCGAGAACACGGGCATCGACACGCCCGTGTCGAACCTGACACGCCCGTGTCAGTCATGAGACACGCCCTGCTACACGGTCCTCACCGATTTCCAAAACCAGTACACGGGTAGGCACACGCCGTGTCAAACCTAACACGGCCGTGTTCCATGCCGTGTTCACTGCCGTGTTCAAGGCCGTGTACTACTCTGACTCAAATAGGCCAATTTCGAATTTAAAAGAGTGACACGCCCTGGGACACGCCCGTGTTGGAGGCCGTGTCCCAGGCTCGACTATCGTCGACCTCCGATCGTCGACCATCTTGAACACGCCCTGGGACACGCCCGTGTCCCAGGCCGTGTACCCCGACACGCCCTGGGACACGCCCGTGTCCCAGGCCGTGTTAAGCAACCTGAACCTCAAACCAACTTTTGAGTCTTTTTGGGGTGTTACAATCCTCCCCCCTTAATAAAATTTCGTCCCGAAATTTGAAGATAGTAGGGAGAAATTAACAAAACATATATATGGTTCTATTACATATAAAACGAGTAAACAAATTACGAAAATAATTCGGGAAACTCGGCTTGCATGGTCTGCTCACGCTCCCATGTTAGCTCTTCTCGGCCACAATTGTCCCACCGGACTTTGACCATCCCGATCACTTTGTTCCGCAACTGTTTCTCGGCTCGATCCTCAATCCGTATAGGCTTCACCTTTGTTGTTAGCCCATACTCAACCGGCACTCGATCATTGTCAATTACTTGAGCTGGATCCTTGACTACTTTGCGTAGCACCGAGATGTGAAACACATCATGCAATCCACTCAACTCCGATGAAAGAGCAAGCCGATAGGCGGCTTCCCCAACTCGCTCCACCACTTCAAACGGACCAAGGTATCGCGGACTTAGCTTTTTCAACCGCCGAATCCGAGATACACCTTTGAAGGGCTTAATCTTTAAATAGACCCAGTCACCCACCGCGAACTCCACGTTCCGGTGCTTAGCATTGTAATACTTGGCCTGCCGATCTTGGGCTATTAGGAGCCTCTCTCGAATAGAGCGTATTGTTAAGGTAGCATCCTCGACTTACTTTTTGCCTAAAAGTTTAGTCTCGCCAGTTTCTGCCTTCACCAAAGCACAAGTGCGACATTTAGCCACATACGCGGCTATGTCCTTCTTTAAACCAGGCCACCAGAACAGTTTCTTCATGTCCTTGTACATTTTTGTGCTCCCAAGGTGAATTGAATACTTTGTAAAGTGTGCTTCATATAGCAGCCCTTCTCGCAATTTACCCGCACTAGGGACGCACAATCGGCCATCTTTTCGTAATAAGCCATCATCCCAGGAGAACTGATCACCAGATCCCTCCTTTGCATAGCGTTGGAGACTTTCATCCAACTCCGTTGCCCGCCGAACCCTGTCAGCAAGGTCACACTGAACTTCCAACCAGCTCATACATGCAACAGTTGAAGAATCTCTTTCCACACAAGATATCTCCAAAGCTTCCAACTCCTGGATTAACCGCTCATCATGCATCCGCAACCAATTTGCCTGCACCGGAGCCCGACGACTCAAGGCATCAGCGACCACATTTCCCTTTCCGGGAACATAGTGAATGTCGAATGTAAAATCCCCAAGGAATTCCATCCACCTCCTTTGTCGCATATTCAACTCTTTTTGATCAAGCAGATACTTTAAGCTTTTATGATCTGTATAAATATCCACTTTCACCCCATACAGATAATGCCGCCACAACTTTAGCGAAAAGATCACCGCCGCCAACTCCAAATCATGGACGAGGTAATTACGCTCATGCACTTTCAATTGACGTGAGCCATAAGCGATTACCTTGCCAAATTGCAGGAGAACGCAGCCTAAGCCGCTTCCTGACGCATCGCTGTATATTTCAAATCCATCTGTACCACATGGCGACGTCAACACAGGCGCCGTGGTCAAACGATTCTTCAGCTCATCAAAAGCTCGTGCGCACTCCGGCGTCCAAACGAACTTCTGCTCCTTTCTCGTCAACGTAGTCAAAGGCAAAGCAATCTGGGAGAAGTTCTCCACGAACCTCCTATAGTAGCCCGCCAGTCCAAGGAAACTCCTGACTTCGGCCACCGAAGACAACACTGGCCAATCCCGAATGGCACTTATCTTTGCCGGATCCACCGCTATGCCCTCTCCACTTACTACATGGCCTAGAAAAGCCACCGACGAGAGCCAGAACTCACACTTTGAGAACTTGGCATACAGCTTATTCCTTCGCAAGGTATGCAATACTAATCGCAAATGGTTTGCATGATCTTCCTCCGATTGTGAATATACCAGAATATCATCAATAAACACAATCACAAACAGATCCAGGTATTCGCGGAACGTTCGATGCATGAGATCCATGAATACCGAAGGCGCATTACACAAGCCGAACGTCATCACTGTGAACTCATAATGACCATAGCGTGTGCCAAACGCTGTCTTGGGAATGTCACCTTCCCTAATCCGCAACTGGTAATACCCGGACTTCAAATCCAACTTCGAATAGACGGTTGAGCCTGCTAGCTGATCGAACAAGTCATCGATCCGAGGAATTGGATACTTGTTTTTCTCTGTCAGTTTGTTCAGTTCGCGATAATCAATACATAGTCGCAAACCACCGTCTTTCTTTTTCACAAAAAGAACAGGCGCGCTCCAAGGTGACATACTTGGGCGTATATAACCCTGCTCCAACAACTCTTGCAACTGAACTTTCAGTTCGGCCATTTCTTTTGGCGCTACTCGATACGGCGAACGGGCCACGGGTTTTGCACCCGGCACCAGCTCGATAGCGAAGTCGATTTCCCTTTGGGGAGGTAACCCTGGAAGGTCCTTTGGAAACACATCCGCATATTCCGACACAATCGGCACTTCACTCACACTGGCCTTCGGCGCCACCGCCTCTATGAGTGTGAAGAACAACTCCGCACCCTTCCGAACTGCCTTAACAACTTGGAGAGCGGATAACAACATCCCACTCATCCCTTGCATACCAATGAACTTGGTCTCTCGTTCGATATTTTGCCCAAGTGTGACCTCTTTTGAAGTGCAATCTATACAGGCACGCTGCTCTGAAAGCCAGTCCATACCAAAGATTATATCAAACTCTTTGATCGGCAATACTAGTGTTTCCACCTTGAACTCCCGACTTCCTATCTTGACCTCAAGACCGCAAGATCGATCCGCGCACATCAAACATCCGTTAGGCAACAACACCTTTACACTGTCTGTCGTGGTCCGGATAGGCACCCCGATACGGACGACAAAGTCCTCAGATAGAAACGAATGTGAAGCACCTGTGTTGAACAGTGCTCGCGCCGGATACTCTCTTATAAGGACAAACCCTATAACATTACAATTAAAACAAGCACAGCACAACAAAACAAGCATATTAAAATCTACGCGCACCTGTGACGACATCTGCCTGTTTAATGGCCTCCTGTTGTCCAAGGTTGAAGACCCTGGGCTGCGCGTGCGAGGCAGAAGACTCCACCACAGCCTTCCCCTTCTCCGCATAAGATGCTCCCGTCTTCTTATCACCCTTTGGAGGACCAAATCGGCATTCACGTGCGAAGTGTCCAACCTTCCCGCACGTAAAACAAGCACGAGATCCATTCCCAGATGTGTCCGTCACAGTCGCAGAAGGAGCTTGTCCAGAAGACTTCGACTTCTTATTCCACCTCCTACGGTAGCCAAACTTGTCCGGACGCGGCGGCTTAAACTCCGGCTTCACAACCGCCAAGTTTCCTTTTGCTTGCCCCCGTTTCATGTCCAGCTCCAAAGAACGAGCCGTACAGACTAAGGCTTGGAATCCCTGACTCACAAAACTCGAGAGCAAATACCTCAGCTCATCTCGCAGTCCCGCATAAAACCGACTAGTCTTACGCTCTTCTTTGGCGAAGATCGTGCCCGCATATCTTCCCAACCGGGTGAACTCATGCAGGTAGTCATCTACACTTCGATCTCCCTGCGCCAACCGTTAAAATTCCATTTCCATCGATATCCTTTGCTGCACCGGCAGATGTTGTGCTAAGAACAATCGAGAAAATTCATCCATTGAAATCTCTGCCAATTGCCTACCAGCCAAGTGATGCATTTCCATCTCATCCCACCACAATCGCGCCTCTCCTTCCAGTAGGAAAGTAGCTAACATCACTTTCTGTTCCTCCTCAACCCTGATAGCCCTCATAATCCTCTTGATTCTTGCAAGCCAATCCTCTGCTTGGGCCGGTGTACCCGCCCCATGAAACTGCGGAGGGTTGAAGCTCAAGAATTGCTTCCATTGTTGATCTGCTACCCGCGGACCAACTTCGGCTTCTACCGGTTCTTGCCGTATCCCAGCTTGTGCTGGCACCACTGTAGGACGTGCCTGCCCCGCTTGCTGAGCATTCATCACCGCAAGTACCGTTTCCGTGATGAGACGGACTGTTTCAGCGGATGGAGGAGTTGTGGGCACCTCGGCTGGTGCCACACTCTCAACAGAACGTTGTGGTTCGGATTGACCCGCAACACTTCTGGTCACCTATATGTGTAAAATACACAGGTTAACGACCAATGAAAATGGCAACCATACAAAAGAATACACAAGTTCAACAAACAAGTGTATTTGAATTCCTAAGTGGACAATCTTGAGTTCAAATTAAATGTTATAACGACGGCACTGACACGTGCTCGCCTCCTCTCAAAAAATTCGTCCGCGAATTCGGAAGAGATCGACCAACAAGCTGATACCAAATTGTAACACCTCTACCCGTCAAGAAGAGTATAATAGAGGGTCCGGCCGGGGCCCCACATCATATTCCACAAACAGGCGGAGATGCTACTAAATAATATCAAAACTAACGCATCCTAACTCAGAGCATTTTAGCGGAAGCTTCACGGTTGACTTATTGAACTCAAGATAATGAACATTGTCCACCAAAAAGTAGGAATATATATAACCATTACAAGAGTCTGGCCTTAAGGCCTTACAACAGTTTCTCTTTACAAGAGTGTGGATTACATACATCGGCATGCAGGCCGGCCACACATGAACAAAAGAAACAAAAGAGTGCCTTCGAGGGCAGCAGCGCAGCTTTGGGCTTCAGCCCGCTAAGTCCCGCTCGGACCAGCACCTCCAGTACCTGTAATAACCAATCCACCAAGCGGTGGCAAACAGGGCAACGGTCAGCATTCAGCTGACCAATTATAACGACCCTGCCCCTGGCACGGGGCAGCGGAATTCCATCCCTGCAAAGCAATCATCCAACATGATATATAGCAATTCAAGCAAGACGTGCACGCCCGCACAGTCACATATCACAAACGTCGGCACGACGGCCCGACGCTCCGTGCACTCAGGGCACATTCACACCGTTCAGAGGTCCCAGACATAACGGTGCATTATGAGCATTCTAGTCTGATCGGCTCACCGGCCGTCGACTCTCGCTATGTGATCCTAACAGGGTCATCAGCACCCAAGGTTAGACAACCATAACGCGGGTACAGTTCCACCTTTTCCGTTGCTCACATCGTCAGACTCACGCCTGGACTGACGCGGGTACAGTTTCACCTTGCCCGTTCCACCATTTCCTAGTTGCAGCCTCACGGCTCAACCTTCCACAAAGTAGCACTTATGGCTACAAGAGAGTCCAACTCTCAACACTTCCTGGACTTCCTCCAGTACTTTCCATCATGCACACAAGCAATGATCACGGAGTCTTCTCCGATATGCAACCAAGCATCACCAATCCAGACCATGTCCAGATGGGCTTCACACAGCATGCCTAGATCCGTACTCCAATTCCGGACTCTAACAAGGGGGACTTCACATATCTACCCCAAGGGATGCCACAACCCACCGCACACTCGCGGGGAAGGGTTTTCCCTATGCAATGCAGGAATTAAGGACTTCACATGTCCAAGCAGGAAATCGTTACCCTAGGAGTTCGCTTCGGAGCCATGGCGTGAAATTTGAGACGGATGAAAGCCTTCGCAGCAGCGTTGCCTTCGCAAATCCGAACTCGGCTCGCGATTTGGACCACCGTAGCACCACCGCCAGCCGGACTCCACTTCCTCTTCTTCCTCCTTGCTCTCACCTCTCTCTTATCTTTAGAAAGAGAAGATGAAAAGAAGAATGAGACTTTTCTCTCCCCTTTTCCGGCCTTATCAGCCCAGAAATGATCTCCAGCCACAGGATCTTATTTAAAGAAAATGAAGGGCCAAGATCTAACTGAAAATTCCTTTTCTTTTGGCCGACACGGCCTGTGACACGCCCGTGTCACAGGCCGTGTACCCTTAAGCGGCACACGTGGCACTCTCACCGACTGAAATATTCGAGAACACGGGCATCGACACGCCCGTGTAGAACCTGACACGCCCGTGTCAGTCATGAGACACGCCCTGCTACACGGTCCTCACCGATTTCCAAAACCAGTACACGGGTAGGCACACGCCGTATCAAACCTAACACGGCCGTGTTCCATGCCGTGTTCACTGCCGTGTTCAAGGCCGTGTACTACTCTGACTCAAATAGGCCAATTTCGAATTTAAAAGAGTGACACGCCCTGGGACACGCCCTTGTTGGAGGCCGTGTCCCAGGCTCGACTATCGTCGACCTCCGATCATCGACCATCTTGAACACGCCCTGGGACACGCCCGTGTCCCAGGCCGTGTACCCCGACACGCCCTGGGACACGCCCGTGTCCCAGGCCGTGTTAAGCAACCTGAACCTCAAACCAACTTTTAAGTCTTTTTGGGGTGTTACACCGCATTCCTTTGGCTATCACACATCCCTTAAAGGGCGTAAAGTGGTGGTAAAAATGTCATAAGACCTCTCAGAGAATTCGACCACACCGAAAGATCTGGATCACTTCCACCATCAGATCCCGTCGGAAGAGGCAAGCTGACAGAAATCAACTGAAAATCCTGTAGTGCTTGGCGAGTAAGAAGAGGAGTTTGACGATGATGATGACGACCAGGAGGACTGATGCACTCACAACAAGTGTATCAATCGTTCAAGTAATACAAAAAAAGAAGAGTTCCCAGAGTATCAATCTCAAATGAATGCAGGTTGGGGTGTGTAATTCCATCTTTAGAAAAGTAATAATAAAAATTTAAACTAAAAATAAGGGCTTTGGATTTGTTTTGCAAGTTAAAATGAAAATCTAAACTACATGAATACGGGTCGCCAACACCACTTCGCTTGGTGGGTGGAAACTATGCAGGCTTCTATGCAAAACTTCTGTACGTGGATGGGTGAGAAGGCATGCATATGGATGGTTCACACAAGCGGAATGAGGGTCAACAACACCACATCGCAAAGCACGATACTAGAAATTGCTAGTGCATTAACTCACATTTTGGCGGGAGCAAAAATGCAAAATGGAGGTGCTCCTCACATCACACAAACCACAAAGCATTCCACATAGTCATGGAAAAAGAACAATATAATAAGTTTTGGGTTTGAGCAAATCATCCACACAACAAAATATTCAAAGGGAAAACTATAAAAAAGAGGAGGCAAGAACACAACCAAAGCACGAAGAATCTTTGGAGATTCGAGGCCAAAATCAAAGGGTTGTTAGTCGTTGTCCATGCTCGTTCTTCGACTGTCGGTTGGTGTAGAAAAGGGTTATGACAATCTTCCAATGAGCCCGTCTTCTTCATCAATCACCTTCAGTCATGATCCCGTCAGAGAACTCTAAGTGTGTAGTGAGAAATCCCTTGAAATGGAGCTTAGAAGCACACTAATGATGGAGGAGGCCAAGATGAAGCCCTAGCCTTGAATTTGCTTAAATAACATGGCCGGAGAACCTTAGAATGTTGGCCGACAAAGGAGTGACAGAATGGGGTGGAAAGAGACCTCTGGGTGCGAAAAATAAAGAAGAATCCACAATAGGGAAAAAATCTCCGCTCAAATACGAAATTGTAAGAAAATTAGTCACACACATTTGAATGTGCGGTCGTGCGATCGAACCACGCAATATTTATGAGAAAAAATTTGCTATAGGCCAAGGTTCCCGCCCGTGCAATTTCTCTTCACGCACTGTTGCAACAGCTGTGCGTGAACAAATATGTACAGGTAGTGACACAACTATGATTTTCATGTTAAACACCAGCTCGTGTGATTTTATTCTCACATGATTGAATCCAACCGTGCGTGAAGGAAACACACGACCAATAAGAACATAAAATTTTTAGACAAAGCAGGTCACTAGTGCGATTTTTTCTCACATAGTTAGAATTAGCCGTGTATAACCAAAATGCACGAGCGGTTGCAGAACCACAAATTTAAGCACAATAGTCTCGCACGGGCAAAACAGGCCATATGCGAAGGAATTCACACAGTCGTGTGTTCTTGTAAATCTGTACATCAATCCAGGACAAGTAACGCACCAACAAAACACCTGTGCATGAAGGAAAATCAGACAACCATGCAAAATACACAAAATTCTCAAGAGGGGTTGGGCTCTGCCCCCACACGTCTAAAACAACAATACGATTAAAAAAACATAATGGGGAGCACCATGTGTTTACGCCCAACAAAATTAAGAGAAATTTTTTACCACAATGAGAAAAAGTGCACTTCTTATACAAAGTAGGAGCAAGTTAAATATAAACAACTATGAGCAAAATGTGAAGAGCCTGTGCGTGAAATCTAGCCCAAAAGAGTCTGAAAAAGCCTATGAATATCAGACTCATTTCATTCCCAGACTTAACCATTTTATTTTCTCGAGGAAACCATCCCTCATGTGGAAAAGAAAAACAAATAGCTCACCTGGAGATTGCAAAGGCTGAGTACCATGCAAAGTCGTATGCTCATCCGCATAAAAATTCAATAGAAGAAGTTTTTAATTATGCGAAATAGTTTACAATTTTCTAAGAGTACAACTAAATATTATTTCTACTCATAAATAGAATCGCGGTGAATTGCATGGTCATGTGTAGGGAGAAAGTAGATTTATCACTAAGGTGAGCATTGCCAAAGATCTGGGCTCGGGACAACCTCCAAAGAAATCCATAAATGTCGGTTACCATAAACTCACATGTTCGCACTCCCTCCACGACACTGGTTTTGTTTAACGCACAAATCAGTAGGACTTTAGGTTAAAAATGGGGCTTGAGTTTAGGTAGGGTAAATAATGATAAATACGATGGCTCAACACACCAAACTGAAATGAGCTTAGGAGATCAATCCATGTAACAACAATACAATGTGAGTGCATCACACCGCAAGATTTGGACTTGACAACATGGGTGTGACTTCTTACTACCAAAAAAACTTTCAATTTTTTTTTTCATTTCAACCTTTTCTCATAAATTTTCCTCATCATTTTTCATTTTCATTTTACTTTCACAATTCTTTTTCAGCACATATTCAATGGAGCACATCCACGTATCAACAAATAGAAACACAACATCAACCCCCAAACATGAAAAATATAAAACAACTAAAGCTCATATTTTGGTGTGCGACTATGATTATCTCTTTGGCTTCAGTGAGATATCGGAGGAGTTAAATCAAAAGATGGGGTAAGAATAATGGGGCTAGTGAGGATAAGATTATAGGGGGTACACAAGCTCAACCAGGCCAAAATGATGGCCTACATCACACTCGCGCGCTTGAACTAACATATACACATGTTTCAAGAATAGTTTGGGGCAAGTTCTTAGCAACTGAGAAAGATCATCCTTCCTCTTGACTAGAGAAATATTAGGCTAACATCCATCTAGGCATATTCTGTAACACTTCCCTTATAATGACCATATAATATGGGTCCGGCCGGGGCCCCACAACATATAAACACCACATCTTTAGCATTAAAAGTGATATAAAAGAACTACGTATCTCAAAACTCAGAACACAAATAACAGAAACCCACAAACACTAGAAGTTATCCATTATAACAGGAATATCAAAACGGCCTTAAGGCATTACAAAAAACATGAGTCCAAAACCTGAAACAACAATAAATATAGTAACGTGATTTATCACTCCTAGGCTACCTCAGCATGCAAGCCAGATTACAGTTCATGGAGCAAAAAATTCATCAAAATATAAGCCGCTAAACAAAGAGTTCACTTTATGAGGCTTGGGCTTTTTTGGTCGGCGAGCTTGCTCATGCTTGCGATCCTTGCCCTATAAAAAATTGTTGTAATATGGGTCAACAAAGGCTGAACTCAACTGTATAACCAACACATCTCCTCTTGGCCATCCCTAGCGGACCCCAGGGCACTCCATCACCCTGCAGGTCAGCACTTCATATGCAAATATACAAGAGCATAGAAAGCAATAAAACAGGTTTGGATGTCTCATACAATAAACATGTTTCTATGTTGAGTAGGTAAAATAAAGGGGCCTAAAATACAGTATGTATACAATCTTGGGTTTCACCCAAGGCACCCTATAATGCATGAATCTAACACATCATCATGCATCATCAAATGAGTACATCCAATTTTCCCATGGGAAGCCGCAAACACATGGGTACTTCCAATTTCCCTTAACGACACACAAGCCACTACACGGATCTCTTGCCAAGGCCCCACCTGCTTGTGGGTCTCAAAACCAGGGCTTACCTGCAAGCTCTGACTTCCACGTTAGGATTCCATCTCACAAACAACAAACTGATGTTAAGAACCCTTGCTTTACCCCACCCGCTCGTGGGATTCATTGCCCGGGCTTGTCAAAAGCTTGGCATCCTCGTAAGTTTCATAGAAGGGGACTTGTCTCACCGGGAAACTCTCCACACATGAATTGCACGTCATGGGCTAGCCAAACTACCACAGAGACAAAGACGTGCCTTAGCACATCACAATCAATAGCCTTTCCCACCCTAATCCACCATTCGTTCTCATATGAAATAAAGGGAGACGAACATCACAAACGGCTTCTTTCCGCAAACCGATTTCTAACAGAATCCTTAAAGCTCATTATGCAACATCACTGAGTAGGACTAACGGTCGCGAATACGGATTCACCCACAATGCATAATCCACTAGCGGAGTGAATTTCTAATGCAACATCATGCCGGGGACGGACACAATAGACCTGGTGGCTCCTATTGAACCATGTCAATCCGAACCCCTCTCATTTGAGAGATCTGGTACCTAAATTCTTAAAAGAAAGCAAGATTAAAATTGGATGCCATGCACACATCCTAAAGACTCAAAGGAGAAGTGTCGTTACCTTACGACTCCTCTTCTTAGTCATGGAAAACTCGATTTGTACAGATAAAAGGGTGCACATTCAAGTCCTCTCCATAGATCTGGCCTTGGATCAATGATCGGAGCCTAGAAGCTTCATTAATGGAGGAAGATGCTCTTCCTCTTCTTCCAAACCCTCTCTCCCCAAAACCCTATGTTCAACTCTCAAAAGGAAAGAAAATGAGGGTAAAGAATGTTTCAGCCCTATTTATGCCCCTTGGACGGTGTTTCCTGGGCCATAAGATCTAAGCCGAAGCGAAATTGGACGGTCAAAACACCGGTCTACGGAACTGCTTCCGGGCGCTACCGCCGGGCGGTAACCACCTACCGCGCCGTGGCAGCATCCCGAGCCTTCAGCAAAAAAAATAGCCCCGCTACTGCCGTTGGTAGAAATATCACTGTGCAGTAGCTCACTCAATGCTTCCATCTCAATGCAATGAGGATAACGCCAAGCGGTAACTAGCTAACGCCGTGCGCTAGCACTCAATTCCTCCCACTCAATGCCTGCTACTTAATGCACTCAATGCCAGGCTATCGCCAAGTGGTAGCTATCTAACGCTGCACGCTATCTTCCAGAGGCACAAGTATTGAAACTGGGGTGTTACACATCCCTATGCTACCGTTAGATTCATACCGTATTCACAAATGTTTGAGTAAAAAAAATAATATTTACGCTAATAGAAAAACTATAAAATAAAAACTTAAACAAAAACTAATTCTACTCTAATTGCTATGCGAGACGCATGCACTCAATTGGGACGACTATTTGAGTCAACATTTTACTTTGTCTTATAATCCTAAGCCAGCACTGTGATTTTCTCAAATCTCACAAAAGGAAGAAACTCAACTACCGACATGCTAACAGCTAAGCACACACTCAATTGGGTGTTGTGGTGTGATGTGAATATGAATAATACTTAATATATAAAATAGAAAACACTTCTAGCATGCTATGTGATGTGCACATGCACGGGTAACGAAGGGTGAAGCTCCTCTATACATAATCTCAGAAAAATAGTCCAAATAATATAACAATAAAATTAAATTACAAGGGTAGAAGTTAACCATGCTTAGAAATGAGCATACCAGAAGATTGACGTTAATCTTGAAAAGTAAAACCATGTCCACCGCCAAAGGATCACCTCCCTTGTGAAAAGGAAACTCCAGTAAAGCAAATAATATCCAACAAAAATATGAGCAGATTATGCAAAATAAAAGCAGAATCTGGGTTGTCTCCCATTAGCCCTTTTGTTTACCATCCTTAAGGTGGACCAAATACCTATATTAAGCAGTTATGAAATAGAGTTCTTAAAATTATCTAATAATAGACTAAGTATAAAACAGATACACAGTATAACCACACTACAAAAGAATCACAACAACACTATCAAAGCAACAACAAAAATAGCTCGGAGAACCTTCACGAATTAGCTATACACCAACTAGTGGTGGTTCTCCCCCGCTGCGTAAGATGGATAGGAGGCGAAGGCTTTAGAGCTCAAGATAGGCTTAATTCCTCTGCCTCTAACATCCTCCTTCTCACACCGGAGGGCGTAAAAGCATAACACACAATAATTTCTCACATTTCAACTTCTCCATGGTTGGAGAGCGCCAACGATCGCAAAGCACACGATCAGGATCATCATCTATTTTTTAGAGTCAATGGGGGGCTTCATTTCCTTACCCATTTGCGGGTAGCAGATCAACCCATTTCACCTATTTTAATTGTTTGGAAACAAAATCAATATTATTAGAACAATTTGAAGTCTTGGCGGCCACGCCTGCCACATTAGCACTAAACTTCGCGGCTTTGCCTCCCTCTTCCTTTCCTTTAACTTGAACCACAAGTACAGTATCAGGATCAACACTAAATTCATCTTGCACATCAATAGTTTCAGAATTTTCTTCTTCCTCATCAACATCGATCATCAATCACATCAACCTCACTTGGATCATTCATATCAGGGCTACAAACTATAGAGTTGAACACAACAACAGAAACCAAAATAGAAATATCATGATTTTCCACCACAGTATCGAGGATCTCAGATATAGTTGATGGGAAAGATTGTGCGTCTCCTTGGGTGACAAAGAAAAACTACCATCGGTGATATGCAGGGTAGCACCACTATCTTTTAAGAATGGGACACGCATATTGGGTATAGAGTCGTTATCCATGGTATTAATACTTGGAAGCTCATGACAACCACAACACCTTTATATGAATGATTTTCCACCATAGCGCCAAGGGTCTCTGTTGGGTACATTGGAAAATGTGTACCTGATTTGAAGAAGCCCAACCTAGCTCAATGATATACATCAAGGTGTATTTGATGTTGTTTTAAAGTTGACATGTGCAGGTGAAGAATTGATAAAGTATGCAGAAAAATTCTAAGTCCAAGTGTCGACACAGAGGAAGCAGTGTCGACACATAGAAGAAAATAGTCGACACAACACTGGGAAGCAGTGTCGACACATAGAAGTTAGTCTACAACTACACTGGGAAAAAGTGTCGACCCAGAAGAAGTAAGTCGACACATCACTGGGAATTTATGTCGACACAGAAGAAAAGAGTCGACACAACACTGGGAATTTGTGTCGACACAGAAGAAAAGCGTCGACCTCAACATTGGGAGAATGTGTCGACACAGAAGAGTATAGTCGATCTCAAGATTGTTGACATCAGCTGAATGTGTCGACACAGAAGAAAATAGTCGACCTCAAGTTTGTCGACACCAGCAGAATGTGTCGACACATTGTGATTAAGTCGACACATTATAGCAGAGTTAAAAAATGAATGTGTCGACACCTGAAGGCTAAGTCGACACTTACTAAGTTATGATTCTACAACAACTGTGTCGACACACAGGACTTGTGTCGACACACTGGAGAGTCAAGACCAAGTTATTTTCAGAAGGAGCTGTGTCGACTCAAAGGCAACTTAGTCAACATCACTGAAGACTGTGTCGACACCAAAGTCAATTGTGTCGACACAAATAAACAGATGGTCTCGACACTTTCTGACAGACTGTCTCGACAACTTATGGTTCAAGACTAAGGCACAGGACTTGTTTGGAGACTTGACAGCTGAGGATTGCCACCAGTTAACTGAAGCTGTCAGACTTGTCAGAAAACGGTTAGAAATCGGATCAGCTGGTTACCATGAAGAAAGTCTATAAATAGACGGATTCAGAAGGAGAAAGCAACTGTTGGAAAACATTGTTGAGAATCAAAAAGTTGAGAAGGATTACGATCCAATTCATTTCAAGAAAGTGCTAGGCACTTAAGAAGATCTTCTCCGGGAGATCTAAGAAGACTATCTAAGGATAGATCAAAGAAGAGTTCTAATCAGAATTCAGAAGAATCATTCAAAGTGCTGGATAGAGAGAGATCAAGCCAGAATTTGAAGAAGAAGAAAGAAATCACCAGTGGATTCTCAAGAAGCTGTTTGGAAATCAACTCAGCTAAGTTCTTATTCAAGAAGCTTTGAAGAAAGCTCAGATACAGTTGATTGCATCAGCTGATCAAGAATTGTCTTGGCCTTTTCTCTCTCAACTTTGGCAAGACAGTTTAATAATCTTTTCTATATTTCTGTAGGATCTGTTTACACAGATCTGAGTTGTAAGCCTATGTTATAAAGGCTGAGTGTAGGAGTGTTGAACTCTGAGTGGTAGGGCTGTTTGCCTGAGTGTAGGAGAAGAATATTCTCTGAGTTGTAGGCCTTGGGGCAAGGCTGAGGTAGGGCAGTTGTGCCTGAGTTGTAGGAACCAGTTGGGTTCTGAGTTGTAGGATCTGTTGATCTGAGATAAGTGGAAGTTTGGCCGAATCTAGCATACTGCTAGATAGGTGAAGGGGGAAAGTGGATGTACCCAGACCTTGGGGAACCACTATAAAACATTGTGCAATCTGTGATGCTTTATTTTCTGTGATTGCTGTACTTATTGTGTTAGCTATTGAATTGAATTCTGCCTAGAAGTTTTTATAAGAAAAGCAGAACCTATTCACCCCCCCCCCTCTAGGTGTTTAGGCTGCCTTGAAAGTTAAACTATCAAGTGGTATCAGAGGGAGGTTCCTCAAAAAGGACTTAACAGTTTGAGGTAGATCTGAAAGGCAGATTCAAGATTCAAGAAGATGGGTTCTGGAGAGAATCATAAGGAGCTAGGGTCTATGAAATTACCCATATGCAAGAAGGAAATCTTTGGGATCTGGAAAGAAAGAGTCAGATTGTTTATGGAAGCATCTGACCCAAGGATTTACATCACAGTACAGGAAGGGCCCTTCATTCCAATGAAGATATCTGTTCTTGATGCAAATATCCAAATACCAAAGACTTATTCAGAAATGACCAAGGATGAAATCATCTTGGCAACCATGGACAAAAGGGCACAGAACATCATTGTTAGTGCCATAGATGATTCAACATTTCAAAATCTGATTCACTGCAAGACCTCCAAGGAGATGTGGGACACATTGATTGTCTACATAGAGGGATCTGAAGAAGTAAGGCTGGACAGAAAGTCTATGCTAAATCAGGAGTATGAAAGCTTTAGACAAGGAAAATCTGATAGCATAACTGAGTGCTATAAGAAATTCTATAGAATTGTGAATGAGCTAATCTCCTATGGAAGAGTATTCAGTACCTATGAACTGAATGACAAATTCTTAAGATCCTTATCAAAGGACTGGGATACAAAGATCTGTGCCATAAGAGAAGTGGCTAAATTGGCAGAGATATCTCCTCTAACCCTGTTTGGAAAGTTACTATCCTATGAAATGCAACTTATGGTAAGGAAGGAGGAGGAAAGAAACTCAAGAGGAGAGCATAGAGAAAAGACTGTGGCATTTAATGCTAAAGCCACTAGAAAGAGTAGGAGGAAATCACCATCTCCTCCTAAAGAAGTTGAAGAAGATAGTTCTGAAAATTCAGATAAGGGTTCAGAAAGCTGTGATTCAGATGCAGACTTTGCTGCATTTACAAGGCAATTCCAAAGGTTCTTGAAAAAGAAGCAATGGAAGTCTAGGCCTTCCACATCACAGCAAGTTGATGACTATTATCAGAAGAGAAGGTCATCAAGGAAAGAGAAAAGCAGATCAAAGCCCAGCAAAGCCACTACTTCAAAGATTGTCTGCTATTGTTGCAATAGGCCTGGACATGTAGTGGCTGATTGTCCTGACAAAAGGAAGGAATCTTCAGAAAAGAAGAAGACTTATCAGAAAGGCAAGAAGGAGAAATCCTTTGTAGCAAAGAAAGATAAAAGTCTGTCAGACCAGTCAACTTCAGAATCAGGATCTGAAGTTGAAGCATATATTGGACTATATGCTGCATCTGAGGAAGAGGAGTTTATGCAGTTGCTAGACTCCATCAATGAACATCAATGCATGGGTTTGATGACAAGATCAGAAGAGGACATATGCCAGAATCAGTCTGGTCCTAATGAGGTAAACTGTCCTTCCTGTACATCTGTTTGTAGTACAAGTGAAGAATCAGCTACATCTGCATCAAGTGATGAAGATGCATCTGGATCTGAAGGAGATGTCTATCAATTGATAGACAAGTATGGGGACTTGTTGCAGGCCCTTAAGAAAAGCAAGAACCTGGTTAAAACACAGGCTCAGGAAATTGCTGAACTAAGGGTAGCAACAACTGAGTTAGAAAAAGTCCTTGATCAAAAATTAAATGAAATTGCCAAGCTGAAGAATATAACTATTATTCAGATGGGCACAATTAATTATACTAATGATCAAGTAAAGAGTCTGGAGGCCAGACTTAGAATTGAAAGGGATTTAGTGGCTAGTTACTCTAAGCCAAAATCTGTCTTACCCTTGATAGATGAATTTGTCACTCAGAAGGGTAAGGCTGGATTAGGATTTAAAGGTAACTCCAGGGCTGGCAGATTCAAGAGGAAAGGCAAAGCCCCTATTCAGCCACTAAACCTTTCAGTCCCCATAAAGTTTAGTAAGGAGAAAGTGCCTTCTAACATATATGATCATGAAGACATTCAAGGTCATATTAAGACAAATGTTCTAAAAAACAAGGGTGTTAAGGCAAGCAGGCCTACCTATGGTCATAAACCCAATGGTTTTAAGAAATCAGTAGGTGAAGTTGCAACAGCACCAGCAATGAACAGAAATTCTTCTGACAAGGATGTATCTAGATCTAGATACAATAAGTTTGAATGTTGGTGCTGTGGCAAGAGGGGCCATTTTGCATTGGACTGCTGGTATAACACAAGTGTTATAAAGAATAAGAGTCTACCTGTTAGAAGAGGTTATGATAACTTTATTAATGCTAACCTGAACCAAGGACCCAAGACTTACTTGGGTTCTAAGGGTAAGTAATTCTGTATTGCAGGTGAATCCAAGTAACCATGCCCCTATATGGTACTTGGATAGTGGTTGTTCCAGGCACATGACTGGAACAAAGGGGCTGCTGAAGGAGTATTCATCTGTCAAAGATGGACATAAAGTGATCTTTGGTGGATCTGAAAAAGGAGTCATCAAAGGGTTTGGTAACATTTCTTCTAACCTAATTACTATCACCCAAGTGGCCTATGTAAAAGGTTTGAAACATAATCTAATAAGCATAAGCCAGCTGAGTGATCTAGGATATGACATTTCATTTGGTAAGGATGGATGTCATATCAAAAGGTCAAGTGATCAAGAGATCATTTTGACTGGGTATAGAAAGAGAAATGTATATTGCCTTAATTTTGAATGTGAAAATAAGGCTTCCCCCATTTGTCTTGTAGCTGATGACAATGCTTCCCATTGTGTTAAGTGGCACAAGAGATTGGCTCATCTAAACTACAAGACAATTGGCCAACTCATTAGTAAAGAACTAGTGAGGAATGGGCCTCAAGTTAAGTGTATAAAGGAAGGGGTATGCTCAGCTTGTCAAAAGGGCAAGCAGACAAAATCCTCATTTCAAAGCCTTGAAAACAAGGATTCTGTGAGGTGCTTATATCCTCTTGCATATGGATCTTTTTGGTCCTATGCCAGTTCATAGTCTAGGTAGGAAGGTCTACACTTTTGTGGTTGTAGATGACTATTCTAGATTTACTGGGTGTTCTTTCTAAGACAAAAATCTGAAACCCCAAGTGTACTACTTAATTTTGTAAAGCAAATTCAGAATGAACTGAATAGTACAGTGGTCAAAATCAGAAGTGATCATGGTACTGAGTTTCATTCTTGAAAGCATAACAAATTTGTGTAAAGACTTTGGGATTTTCCAAGAGTTCTCCTCACCAAGAACACCTCAGCAAAATGGAATTGCTGAAAGAAAGAATAGAACATTAATTGAAGCTGGTAGAACTCTATTGAGTGACACCTCTCTCCCAGAATATTTTTGGGCTGAGGCAGTTAACACTGCTTGTCATGTCATCAATAGGGCTTCTATCACCAAAAGCCACAGAAAGACTCCCTATGAGATTGTGAAAGGCAGAAAACCAAATCTATCCTATTTTAGGATCTTTGGTTGCAAGTGCTATATACTTAACAATGGCAAGTCATATTTGACTAAGTTTGCTGCCAAATCCCAGGATGGAATATTTGTTGGGTACAGCACAAATAGTAAGGCCTATAGAGTCTTCAACTTAACTACTCAAGTTGTTGAAGAATCTGTGCATGTTGTATTTGATGAAACAAGATTAATCAATTGTGAGTTGTCTTGTAGATCAAATGACTCAACAGGTATAAGCAAGAAGATGGACAAGCTCTCCATTGCTGAAGCTTCAAAGGAAGATGGAGCATTGGAAAATGAAGGCTGCTGTCCAGGGGGAGTACAAGAGATAATGGAAACTGATGAAAACCAAGAGGCTCAGCAGAATGAAGAAGCTGGAGATGCTCAACCTGAAGGGAATCTTCCTCCAGCTATAAGATATCTAAGAGATCATCCAACTGATCAGATAATTGGTGATCCAAGACAAGGAGTGCAAACTAGAAGCAGAAATCAAAGCACAGTTTTGCATTCAAGTTTCTTGTCCCAGATGGAACCTAAGAAGTTTGAAGAAGCTATCCAAGACCAGCACTGGATTGATGCTATGCAAGAGGAGCTGAATCAATTCAGAAGATGCAAAGTCTGGGAGCTTGTTCCTAAACCAAGAGGCCACAACATAATTGGCACTAAGTGGATCTATAGGAACAAGCTAGATGAAAGTGGGATAATAGTGAAGAATAAAGCAAGGTTAGTTGCAAAAGGATACAGGCAGGAAGAAGGAATTGACTTTGATCAAACCTTTGCTCCAGTAGCAAGGCTGGAGGCAATCAGAATGTTCCTTGCCTATGCAGCCTACCAAGACTTCAAAGTATACCAGATGGATGTGAAGTCAGCATTTCTGAATGGTGATCTTAAAGAAGAAGTATATGTAGAGCAGCCATCAGGTTTTATAGATCCTCTTAAACCTGATTATGTGTATAAGCTTAGGAAAGCTTTGTATGGGTTAAAACAAGCTCCAAGGGCTTGGTATGAAACCCTGTCTACCTTCCTCATTGAGAATAAATTCTCAAGAGGAAAGATAGACAAAACTCTATTCCTTAGGGAATCCAAAGGAAAGATCATCTTAGTCCAGATCTATGTTGATGACATAATCTTTGGATCTACTGAAAACAACCTTTGTAAAAAGTTTGCCAAACTTATGCAAGGGAAGTTTGAGATGAGCAGTATGGGAGAACTTAAGTTCTTCTTGGGACTCCAAGTAAGACAGACTGATGATGGATTGTCCATATCCCAGTCTAAGTTCACCAAAGAATTAATTAAGAAGTATGGTATGGAGTCATCCTCCACCATGAGAACTCCTATGGGAACTAGTATGCCTATATGCAAAGATGAGACAGGTAAACCTGTTGATGAATCATTGTATAGAGGAATAGTTGGGTCTCTACTATATCTCACTGCTAGTAGACCTGACATTATGTATGCAACATGTGTCTGTGCTAGGTACCAAGCCTGCCCTAAAGAATCTCATTATACTGCAGTCAAAAGGATTCTGAGATATCTAAAGGGCACTCCTACTCTAGGTCTTTGGTACCCTAGGAATAGAGATTTTCTACTAACAGGCTATTCAGATGCAGATTTTGCAGGATGTAGAGAGGATAGAAAGAGTACTACAGGTACTTGTCAATTCCTGGGAGGAAGACTAATATCTTGGAGTAGTAAGAAGCAGACCAGTGTGGCAATTTCCACAGCTGAGTCAGAGTATGTTGCTGCTGGAAGCTGCTGTGCACAGCTATTGTGGATGCAGCATCAGCTTAAGGATTATGGTATTCAGGTAAGTAGAACACCCCTTTTATGTGATTCAAAGAGTGCTATTTCTATTGCTAATAATCCATTTTCTCATAGTAGAACTAAGCATATAGAAATCAAATACCATTTTCTTAGAGAACATGTAGAAAGAGGAGACATCTCATTGGAATTTGTAAAAACAGATTATCAAATAGCAGATGTATTTACTAAGCCTTTAGATGAAACCAAATTCAATAAATTCAAAATTGAATTAGGTATGTTAACCATTGATTAATGTATTAACAAAATCATTAACAATGCAATTGAAGTGGTATATAAGTAAGTAAAGGTAATAACAACATAATCAAGTGTTAAAAAGGACACATTGAAGTTACAGAAATTGGCTAAGTAAGAATGTGTCGACACATTCAGTAGTAATGTGTCGACTCAGAGAAATTATGTCGACAAGTCAGAAATATTGTGTCGACACAGAGAATATGTGTCGACACTTGAGAGTTATATTGTCGACTTAACCAGAAATATAATGTCGACTCAACCAGGAAAATGGTGTCGACACTTACAGAATATGTGTCGACACTTATCCTTAGAGTCGACACAGAATTTCTGTCTATCTAAGGTGTCGACATAACCACAAATTGGTATCGACACATAGTAGGCTGAAGTAATGTCGAGACATAGAAGTTTGTGTCGACACATTCCGTCTGTGTCGACACATTTTGACTGTTTTTGGCGCCTTTTGAACTTCTTTCAACTGAGGCTATAAATAGGTCAAAAACTCATTCTGTCGACACGCTTCCAAGGTTTTCGAGACTAAAACCCTGTGTCGACAGTCTATCTTTCTCTCTTCTCTCAAGCTTTCTCGACAAAACGATGGCGCCAAGGATTGAAGATAACATCAATGAAGGGTATGAGTTGGTGCGCCAGGCCTTTGCAGAGGCGCCGCCAGATGTTCAAGGAGTTATCACCCTCCTCTCCGAGTCAGGGTTAGAATTTCTCATCTCAGAACCTACTAAAATCTGGAAGAAGGAGGTGCACGAGTTCTTTATCTCTGCATCAGTCCACTCTACTGGCCTCAAGATTAAGTCCACTGTTCAAGGGACTAAGGTGAAGATTAATCAAAGAAGTTTAAGAAAGATCTTTCAATTGCAAGTAGTTGAGAATGAAGAGGAAGTTCCTAGTTCTAAAACAAGGGAAGCCCTTCAATGGTGTGGACTGGACTCAGGATTAAGATTGGAGCTGCATTCAACAGGAAGGGTATGAATCAGCAAGGGAAGTTCTTATCTGAAATAGTTGGGAAAGTGATCCTCTGCAAGACAGGTGGACATGATAGGATTTCTGCCTATATGTTCAGCCTGATGACCAGGATTGTTTTTACAATTCCTACTGATTGGTCAGGAGTGATCTTTGACAAGATCAAAGAAGGAATCAAGAAGCCTAACATGGCTAGGATCATGAGCCTATACCTAACTGGAGTGATTCCTGAAGTGATGCAGCAACTGCCAGGGACAAAGATTAATCATATGAGAAGAATGGATATGAGATTGTTCTCTAGGTGGGATAGGGTGCTGTCCAAGGATGTGCCTGAAGAGAGCAGGCCAGACACCCCTGTGAAATCCCCTACACAAAATCAAGAATCTGAACAATTACAAGAAGACCCACTGAGGACACAGGTTGAAGAACAGCTTGCCTCATCTATAGTCCAGGAAGTGTCAACACCTGCACAGATGCAGGGGGAGCCAGTTTCCACTCCTGCTCCAAAGGTATCTACTCCTGCTCAGGTATAGGGGGAGCTAATGTATTTTACTATAAAGACATTGCTCATATTATTATTACTGCACAGGTTCAGGGAGAGCTAGTGTCCACTCCTACTCCAGATACTACAAATACTGAAGTGCAAGTACAAGAGGATGCACAGTTAAACTTGTCTCAAGATTTAACTGCTGCAGAAGTTACAGCTCAACTGGAATTTACTATGGAGGAGTTATTCCCTGATATTGATACTACTGCTGATAAAGTAGGAGGTGGACCAGATATTGAGAAGTCCATAGGTATGGACATTGATCAGGAAGCTGAAGTTGAGCCACAGGTTGAGGGTGAACCAGTGGATGTTGAAGCTGAGCAACAGGCCCCTGGAACAGATACAATTCATCATCCTCAAGAAAGAATTCATGTAGATACTTCATCTGAAACAGAAACTGAAGATGCCAGGGTGGCAAAGAAAAGAAAACTTGTTGTCTTTAAGAGAAGAAGCAAGAATTATAAGCAGGCTTTACAGACCACACCTCTACAAGTATCTCCAGCCTTTGATTACAACAAATTTATGGTAGATCTACAAGTAAAATTGGATGAACAAAGGATGGCTCTGGAAAAGTATGTTGATGAAAATAGCAAGTCACTTCAGTTTGACTTAGCTCAGGATATAAAGTCCATCCAGTTTCAAGTCAACATGCATAAAAAGGAAATGACAGATTGCTTCCACAAGGGTGGCAATGCTGTGGTTTATCTAGCTAAACAACAGGAGGCTATTACTACAAAGGTGGATGACATTGCTTTGAAGCAAAGCTATGTTTTGGAAAACCAGCTAAGAATGAATGATAATTTAACTGAATCTCATAATGAGATCATTGAGGAAGTAAAGAAGATTGGTCCAGGTCTGCCTGCAGATAGAGCCAAAGAAAGGGAAGAATTTGATAAGAATTTTCAAGCTGCCATTGCATCTGTTAAGACTGCCATCACAACCTCTCAAAAAGAAATATCTGAAAAGCTTCAAAAGTTAAAACCATTTTTCAAAGAGGGTGTGAATTATTTGGATGGCCAAATCCGATTTCAAAAGGAAGATCTAAGAGATCATGTATCTAGAGAAGCCATAAAGGGGGAGAGGATGCTAATTCATGCAGGCTCAGAGCACACTAAATGGGTGACCAATAGCATTCGAGCCACTTTGGGATATCCCCCATTGTGTGATGATGCTATGGTGGCTGAGTCAGGAATACAATCAAATCTACTTGAAGGCAATCAACCTGAGGTTGCCCAAGTCATTTACCCCCCTCCAGATTTTGACATGATTGATCAGAAAGTTCAAGGAATGTATAGTCCTCCAAAGGAGGTTACTAATATTGTCTTTGGAAAGGTTGATAAGCCTGAGGCTACTCTGAAAGAACAGCAAGATGCTCTATTAGCAAAGAAAAGATTCAGAGAGCAGGCTGTACTTAAGCCAGATTATGAGCAGTGGAGTCCTACTTCAAGGAACATAATACTCACTGCATGGAAAGCTGTACAAGATAAAGTTCATGAGAGAGGGAAGTGGTACAATGAAATAGAATGGCAGAAGTATGAGGCAAGACAAGAAGCAATAGTACAATTTAGAAGGAAAGCTAAGCTGGGGAGGCTGCCATCTGATGCTAAGGAGCCAAGCAAGTACTTTCCAAAGCCTTTTCACTACTTTGAAAGGCAAAGGATCAAGGAAGAAGCTCAGAAGAAAGCTGATCTAAAAGGAAAGAAGATAGCTGAAGAATCAGAAGCTCCTGTGACAGCTACAATTCAATCTGGAAAAGGGATTATCATTAAAGAGCCTGATCAATCCTGATTATGTTTTTTAATTCCTTCATATTGTTTTGTAATGTTGTGATGTAATCATTAAATGAAAAACAATGTAATCAAACATTACCCAGTTATAAACAAAATATTGTTTGGCATATTATAATGTGCATTCTGTGATGAATTATTTTGTTTATGTTTTGTTTATATTAAGTATTCCTGTCATGTCATATATCATCATTTAGTACTGTTTATAAATGGTGTATATCATTGGCTATAAGGGTTATGACTTCTCCAAATAGGGGGAGATTGTTGGGTACATTGGAAAATGTGTACCTGATTTGAAGAAGCCCAACCTAGCTCAATGATATACATCAAGGTGTATTTGATGTTGTTTTAAAGTTGACATGTGCAGGTGAAGAATTGATAAAGTATGCAGAAAAATTCTAAGTCCAAGTGTCGACACAGAGGAAGCAGTGTCGACACATAGAAGAAAATAGTCGACACAACACTGGGAAGCAGTGTTGACACATAGCAGTTAGTCTACAACTACACTGGGAAAAAGTGTCGACCCAGAAGAAGTAAGTCGACACATCACTGGGAATTTGTGTCGACACAGAAGAAAAGAGTCGACACAACACTGGGAATTTGTGTCGACACAGAAGAAAAGCGTTGACCTCAACATTGGGAGAATGTGTCGACACAGAAGAGTATAGTCGATCTCAAGATTGTTGACATCAGCTTAATGTGTCGACACAGAAAAAAATAGTCGACCTCAAGTTTGTCGACACCAGCAGAATGTGTCGACACATTGTGATTAAGTCGACACATTATAGCAGAGTTAAAAAATGAATGTGTCGACACCTGAAGGCTAAGTCGACACTTACTAAGTTATGATTCTACAACAACTGTGTCGACACACAGGACTTGTGTCGACACACTGAGAGTCAAGACCAAGTTATTTTCAGAAGGAGCTGTGTCGACTCAAAGGCAACTTAGTCGACATCACTGAAGACTGTGTCGACACCAAAGTCAATTGTGTCGACACAAATAAACAGATGGTCTCGACACTTTCTGACAGACTGTCTCGACAACTTATGGTTCAAGACTAAGGCACAGGACTTGTTTGGAGACTTGACAGCTGAGGATTGCCACCAGTTAACTGAAGCTGTCAGACTTGTCAGAAAATGGTTAGAAACCGGATCAGCCGGTTACCATGAAGAAAGTCTATAAATAGACGGATTCAGAAGGAGAAAGCAACTGTTGGAAAACATTGTTGAGAATCAAAAAGTTGAGAAGGATTACGATCCAATTCATTTCAAGAAAGTGCTAGGCACTTAAGAAGATCTTCTCCGGGAGATCTAAGAAGACTATCTAAGGATAGATCAAAGAAGAGTTCTAATCAGAATTCAGAAGAATCATTCAAAGTGCTGGATAGAGAGAGATCAAGCCAGAATTTGAAGAAGAAGAAAGAAACCACCAGTGGATTCTCAAGAAGCTGTTTGGAAATCAACTCAGCTAAGTTCTTATTCAAGAAGCTTTGAAGAAAGCTCAGATACAGTTGATTGCATCAGCTGATCAAGAATTGTCTTGGCCTTTTCTCTCTCAACTTTGGCAAGACAGTTTAATAATCTTTTCTATATTTCTGTAGGATCTGTTTACACAGATCTGAGTTGTAAGCCTATGTTATAAAGGCTGAGTGTAGGAGTGTTGAACTCTGAGTGGTAGGGCTGTTTGCCTGAGTGTAGGAGAAGGATATTCTCTGAGTTGTAGGCCTTGGGGCAAGGCTGAGGTAGGGCAGTTGTGCCTGAGTTGTAGGAACCAGTTGGGTTCTGAGTTGTAGGATCTGTTGATCTGAGATAAGTGGAAGTTTGGCCGAATCTAGCATACTGCTAGATAGGTGAAGGGGGAAAGTGGATGTACCCAGACCTTGGGGAACCACTATAAAACATTGTGCAATCTGTGATGCTTTATTTTCTGTGATTGCTGTACTTATTGTGTTAGCTATTGAATTGAATTCTGCCCAGAAGTTTTTATAAGAAAAGCAGAACCTATTCACCCCCCCCCCCTCTAGGTGTTTAGGCTGCCTTGAAAGTTAAACTATCAGTCTCAGATATAGTGGATGGGAAAGAATGGTGCGTCTCCTTGGGTGACAAGGAAAAACTAACACCGACAATATGCAGGGCAACACCACTTTCTTTAAAGAATGGGACATCCAGAATGGGTATGGAGTCATTTTCCATAGGTCCCAATACTTGGAAGCTCGTGACAACCACAGTGCCATCCAAGACAACTTCGACCTCCTTTACTTCTGCCTCAGTCTCTACCACCATTGGCGAGGAAAAGAGATGTTTGTTCATCAACATTAATATTTAGGTTGAATTTCTCAACATCTTGCAATGCAAGAACATTGTGTGATGAACTCGTATCACACAATGCAGTGGTTTTGAAATCATTAATAAGAAACTTTGCAACTTTATTTCTATCATAACCACCAGTCAGATCTGATAAACACTTTCCTTGCTCCCGATGATTTTTCTTAGTACACCTTGCGCACGCTCCGAAAACACTTGAGTCAATTGGCCCAACTATAGCTCTAGGTTCCTCATCGAGGTTGTTTGGTTAGCCATATTTGATTGGGCAATGTCAACAAACTTCTCCATCATCTCTTTGAGTGCGCTTTTCTTTGGCGCGAGAGCGGGCTGATTATTGATGCATAAATGACAAGTACACCAGTCGCTCAAGTAATATAAAATAAGCAAATTTTCCCAAGTATCGATCTCACAAGGAACACAGTAAGGTGGACTTAATTTTTGAGAAAGGACTTGAGATTGAATTCCTTAGGTCAGGGTTTTGAAGGGGGTCTGGTTTGTGATACAAAAACAAAATAAACTACATTAACAAACTACTAGCATACCATTATGCAATGCTTCACTTAGTAGGATGAAGACTATTTAGGCCACTATGCACTGCTTCACAAGGCGGATGGACGAGTAGGCAAGCAGATGAAATGTTTGTACTAGCAGATTGATACTATGCAGGCTGCTATGCACTCTTCATTTGGCGGATGGTTACATGGGCTGTTAGCATCGGTTAGCTTGTAGGATGGAAGATTAGGCTTATAAAATGGACTGGAGGGTGATGGTTGAATGACATCACACTTCAAGTACAAACTAAGCTAACAATGATTTTCACAAACATGAAAATAACATTACAAATCATAGGTTAGTAGGTATTCATCATCAAAATGTAAAGATTATAACATACAACATCAAATAAGTAGGAGAAAAATGCAAGAGATACAACCGAATCCGAAGGTTTGTTATAGATTCACGGTATGAATCATTGGGTCGTCAATTCGCGTCTTAGATTGGTCCTAATTATTGTCCAGAGTAGAGAAGGGCTTTCACTTCCTCCTAATGGAACCATCTTCTCCGATAAACTATAATCCGACCACGTTTGATGCAAACCACTCCTTGCTTGGCAATTAATATTAGTGTAGAATCCTCTCCTTGTAGTGCTTGGATGATGTGAAGTGGCCTAGGGAAAATCCCTCATTCAAAGTGGAAGAAAATAGAGGAATCGCCTCCTCTAGCGAGAGAAATTCCGGCTTGTTTGGGGACTCCTAATGACCTAAAAATCGGGACTTAAATAGAAAACAGGTCAAATAATCCTCCATACATGATCTAATGTACGGGCAGAGCCAACCATGAGTAAAGGAATCACACAGACGAAACAAAAATGTAATTTTTTAGACAAAACATTCTGCCCGTATATTTTACTCATGCACGTGCAAAACACTTTGTGCATGAAGAAAACACATTGGCAGAAATAGAACGAAAGATTTTCATGATTTTAAGAGAAATGAAGATGCACGGTTGACCAGAATGTGTGTGAAGGAAAAGGCATGACTGTACGATCTAGAAAATTGCTAAATAACATAAATTTTTAGAAAAAAGAGAGAAGATCATGCAATTTTGCTCATGCACAGTAAAAACTGGCCGCGCATAAATAAAATGCACGAGCCGGGGCAGATCACCAATTTTAAGCACTGTAGGAATCGCACGGTCATAGAAATCATTCTTCAAGCAAAAGCACGATTGTGCAATTCCTCCAATTTAGAATTCCAATAGAATGGGATTTGCCCACCCAAAATGTAAACCAACAAGTTGGGGCACAAGACACTGTTGGGTTTTTAAGTGGGATGCACATCACATGTGCGCAGCTGAATAAAGAATCAAGAAACTCAAAGATAAATAGATCTTGTGATAATCATTGATCAAGAAGTAAAAAAAACTTTGAATAAAAGTATAACTTAGCAGGATTGAGTCACTACTCAACCAAGATGCTCCAAGGAAGTCCGAAAAACACAAGGGTCTGGAGTTCCGAGCATAGAAGTATGTCCACGCCTCCGTGGGTATCCACATGAGCAAGAAGAACCCTTAGACTCTTGTCACACAAGATTTAGGTTGGAAGAATGAATTCCATCAATGTCTCCATGAATTGCTTGATCCGTTAAAGGAGAGGTGGCAGTGATGAGGACGAAGCATTGGAAATGCTTTCCAGCAACATTAATGGATCAGACTGGTCGGCGGAAACGAATTGACAGTTGTGACTTCAAGGTTGCAGAACTATTACGTTGGGAAGAAGAAGTAACCACACTCATTCTAGATTGATTAGGTCAAGTGTGCTAGAGATAACAATTATCTCTTATATATATACCCAAGACTAAAACAGACGATACCAGCAGACCAGACCAAAAAGGAACTTATATAAAAACAACTTGCGCCAGTTTGTTGAGAACAATTTGTTGAGTGGAATTCATCGAGTAAACACGAAGAACGACATCATCAACTTGACAGATTTGTCGAATATCAGATTCATCATAACAGATTCTTCAAGCGCAATTCACCGAGTATATTCAACGAATAAGAAAAACACTTGAAGGATCCGTCAAGACAGTCTTGACGAACAAAAATTGTAACATTGAATTCGTCGAGTGTACACGAAAAACTCTTCGAGAATACTCGACGAACTGACTTACCTTTTTCAACGATTACCAGAAGGCCCCCTTCGAATTCATAATTCAGGTCCTTTGGCTGATCGAATTCCAAGTCCTTGTCAAAAGGTTTGATCCTTCACTCATGTCACATATGAGCAAGGCAAACACATTCCTCTCCAACTTCTTCAATACTCTTATGTGCGACCCTATAGGATCATATTGCTTTGGCAGTAATACTACCTATTTTACAACTTCTAGATCACAATGGTAACACTAAAAGTCACCAGCACACAAAACAACCAAAAACAATAAAATAAAGACATGGGGAGCACCATGTGCATACCCCCAGCACAGTAGTGCGCAATTGCATACCACAATGGGCCAAAATTTGCACTTCATGTGATAATCGTGAACAAGTGAAAAATAAGCAATAATGACGTGAAAGTGAAGTGCATGTGCATGAAAAAGAGCCCTAATGATTCCGAAAAACCCTATAATTATCGGAGTCATCACACACTAAGACTTAACCATTTACTCATCCCGAGTAAATCATCTCTCGGCATAAATAAAAAGGACTAGCTGGCTAAGCAATTGCAAAAGCAAGGTACCATGTGAAGTCACATGCTCACACATACAGAAAAGCAGTAGAAGAAATTTCTAAATATACATAGTGGTTTATAATTTCTACGAGGGAATTAAAATATTACTTTTAATCAAAAATTTAATCATGGTGAATCATTAGATCGTGCTTAGAGAGAAAGTAGACTAATTGGTTAGGTGACCATTACCAAAGACTAGAGCTCGGGACAATCTCCAAAGAATTCCTTCAATGTCGACGACCATAAGCTCACCCGCTCACACACTCTCCACAACACTAGTTTGGTTCAACACACGAATTATTAGGACTTAAGGATTAAGATTGGGGCTTTAGTTTTGGTGGGGTATACAAGGATAAACATGGTGGCTCACATACCTAACCCAAATGAGCTAGCATATAACAAAAGTATCCATGCATTAAAAATACACGCGGGGGCACCAAAAATACACGTAGGGGCACCACACCCCCAGACTTGGACTTTACTGAATGGGTGTGTGCACCACCTACTCCCAAAATTACAATTCCACAAGTATATTTATTTTAAACTTTTTCTTAGTTTTTTTCTCTTTTCATTCCTTTTCCTTTTTCTTTACTTTTTCATTTTTTTGAATTTCAATTTCTTTTCACAACTTTTCAACACATATTTGCAACGGAGCACATCCAAATATCCACAAATAAAAATCACCACATAAACACCCAAAACATAATAGTATGAATGCAACTAAAGCTCAAATTTGGGTGGGTGATTAGGATTAACTTTTTGGTATTAGTAAGATAGCGGTGGAGTTGAATCAAAAGACGGTGTTGGGAAAACCCTTATGATTTAGCTTAACAAATTATGTTTAGTGATTTTACATCCTAGGTCTATTACCCATATTGTATAGTGAGGGTAATTTGGTCTTAGAAGTCCTACGGTGTTAGTGATATAAAGGATATATATAAGGCATACTAAATTGAAGAGAAAAATCATGAACTGCCAACATGCATTGACTAGATCTCGACACAACATTGGCTGGAATTCGACATTACTTTAAATTGAAGTTAGAGCAACTTAATTTGGATAAGTCGACGACACTTACGAATTAAATCAGCATATAATTCAACATAATATCGATGGAATATCGACCATAAATATTTTCATACAAACAGTCAAAAATTGATGTTGCTTCAACAAGAACTCGACGTTACGTCGAGTGAATTCCTTAACAAAATTTACTTTGTCTTCAATCTGAATTAAATAAAGAAGGGATTTACATAATAAATTCTTGGAGATGTTAGAGGATGTCGATCAATATATATATGATGAGATACAAAGAATGAGTTATAAACATAGATTATAAATCAACAATAATAGACGATTAAGAAAATCATATCAGATCATAAGAAGATTTAATTTGATAGAGAAAGCTTGGAAGATTATCATCTGCAATTGAATCTCTTCTAGTATCAGTCAATCGGTATGATAGTTGCTGAATCTGATAAGAAAATTAGTACTTTTACTTCTAAAGAGGAAGTTGTAATTGATTTAGAGAACAAGTTTGAAAGATCAACTCGAGATTGGGCTCATAATCTTTGTTATTATGATATTCAGAGATTCATCAGAAGTTTCAAAGATCATTATTAATTATCCTTAGAAATTTGAAGAGTGAATACTAAGAGAAGAATCATCTTAACTCAAATCATCTCTAAATTTTCTTTTTACATTTGAGAAAAAGAGTTTAAAGAATCCCTCTGCAAAGGATTCAGTGAGAGGGTCTAAGAGTCTCCTTGAGAAAATACTCAGATAGTAATAGGATCAAGATCTCCTTATAAAAATATCTGGTGTGGTTCTAAGATTCTGTTGATCAAAAGACTCACACATTGTGATAGTGAATTCCTACTAAGGGGGTAGAAGAGTGGATGCACCCAGATTGAGGGGGAATTACTATAATCCTTATGTCTTCTGTGATTTTGATTTTATTTCTTATTTTGTGATGTTGTGCTATGATTTTAATTAACTGCATCTGATTTTGATTTATTCTCCATTAAGTACAGCAGTGGCGGGTCGATCCAGCTGGTGGAAAAAGAGTGTTTGAACCAGAGGGGGGAGGTTGCTGTTCGAAACTGAACTTTTTGGGGTGTTTCTCAAGGCGGGCGGGTGGAAACGGAGCAAATGCCACCGAAGGTTCATTTATTTACCCTCCTTCCGGCGGCATTTTCCCCAAACAGAGCAGCGAAACGCCGAACCAAATAGAGCCTTATAGTTTATGAAAATGCAAATTCTATAAATTAATCAAAGTATTTAAAAATAATTAAATATCTATTCACCCCCTCTAGAGAAAACTCTGAGGAATATTACAACTAAACTCCTATTTCATTTAGTATCAAAGGGAGGTTGATCATCAATTGTCTAATCGATAGAAGATTAATCTATAAAATGTTGACACCTTGATCAAAAGATCATTTTAATTGCAACAATAAATTCAAATTTTTATTTACAAAAATGGCTTTTAATACTTTCAAAGGATATGCATCTATTAGGCCACCAGTCTATAATCTTGATAAGTTTACACTCTAGAAAGCCAGAATTAGATTGTATATGAACTCTATTGATGAGGGAATTTTTGAATCAATCTTGATAGGACCACCAATGCCATATAGAAGAGATGTAGAAGGCAATATAATTACAAAACCTATACAAAGAAATGAAGGGACTGATGCAGAGAAGGGAGTTAAAGATTGTGATGCAAAAGCTATGAATATCTTGGTCTTTACCATGTAAGATGATATATTTAAAAAGGTTATAGAATGTCTCTCAGTAAAAGAGATATAGGAATCACTCTCAAGGATTGTTGATGGAAGTGTAGATAAGAGAAAGAATAGAAGATCAATTCTAATCTCTCACTATGAAAATTTTCAGAAGAAATCTAATGAATTTGTAGCATAGATGTATGATAGGTTCAGTATGATAATTAATGATTTAAAGGGACTGAATAAGGCTTATTTCTCACAGAAATTAATGATAAGTTACTCATGTGCTTTCCTAGTACATGAGATTCTATAATTTGGGTTATTAGAGAATCAAGGTGTCATAAGAAAATCACTATAGATGCTTTGCTTAGGAAATTGAAATCTTATGAGCAATTATTGAAAAGTAGAGCAGAAACTGAAGCTAAAGAGAACAACTTGTCATCTAAAGAAAATCAGTAGCATTCAAAGTTACTGAAGATGAACCATCTGTTACGGAAAATGAAATATTCAATCTTCTAGCAAGAAGATTTAGAAAATGTATTAAATCAAAAGGTTCAAGAAGAAGAGACAATAGTATGGAAAACAAAAATTTGACAAGGTTCCCAATAAGATAATAATTTTTTTTACTTGCAAACAACCATGACACATTTCAACAGAATGTCCAGAACAGCAAAAGAAAAGATCAAGCTCAAATGATCAAAAGATGAAATATCTGAAGAAGATGAATAAGAGAAAGGGAAGATGTTTTATTACGGAAACCTGGAGTGACACAAGCTCTGGATCTAGTTCTTCATCAGATAATGAAGAGGAAAAATCTGCTGAAGAAGCTTGTCTCATGGCTCTAGAGATAAAATCTGATCATGACACAAATAAGATACCAGATTATATTCATGATCTGGACTTTATTTCTGATGATTTCAAGATATATTTTAGATAATTTTGCATAGATCAAATAGAACTTGAAAAAGAAATCAAATCATTAAGAAAAATAGAAAATATATGAAGAATGTCTCGATGATATTAAGCAAATAGAACAAAATAAGCATTAGAAGTTGAGATAAATAATTTGAAGGGACAGATTAGAAAGTTAACTAAAGAAAATTTGATGGAGACGATGACCCCCCGACATGTTAATGATGGTGCCTACATGTTTACGGAAGATCTCTCGCCCTCTCCAACCAAAGACTTGTGGCGTCATTGATACATTGTTTAGCGACGCTATAACCTCTTCCCTCGGCGCAAGACTTTCATTTTATGATTATCTTGCTTATGTTATTTTTATTTTCCTTGTTTTATTGCTTTAAAATAAGGACTGTATTTTATTTTAAGTTGAGCTGCGCATAGCCCAAATTTTTTTTAGCCTTATATAAGGCTATGTGTTGTTGAATTATTTAGAGATGAATGAAAAGGAAACCATAACTCTAAAATAAGATTTTCCATCCCTCACTTCCCCTAGATTTTTGCCCACCACTCTCCCCTCTCCCCTCCTCTCGTCTCCTCCATAACACCTCCCCTCTCCTCTCCAACTTCTTATAAAATGAGCGTTTTCCCCCTAGCAGATTTAGGCTATACCAAGGATCCCCACATAGAGTTTTTGGCCATCCTTATTTTCTCCATCTTGGTGGATTTTCGGCCAAGGTCAAGATCTATTACATTGAAGAATCCTCTCTGGCGTGAAGAGAGGAAGGAGGACATGTTTCTCTCCGTTCGGTGTGATTTCGGTGGAATCATCGAAGAGCGATCCTCTTCTAAGGAATCATCTTCTAAGTGGGTTAACAACAATCTCTAATCTTGTGTGTTGCTTCAAAGATTAATCTTATGGTGGTTAGCTTTTGCGTTGCTTGCGAATCTTGATTTAATCGTGATTTTGATCAAATCAATTGTTGTTGTATTCTCTTGATCTATTTAAATTCGTGAGGATTGGCGGACCTCGTTTTATTTTGTTTGGAGAGATCTACCATTTACAAATCATTATTTTTTGGTGGATCTCTTTTGGTACAACACACGCTCGATTCGATTGGGTAGATCCTCTTTGCTTGAGAGAATATTTGTTCATAACTTTTATTTGATCTCTAAGGGTGTGGCGAACCCGTACGTTAGCATTGGCTTAATAATATTGCAAATCGAGTGCGCTGTGTTTTACTTGTGCGATCGTAGAATTAGAACGTGAGAAAGTAGTTTTGTGTCTTTGTCCGTCTCAGTTCATCGGGTGACGAGCCTACATCAAAATTCTTCATTGAAAGAAGAACAATCAAAGGAAAAATTCTTTAAATACTCATAAATGGAAGGAGTAATCAACTTAAGAATATTACTAAAATCCTTAAGAAAAGGTTTGGTCATTTGAGCTTAAGAGCAAACCCTCAAATGATAGTAGCAATAGATAATAAGCCTGCTTGGAAAAATCTTGTATCATTCATTAATCAAAAGGAACCACCATCTACAATAGTATATAATAACTATTCTAATTTCAATAATGATAAGGGAAAGTTTAAAGTAAAAACTGTTGCAAAAAAACAACCAATGATAGATAAGAAAAAGAAATTAGTAGTTTCAATGAATAAGAAACATGCGTTGATTTCATATCAACGCAACTCTTGTGAAATGTTGACATCAAATTGATGCTTTCCAAATGTTGTGTTGACTTCAACTCGACGCTTGTCTCTTGAGAGTAATTATTTATATCAATTTTTTTTTGAAAATGATGTTTGTCATGATTGTTCTATCAAAGGTCATATAACTGGAAGATGTTGGTTTAATATGTTGGTTCCCTAGTTTTGATTTGGGCCATGTCATCTCAATTAGGCTTAATTAACCCAAGAATTATCTATGGTCAATGGTTAGACTAGAGGATAGTCTACCCTAGGATTAGTTAGAATAGAACCAGATAGGATAGTTGAGATTGGATTGAAATTCTGTTTAGTAGTACTGTGCTCGACGATAGTCGATTGTCGCTCGACGATCTTCGAATGATGATCGACGATCTCAGAGTTATATGTACTCTGAAGTAGGATCGACGATCTGCTTGCTCAGATCGACGATCGTTTAGCCGAGGTCGACGATTTCTGTTTAGACTTTGTTCTGTGTTCAGTTCGACGATCTGTTTGTCCAGATCGACGATCTTCGATCTTTGCTCGATGTCTTTTGTCTGCCTTTATCAACATCTATTTCTTTTGATTTTCTGATTCATTTACTCCTATTTAAATCATATTCTATTCAAATATTCTGCTTATTAGAATGCATATACTCTATTGCTTATTTGCAATATTTCTTATGCATTAATTTAAAAGATTTTGAAAGAATAAAGCCGTTTGTTTTATTAAAGGAAAGAGTGGATTTTGTACAGCTGTAATATAGCCGTTAGGCTTGGTTTCCTGTTCCAACGTGAAAAGTCAAATTGAAAGAATATTTTTTTAACCTTAATTCCTTTTTGGGAATGATAGAAAAGATTGCAGGTACAGGTTTCCTTATTTTGTCTTATTCTATTATTTGGAAAGTTTTCTTTTAGTGCAGGGGTCGAGGCATTTTCACACAGAAGAGAAGTTTCTATTCTATTAAGGCAGTCGGCTGAAGAAAACAACCCCCCGAATAGAAACAGAAACAAAAGAACGTAGCAACAACTGTGAGAGAATAAGAGATCTTAAGAAAAAGAATTTGTTCTTCTACTGCTTCCTGAGTTCATCCTGTCTTCAGGAAAATCAACACTCAGTGCTCAAGCTTTCAAGAAGAACTTTCCTCCCAGATTGCAAAAGCTGCTGAAGAAGAACAACCATCAACATCTTGAGTCTTCTTCCAAGCTACATCAGAAAAAGTTTCAAAGCAATCTGGAGTTCCTACACCCTGAAGCAAAGCTTCTTCCTGGACATTCTCTAATCCAGGGGGAGCTTTGATTTTCTCAGAGAAATCCACTAGCTTCTCTGAACACAGAGAAGACACCTTCAATTCTTTCCCTTAACCTCCTGTAAAAGGGTTATTACTCCCTTCAAAAGTGAACCTTTGGTGGCAGGGCACCTGATCAAAAACCTATGTGTTTGGTTCTTAGGCACCTTATCAAAAGCCTGAAGGGTTTCGAGATCTACCTGAAGCAGATCTTGTGGTGGCATGGCACCTGAACAAAAACCTGTAGTATATTCCTACCAGGGTGGTAGAAGAGTGGATGTACCCAATTGGGGAACCACTATAAATCTCTTGTGTTGTCTGGTTGTTTACTTTAATCATTGATATATGGCTGTGATAGATATAACTAGGTTGCTAGTTGTTGTGTTAGGATATATGCTCAACTGAAACTTCAGTTAGCTTGTTTGTATTCACTACACTCTGATAGGCTTAAGGTTTAAAGCTTTTATATTTCAATTCCGCAATTTGCTCAAGAGAAGTGTTTAGAGTCTCCTAATTTTTGAATACTCTATTCACCCCCCTCTAGAGTAGTATCTTATCCCCTCTCTTTCAATTGATATCAGAGTGAGGTTGGTTATTCAACAACTAAATCCTTATCACATTGATTGGTTGAACAGGCTAACACCTGAACCATAAGATCTTGTGATAAGATACTTTGATACCATATTCACTCACATTAGATTCATGGCCCAGTACAAAGATTACTCTAGCACCAGACCTCTAGTATGCAACTTAGCCAAGTTTGGAATCTGGAAGGCAAGAATCAGACTTTATATGAACTCTATTGATGAAGATATTTTTTCCTCTATCTTAACAGGGCCACCAACACCACCTGTTGCTGCTACAACATCTGCAAATCTCAGTGCAGTGCCACCTCCAGACTATAATGAAACTTACAAGAAGGCAAAGATAGCTGATGCCAAAGCTATGAATATTCTGGTTCAGACCATGTCTGATGATACATTCTAGAAAGTGGCTGATTGAACCTCAGCAAAAGCCTTGTGGGACTCACTGAATCAGATTGTAGCTAGTTCAGCTGATGAGCGAAAGGACAGAAGGTCCAGCCTCATATCCCAATATGAGAACTTCAAGAAAGAAGAGGCTGAGACTGTAGAAGCCATGTACATAAGGCTCAGCTCCATCATCAATGAGCTGAGGACACTTGACAAGGAGATCACATTGACAGAAGTCAATGATAAAATACTGATGTGCTTTCCCAGCACATGGGATCTCAGAATTTGGCCAATCAAGGAGTCTAGAAGTTCAACAGAGATCTCAACTAAAGCTCTCCTTGGCAAGCTCAAATCATTTGAGCAAGTACTAAAGACCAGGGAAGCTGAAGCTGAAGCCAAAGCACCTACTCCAATAAGGAAAGAGCAAACCCTTGCTCTTAAGGCTGATGATGAGTCCAAGGTGACTCAATCAAATGAAGAACTGATGGCACTCTTTTCCAAGAGGTTCTACAAGTTGGGCAGAAAAGACAATAGAAGAAAGTCATCAAAATATGATGACAAGCCAAGGTATGATAAAACCCCATTTAAAGAAATTGTTTGTTATGGATGCAGGAAGCCTTGACACATTCTCCCTGAGTGTCCAGAGACAAAGCATAAGGAAAGAAGAAAAGAAAAGGAACATGAGAAGTACTACTCAAAGACATCCTCTCACAAATATAGGAAGAAAGAGAAATGTCTTGTTGCAAAGACCTGGAGTGATACTGAGGAAGACTCATCTTCTTCCAGCTCCAGTGAAGATGATGAAGAAGAGAAGAAAGTTAAGGAGATTTGCCTTATGGCAATCAATGCCTGCAATAGTAACTTAGCTGCAGAGATGACTGAAGATTAGGAGGATGAATTGTCTGAAGAAGATCAGATAATTGCATCTTATGATTTTACATCTTATGAATTCAAGCATGAATATAAAACTCTTTGCCTAGACTTACTTAGCTCAGAAAAGGAGATTAAATTGCTTAGAGATAAACTAGCTGGATCTGAATCAATATCTAATGAAAACATTAATTTTAAAACTGAACTCACTAGATCAACTGAAGAAATTAAATTTCTTAAATTAGAACTAGCTAAAGCTAAAAGGTTAGAAGATTCACTTAATGGCAGAAGCCTTAAGTTACTAGAAATCACAAGCACTGCCAACACTAGGACAGGCAATAATAAGTTAGGCTTAGGTGCCTCACCTAGTGAACCTCCATTGCTCCTTGAATATAATCTGTCTACTCTAGTAAATTTTGTTTCTGAAAAGGGAATAAATAACACTGAGGTTATTCAAAAAGCTAAGAAAACCTTAAATAAAATCAAGAGAGACAAAAGGAAACAAAAATTCATAGAAATACAAAAATCGTCGAACGCCCATCGACGATCGTTGAACCCATCGTCGAACGACAATCGACGATCTTTGAACTCACCTGCTAGGTATAACTACTTGGCAATGAGGGATCGACGATCTCAGTCTGAGTCGTCGAACAGAGATCGATGATCGTGGAACCCAGAATTCTATTCTGTGAACCAAGATCGACGATCTGGGTACCGATCGTCGACCACCGATCGACGATCAGAACTAAATTTTCAGAATTACAATAATACAAATAGAAACAATAAGTTTAATATCAACCCTAGGTATGCTAATTGGATTATACCACCTAGGAGATCTCATCCCTTAGGATATCACCCTCAACCAGCATATTCTTTTATTTCTAGTTTTTCCTATATGAAGAACAATGGACCCAAGATTACCTGGGTCCACAATGTTTAATCTATCTTATTACAGGTGAAGACCTATCCTATCACTCAGGACAAGTGGTATTTGGATAGTGGATGCTCCAAGCATATGACTGGAAACAAAGAGAACCTGTCAAGCTTCAAAGCCAAGTTGGGACCAAAAGTGGTCTTTGGTGATTCCAGCTGTGGTCAGACTGAAGGATATGGTAAATTCACCATAGGGTCAATGACTTTCAAGAAGGTAGCTTTTGTTACAGGACTGAAGCACAATCTTATTTCTATAAGTCAGCTTCGTGATGCTGGCTATCAGGGTTGATTTTCTAATACTCTGTGAAATATTACTTTAAACAAAAAAATTGTGTTAGTAGGCATTAGACAAGGAAATATCTATCTTGTAGATTTTAATTCAACTTCTTCTAAAATTTGCTTATTTAATGAAGTGAGTAGTAATAATACTTTGTGGCATAGAAGGCTAGGTCATGTTAACCTTAAAAATATATCTAGTTTATCTAAATACAACCTTGTTAGAGGTTTGCCCTCTTTCCCCTACAAGAAGGAAGGCCTATGCAAGGCTTGTCAGCTAGGCAAGCAAACCAAGAATAGTTTCAAAGCTGTAAATAAAAGTGATTCACCTAGAATCCTGTACCTATTACTGTTGAAGCCAAAATTGACCGAAGTCAAAATTGACTTCCGTGGAGTTCGGGGTCCCAAAAGAGGGGTGACCGCACACCTACTACACTCAAATGAACAATCTAGGCTCTAGATTAGGAACGTAAGGGACAGACCCAAGGTCTCAGCGTGGAGGTCCCACCGCATACCCGGAAGACTAACGAACTCTTCCCCTCCCAAGCCAAAAGCTGAGTTAAGACACCTTCGGAGGGCGCTCTTGGCCGACCGGAACTTCTAAGGAGGGTCTCAAGACCAACTCTCTCCTATCCAGATGTATCTCCTTGGGTCTATACAAAGTGCTCCTCAAACGCGCTACTAAAGGCGCAACATCGCCGAGCAATTCTATAACACGCTGCCCAACTGGGCTGCAAACAGCGCGACTCCGCTGCCTTAAAAGGCTATCAACAGGCCAACAGGGGCTTCCCGGCATAAACCTCGGGGCTCCCACGGGACGAGCGGTTCACGAGCACACCGCTTGCCCAAAGCAAAAAGAGTAAAACGCACATTCCCAGAGCATCACAGATTATAAATTATTACAGGAATATTAATTCCGTACATCGGCACGCAGGCCGGCAATATAAATAAAAATAGGCCTTCGAGGGCCGGCACAAGCTTGGGCTTAAGCCCGCTATTCCCCGCTTGGTACTGCAACACCTGTACGCCAACATATCGGTGAACGACTGCCAGCTGAACGACGGTCGGCTAACATAAGCGGGCCAAACATATCCCGTACACCCCTTTTTCGGGGTCACGGTGCGCATTCCCTGCAAATAGATAATATCCAAATTCCTCGGAGTCTTCTCCGGGACCTCCAGAACATCACCGATTCGGCTCGTATGTCCGAATGGGTTTCACACAGAACATCACCGATTCGGCTCGTACGTCCGAATGGGCTTCACACAGCACATCACCGATTCGGCTCGTACGTCCGAATGGGCTTCACACAGCACATCACCAATTCGGCTCATATGTCCGAATGGGCTTCACACAGCATGCCTAAATCCGTACTCACACTTCCGGATACTAGATGCAAGTAATAGCGGGGACGTACACGTCAACCCGTTGGAGAGCTCCCTTCCCCCACCCATTGGTGGAGAGGGGCTTCCATGCAAATATGCAAATCGAGGGCTTCACCTGCCCGAGTAGAAACATCGTTACCCTTGGCGCGTGCTTGGCGGCGGTGCCGGTGGCCGACCTCCCTTTTAGGCCGAGCCTTGCTCGAGACGGCGATGACGGTGGTCGACCTCTCTTTTAGGCCGAGCCCTTGCTCGAGGCGGCGATGGCGGTGGCCGGCCTCCCTTCTAGGCCGAGCCCTTGCTCGAGGCGGCGACGAGAAGAGGGGGCCGAGGGGAGCTCGGCCCCGCTGGAGCCGGCGACGAGAAGAAGGGGCCGAGAGGAGCTCGGCCCCGCTGGAGGCGGCCTGGAAGAAGAAGGGGGCCGAGAGGAGCTCGGCCCCGCTGGAGGCGGCGACAGGAAGAGGGGGCCGAGAGGAGCTCGGCCCCGCTGTGCTGCTTTAGGCCGGGAGAAAGAGAGGGGCCGAGCCCTAGCTCGGGCTTGCCGGCGGCAGGAGAGGAGGAGGAGCTCGGGATCGGGCTTGCCGGCGGCGGCCATGGCGGAGAGAGAAGAGGAGGGCCGAGCTTTGGCTCGGGCTTGCCGGCGGCGGGAGAGGAGGAGGCCGAGCTGGATGGCGTCGGGCTGTTCTTGGCCTGGAAAAAGAGGGGGGGCCGAGAGGAGCTCGGCCCTGGCCAGCGATGGAGGAGGAGGAGGCCAAGCATGTTGGAGTGCTGCAGGTCGACGAGAGAGAGAGAGGTAGAGGGAGGAGCTGGGCGGCGTGCTCCAGGTGGTCGACTATGGGGGAGGAGGAGGAGGAGCGGCGGGCGGTGGTCCAGGCCGAGATGAAGAGAGGGGCGCATGGCTGTCGTGCCCTAGCTGGAAGAAGAAAACCCAACCCACGCTAACTGCCTTTTTTTATTTCTTTTTTCCTGCCCTTTCCTCTACCCGATGCCTGGCTCCCCCCCCTGCCTTTTTGCTTTTTCTTTTCTTTTATCTTTTGTCTTTTTCTGCCTCCACACCCCCCCCCCCCATAACTCCATCCCCTCTTAAGTTTATATGATATATATATATATATATAATATAATATATATTATAATATTTAGCAAATATATATATATATATATTTTAAGACTACGCGCACAAGGACTCCGCACGCACGCACGAGCACCCGCACGCCCCGAACGGGGCTACAACAAAACGTCGCTCGAAGCATGTCCTGAGTCTGCCACTTGGGGAGGATCCCGCTCGGCCGGATATGGGGTTGTACACAATCCCCGCTCTTTTCGAGGTTGGTACAAGCTCGGAAAGAAATGTCCAATCCCAAATATCCGGCGAGCGGGAGCCGACCCAAAAGAAAAATTTTGAGAAAATCCAAAAATTGCGTTCAAAACGCTAAACTTTCCGTGCACCTTTCGATCATTCTGAACCACTTGATACTTATAACGCTCCATGCTACCGAAATGCCCTTATACCCTTACTTACAATAAGTATACCTGGGGCCGAGCCCGGCTTGAGGCGTCGATGAAGTAGCTAAACCGAAGCGTCTCAAAAGCCAACCTTTCTCCCACAGGCGAGCCTTCGGACCTGCCAGCTTGATGGGAGCCTGCGCAGCGAGTCTACCTGGGGCCGAGCCCGGCTCGGGGTGTCGTAGAAGCGGCTAAACCAAAACATCTCAAAAGCCAACCTTTCCCCCAAAGGCGAGCCTTCGGACCTGCCAGCTTGATGGGAGCCTGCGCAGCGGGTCTACCTGGGGCCGAGCCCGGCTCGGGGTGTCGTAGAAGCGGCTAAACCAGAACATCTCAAAAGCCAACCTTTCCCCCACAGGCGAGCCTTCGGACCTGCCAGCTTGATGGGAGCCTGCGCAGCGGGTCTACCTGGGGCCGAGCCCGGCTCGGGGTGTCGTAGACGTGGCTAAACCAGAACATCTCAAAAGCCAACCTTTCCCCCACAGGCGAGCCTTCGGACCTGCCAGCTTGATGGGAGCCTGCGCAGCGGGTCTACCTGGGGCCGAGCCCGGCTCGGGGTGTCGTAGAAGCGGCTAAACCAGAACATCTCAAAAGCCAACCTTTCCCCCACAGGCGAGCCTTCGGACCTGCCAGCTTGATGGGAGCCTGCGCAGCGGGTCTACCTGGGGCCGAGCCCGGCTCGGGGTGTCGTAGACGTGGCTAAACCAGAACATCTCAAAAGCCAACCTTTCCCCCACAGGCGAGCCTTCGGACCTGCCAGCTTGATGGGAGCCTGCGCAGCGGATCTACCTGGGGCCGAGCGCGGCTCGGGGTGTCGTAGACGTGGCTAAACCAGAACATCTCAAAAGCCAACCCTTCCCCCACAGGCGAGCCTTCGGACCTGCCAGCTTGATGGGAGCCTGCGCAGCGGGTCTACCTGGGGCCGAGCCCGGCTCGGGGTGCCGATGACGATCAAACCAATCCTATCCCCCACAGGCGAGCCTACGGACCTGCCAGCTAGATGGGAGCCTGCGCAGCGGGTCTACCTGGGGCCGAGCCGAGCTCGGGGTGCCGATGACGATCAAACCAATCCTATCCCCCACAGGCGAGCCTACGGACCTGCCAGCTAGATGGGAGCCTGCGCAGCGGGTCTACCTGGGGCCGAGCCGAGCTCGGGGTGCCGATGACGATCAAACCAATCCTATCCCCCACAGGCGAGCCTACGGACCTGCCAGCTAGGTGGGAGCCTGCGCAGCGGGTCTACCTGGGGCCGAGCCGAGCTCGGGGTGCCGATGACGATCAAACCAATCCTATCCCCCACAGGCGAGCCTACGGACCTGCCAGCTAGGTGGGAGCCTGCGCAGCGGGTCTACCTGGGGGTCTCCTCTCCAAACCAACTCCAACCCCCGAGTGAGCCTACAGCCCTGCCAGCTTGATAAGAGCCTGGTCAGCGGGTCTTCTCGGGGGTCTCCTCTCCAAACCAACTCCAACCCCCGAGTGAGCCTACAGCCCTGCCAGCTTGATAAGAGTCTGGTCAGCGGGTCTTCTCGGGGGTCTCCTCTCCAAACCAACTCCAACCCCCGAGTGAGCCTACAGCCCTGCCAGCTTGATAAGAGCCTGGTCAGCGGGTCTTCTCGGGGGTCTCCTCTCCAACACAACTATAAAGGAAACATAAAGATAATCCAATAACTCAAAAGAACTGTTAACCCGATCAATCAAGCCAAAGTTCGACACGAGGCACCTCTACCCGCTATGTCCACCCTCTTGGGAACCGGGGTCAATCATATAATATTCTCCCTAAGGCACACTTTGGTATCCTCGATAGAACGTCCTATTCAATTTACATATATCTTTCTTGTTTCACTATTTTAAATCAAATCATAATTTGAATTTTCTGTTCTCATATTTTATCATATTCGGGTATTTTTTGGTAGAATAAAATCGTGTAACTTTGTTGGTGTATCGAGCTCTCATGATTATACTTGCAATTAGAAATGTATAAATAACATGCTAACAATCAACCTCGTGTAGGATTTCAACTAAGAGAAATACGGTAAATAATATTTGCTTGGTTCATTATACTCATCACTTTAACCGCCTTGTGTTACGCGGTGATACAGTAAGTGCTCTTCGCTTCATATTCATATGTATGCTTGTCATGAGAGAGTGAATGATTAAGCCTTTAGTAATTAGTTGCCTGCTAATCTTTCTTATATAAATCTAAAAAAACCGTAATTATACTTATATTTCACTTATAGCAAACATCTCTTTGCTTAATCATGACAAATGTTCCGAGGAGTCATAAGCAGATGTGGTGGTAATTGGTAGTGGTATTGGTGTGTTAGGCTAGGCTGGGCTTTTAGCTAAATACAATCAGGATATATCTGGTGGTGCTGCACATCCATTTGAAATTAAGGGTTACAAGTTTGATTCTGGTCCATCTTTGTTCTCCGGGTTTCATTTTACAGGTTCGCAAGCAAACCCCCTAGCACATGTGAATTAGTTACGGTTCGTGAATGTCGCGATCCTCTTTGGTTTTACTGCTCTTTTTATTCCCACCTCTCCCATCATAAAACACACATTTGAGGATAATTGTTAATATACGTTTTTTAGAACTTGGATGTCTCACATAAGTCTGAACCCAATATGCTAATACTAACACTTCGGCCCTTTGACTGTGCATTTCCTAACCATGAAATTCTAGCCAGCGGAATATTATTTTAAGTGCTACTTTTCAACTGTGAGGTTTTAAACTTTGGTATTTGAGAAATGTTTGAGAAGAAAAGTTAGGATGGTTAAGATCGACTAAAGAGGAGTGGGAGGGGACTTCTTTCATTACATGACCCTGGTCGTCACTTGGTTCCTCTTCCATAGCCATGACGTTCGCATGAGTTCTTCTGTGCTGGTCACTCTCCACGCTCACCGCACCATAACTGTTGAAGCCAAAATTGACCGAAGTCAAAATTGACTTCCGTGGAGTTCGGGGTCCCAAAAGAGGGGTGACCGCACACCTACTACACTCAGATGAACAATCTAGGCTCTAGATTAGGAACGTAAGGGACAAACCCAAGGTCTCAGCGTGGAGGTCCCACCGCATACCCGGAAGACTAACGAACTCTTCCCCTCCCAAGCCAAAAGCTGAGTTAAGACACCTTCGGAGGGCGCTCTTGGCCGACCGGAACTTCTAAGGAGGGTCTCAAGACCAACTCTCTCCTATCCAGATGTATCTCCTTGGGTCTATACAAAGTGCTCCTCAAACGCGCTACTAAAGGCGCAACATCGCCGAGCAATTCTATAACACGCTGCCCAACTGGGCTGCAAACAGCGCGACTCCGCTGCCTTAAAAGGCTATCAACAGGCCAACAGGGGCTTCCCGGCATAAACCTCGGGGCTCCCACGGGACGAGCGGTTCACGAGCACACCGCTTGCCCAAAGCAAAAAGAGTAAAACGCACATTCCCAGAGCATCACAGATTATAAATTATTACAGGAATATTAATTCCGTACATCGGCACGCAGGCCGGCAATATAAATAAAAATAGGCCTTCGAGGGCTGGCACAAGCTTGGGCTTAAGCCCGCTATTCCCCGCTTGGTACTGCAACACCTGTACGCCAACATCTCGGTGAACGACTGCCAGCTGAACGACGGTCGGCTAACATAAGCGGGCCAAACATATCCCGTACACCCCTTTTTCGGGGTCACGGTGCGCATTCCCTGCAAATAGATAATATCCAAATTCCTCGGAGTCTTCTCCGGGACCTCCAGAACATCACCGATTCGGCTCGTATGTCCGAATGGGTTTCACACAGAACATCACCGATTCGGCTCGTACGTCCGAATGGGCTTCACACAGCACATCACCGATTCGGCTCGTACGTCCGAATGGGCTTCACACAGCACATCACCGATTCGGCTCGTACGTCCGAATGGGCTTCACACAGCATGCCTAAATCCGTACTCACACTTCCGGATACTAGATGCAAGTAATAGCGGGGACGTACACGTCAACCCGTTGGAGAGCTCCCTTCCCCCACCCATTGGTGGAGAGGGGCTTCCATGCAAATATGCAAATCGAGGGCTTCACCTGCCCGAGTAGAAACATCGTTACCCTTGGCGCGTGCTTGGCGGCGGTGCCGGTAGCCGATCTCCCTTTTAGGCCGAGCCTTGCTCGAGACGGCGATGACGGTGGTCGACCTCTCTTTTAGGCCGAGCCCTTGCTCGAGGCGGCGATGGCGGTGGCCGGCCTCCCTTCTAGGCCGAGCCCTTGCTCGAGGCGGCGACGAGAAGAGGGGGCCGAGGGGAGCTCGGCCCCGCTGGAGGCGGCGACGAGAAGAAGGGGCCGAGAGGAGCTCGGCCCCGCTGGAGGCGGCCTGGAAGAAGAAGGGGGCCGAGAGGAGCTCGGCCCCGCTGGAGGCGGCGACAGGAAGAGGGGGCCGAGAGGAGCTCGGCCCCGCTGTGCTGCTTTAGGCCGGGAGAAAGAGAGGGGCCGAGCCCTAGCTCGGGCTTGCCGGCGGCGGAAGAGGAGGAGGAGCTCGGGATCGGGCTTGCCGGCGGCGGCCATGGCGGAGAGAGAAGAGGAGGGCCGAGCTTTGGCTCGGGCTTGCCGGCGGCGGGAGAGGAGGAGGCCGAGCTGGATGGCGTCGGGCTGTTCTTGGCCGGGAAAAAGAGGGGGGGCCGAGAGGAGCTCGGCCCTGGCCAGCGACGGAGGAGGAGGAGGCCAAGCATGTTGGAGTGCTGCAGGTCGACGAGAGAGAGAGAGGTAGAGGGAGGAGCTGGGCGGCGTGCTCCAGGTGGTCGACTATGGGGGAGGAGGAGGAGGAGCGGCGGGCGGTGGTCCAGGCCGAGATGAAGAGAGGGGCGCATGGCTGTCGTGCCCTAGCTGGAAGAAGAAAACCCAACCCACGCTAACTGCCTTTTTTTATTTCTTTTTTCCTGCCCCTTTCCTCTACCCGATGCCTGGCTCCCCCCCCTGCCTTTTTGCTTTTTCTTTTCTTTTATCTTTTGTCTTTTTCTGCCTCCACCCCCCCCCCATAACTCCATCCCCTCTTAAGTTTATATGATATATATATATATATAATATAATATATATTATAATATTTAGCAAATATATATATATATATTTTAAGACTACGCGCACAAGGCCTCCGCACGCACGCACGAGCACCCGCACGCCCCCGAACGGGGCTACAACAAAACGTCGCTCGAAGCATGTCCTCAGTCTGCCACTTGGGGAGGATCCCGCTCGGCCGGATATGGGGTTGTACAATTACACTTGGATCTCTTTGGTCCAATAGCTGTACAGAGTCTAGGAGGGAAATTCTATACCCTAGTTTTTGTAAATGATTACTCTAGGTTCACTTGGGTGTTCTTCTTGAGAAATAAATCTGATAACTTTAAAGTTCTTACCGACTTTCTATATTGTATAAAGATTGAGTTCAATACTCACATTGCCCTGATCAGAAGTGATCATGGGACAGAGTTTGATTCTCTTCTTATGCAAGAATTCTGTCAGAAAGAAGGTATCAGGCATAGCTTATCAGCTCCTAGAACTCCTCAACAAAATGGGGTAGTTGAAAGGAAAAACAAGGCCCTGATTGAAGCTGCAGGAACATTGTTAGCAGATGCTAATATGCCTCTATCCTTTTGAGCAGAAGCAGTTAACACAGCTAACTATGTACTGAATAGGAGTTTGATACATAAACAAAAGGGGAAGACTCCTTATGAATTGCTTAAAGAAAAGAAACCTAAAATAGATTATTTTAGAATTTTTGGCTGTGTAGTTTGCATTCACAACAATAACAATGAATATATTAGAAAGTTTGAGGCAAAGGCTTCAATAAGAATCTTTCTAGGATATTCCCAAGTAAGTAAAGCCTATAGGGTTTCACTACTAGAAAAATGGCTTTTAGCCACGAATTCTTTTGCCACGGGGGAAAAATCGTGGCTAATAGTGAGTATTAGCCACGGTTTTTATTCCGTGGCTAAAAGTCTAGTATTAGCCACAGTTGACTAATCCGTGGCTAATATTGGACTTTTAGCCACGGTTTGCCTGAACCGTGGCTAAAAGTCTAGTATTAGCCATGGTTTGCCTGAACCGTGGCAAAAGGTCGTGGCTACATTTAGTCCCACACCGCCAAAACAAATCAAAATTTTGGGTTTATAAGGAATTTATTTCAATTAGTATTTGAAATAAATATGGCGGCGGCGGCGGCGGCGGCGGCGCGGGGGCGGCGCGCCGGCCGGCCGGCGGCGGCGGCTGGCCTGAATTTTTTATGTTATGAGTGGCCCTTTAGCCACGGCAATTAAACCGTGGCTAAAAGTCCAGTATTAGCCACGACAATCAAACCGTGGCTAAAAGTCCAGTATTAGCCACAGTTTTGGACTTTTAGCCACGGTTTGGACTTTTAGCCATGCTCGCATTGCCCACGCCCATTTTCCGTGGGTAGACCGTGGCTAAAAGTCTTTAGCCACGGTTTTGGACTTTTAGCCACGGCAATCTGCCGTGCAAGAATTTGGATGAGCTAAAACTCACTCAGGAAATTTAACTTCAACCAACTCCTTAGTTAGTTGATTCATACAGTGATGAAGATCAAGTAGAAGTGATTATAGTTTTACCAACAACCAATCTAATTCCACCTGAGGAATTGATTCCAACTGCTGTTGAAGATCACATACCACCAACTGATTATGTCACACTTAGATATCATCCTACATCTCAAGTGATTGGATACATTTCAACTGGTGTGCAAACTAGACATCAACTAAGTCAAGATGTGATGCTTGCTTGTTTTCTTTCTCAGGTTGAGCCCTTAACCATAAAAGATGCTGAGCAAGATCCCCACTAGATCATTTCTATGCAAGACGAGCTAAACCAGTTTGAAAGATGCAAAGTTTGAAAGCTAGTCCCTAGACCAAAAGGCCAACTGATTATAGGCACCAAATGGGTGTTTAGAAATAAATTGGATGCACAAGGAATTATCATAGGGAATAAAGCAAGGCTTGTAGCACAAGGCTACAGATAGGAAGATGGAATTGATTATGATCAGACTTTTGCTCCTGTTGTAAGGCTAGAGTCAATAAGGATCTTTCTAGTATATGCAGCCTACATGAAGTTTAAGGTGTTCCAAATGGATGTAAAGAGTGCATTCCTAAATGGTGAGCTAAAGGAAGAGGTATTTGTTGAACAACCTCCTGGTTTCATTTCTTCAACTTATCCCTCACATGTTTTTAAGTTGGAAAAATCTCTGTATGGACTAAAGCAGGCTACTAGAGTATGGTATGAGACTCTATCTAGTTTCCTATTAGAACACAAGTTTGTAAGAGGCATAGTTGATAGAACCCTTTTTATTAAGCACCACAAGGACAAAATCCTGTTAGTTCAAATGTATGTGGATGACATTATATTTGGTTCCACTGATCTCAAACAATGCAAAAGGTTCTCAGACCTAATGCATTCTAAGTTTGAGATGAGTAGTATGGGTGAGCTATCTTATTTCCTTGGTCTTCAAGTGAAATAAGATGCTGATGGCATCTTCATCTCCCAATCTAAATATGCCAAGGAATTGGTAAAGAAGTTTGGGATGGCAGATGCTTCAGCAATGCACACTCCTATGGCTACTAATGTAGTTATTGATTCTGATGATAAGGGAAAGCCTGTTGATCAGAAAAATTATAGGGCCATTGTTGGTTCCCTATTATATCTAACTACAAGTAGGCCTGATATAATGTTTGCCACATGCCTATGTGCTAGATTTCAGGTCAACCCCAAGGAATCTCACTTGACTCTTCTCAAGAGAATCTTAAGATACTTGAAGGGATGTCCAAATTTAGGACTTTTGTACCCAGCTGAATAAGAATTTGAGTTAATTGGATACTCAGATGCTGACTATGCTGGCTATAGAGTTGATAGGAAGAGAACCTCAGGGACTTATCAATTTCTAGGTGAGAGATTAGTCTCATGGTTTTGCAAAAAGCAGACTTCTGTTTCAACTTCAACTGCAGAGGCTGAATATATAGCAGCTGCTAGTTGCTGTTCACAAATTCTGTGGATTCAAAATCAACTCTTGGATTATGGGTACACACACAAAAACACAAAAATTATGTGTGACAGTACCAGTGCTATATCCAGAGCACAAAATCCTGTGCACCATTTTAGAGCTAAGCATATTAACATTAGACACTATTTTCTTAGAGACTGTGTTTACAAGAATAAGATAAATCTCGAGTTTATACCCACAGATCTTCAGAGAAGTGATATTTTCACAAAGCCTTTAGAGGAACAGAAACATCTATTCTTTTTGAATCAACTAGGCATGATGAATGGATCGGACTAAGTTAAAAATCTGCTAAGGTTAAATCTATTCTGAGATCGTCGAACGGTGTTCGAAGATATTCGAATAGGTTGAGCTAAATCGTCGATCCTAGGTCTACGACAGCTCTTTGTGTTTAGAGACAGAAATCGTCGATCGATGATCGACGACTCTGCTTTGGAAATCGATCGTCGACCGACGATCGATGACCGATTCTCTTGATCTTCATTCAGAGATCAACGACTTTCGTTTATTTCTAAACGATCGTCTATTTAGGTCTGAAGATCATCGACGGAGCTCGCCGTTTCATATTCTGCTTCCAGAACTATTTCGAGCTCTCATCCCGCACTTTCTCTCTCTCTTCTTGCGATTTCTCTCATCAACTCCATGGCGATTTCCTCTGCAACCCTATCATTGATGAAGTTCGATGTAGGCTTCAGTGTTGATTTCGAGTCTTTCAGAAACTGTGAACAAGTTTTTTAGGAAATGCTGCAGTTGTGTGAAGATCAAGGTCTTAAGAAACTCATGTCCTCAAAGCTCAAACTGCACCTATCAGAAATCAAGGAATGGGTTAATACATCGTCTTCTGATGACAAAGAGATGAAAGGATCAATCAGCGGCGTGGAGGTAATTCTCACTCCCGATATCTGACTGAAATTTTTGAGTTAAAGAATGGCTCTGATGAGTATGAGCAAGATTCTTCTGAGTACGGAAAGATGCCGTTGGAAATGGGTCATGTAAAAGGCATCCCATCCAATCTTCTGAAGGTAAACTTATCTGTCGGATTCAAGTTTCTGGCTGATCTAGTTGGAAAAGTGTTGCTTGGAAAGCATTCTGCCCATGATAACTTCAACCGGCATCAGTTTGCCTTGATGTCAGCCCTCGTGAACAAGAAGGAAATCAACTGGGCTGGTATGTTGTTTGATTTGATCAGGAAGAAGAACAACAAGAAAGAGGTAACGCAAGGAAGGCTGATCAGGTTCTTTCTCTCTAAGAAAGCTTCCCAGCTGTTAGGCTCTATTCCTACAGCGATCAATGCCAGTAAAAGGATTAATTCTTCCCTGTTTGCTGTATGGAAAAGGGTCATTCATAAACCCTCCAAAGCAAAGTCTGCTCCTATAACATCTGAGAGCACAAGGGCTTTTGAAGCTGCTTCCCTCCCTAGTGAAGATATCCCTGCTTCCTCCTCCTTGCCATCCACCTCCATTGACATTTCTTCTTCTCCTGTGAACCATCCACCTGCTTCTACAACCCCAGCTCACATAACTGAGATTCCAAATCTAAATTTAGAATCTTTGTTCAATCTGCTTTCTCCATCTCATTCCCCAGCTACCTCAAATCATCACTCCCCAGCTACTTCAAATCATCAATCACCCACTCATGATCATCCATCTCATCACAATTCCCCACTTGATGAAGACCCAGCTCAGAAGAACATCAATACTAATGATTCTCCATCTACCATTCCTCCATCTTTTCAAATAACACCTGATTTCATTTCCAAAATCCTGGAACTCATAACTCCTTCCATCAAAGCCATGATAGCTGAGGCCATTGCCCCTCTTGCTTTATCTATCTCTTCTCTTGCTGCCTCTATTTCCACCCTCAAAGTCCCTTCTTCATCTATGGGTCTGGGTTTAGTTCTCACTGAACCCAGGCAGGGGGAGATGCTTGATGAAGATGATTCAGGCCTTGCTATGGAGTTAGAAAGATTTTCAGTTCCAGTCCCAAATGTAGTTGTTTCAGCTCCAGATGCAGTTGTTCCAGACTCTGTTCAGAGGATAGTTGAAGATTCAGATGCTCCAGAAGTTTTGGAAGAGGAACTGGATGCATTCCTTGACTTACATGATGAGTCATCCTGTGTAGACCTTTATAATCCTATCTCCTCCCTTGTTCTTTTGATCCTCTTCAGGCCATTGTGTGCTACCAGAGACCAATGTGCCTTCAGTTTTTGGATAGCTTTGTTATTTTTGAAATAATAGCTGTAGCAAATTTTGCTTTCAAAGTGTATCTTGAGGAAATTTCTACTCCTGTTGCTGCTAAATATCGAGAAGGAATTATAACATCTTTCTTATAAGCTAAATGGAATTCTGCTGCTAAAGAAACAGTTCCAGAAATTGAGACTGTTGTGCCTTCTACCCTTTGGGATGACACCCCAGGTCCATATTTGGACTATCTCCTGGCCCAAGACATTCTAGAAGAAGAAAAAGAAAAATCTCTTTTGCAAGCTAAAGAGAAAGAGGAGGCTATGTTAAAGGAAATTGATGATTTGTATGAAGAACCTCAACCCTCACATTCTGAGGATGAAGATGAAGATTCTGATGATTCTCATAGTAATAAGAAAAAGAAAAGGTCTGCTCAAAAGAAAAGGAAAGCCATAGCTCCAACTCCTCATAATCCAGATAATGATATCCCATACTACATTTTGAAAGGAATTGATCCTAAAGCTAAAAATTTTGAGGCTTGGATGTGGTACTCTAAGAATGAATAGAAAGCAAGGAAGAAGAGTAGGAAGTACTCTCCTCCTCCCAAGGGAATTCAGAGAGGTCCTCCTCCTCCTCCCTTTGCTGGTGCCTCAGGAAATATTGCTCCCAGATCTTCTCCTCCCTCAGCCAGTCAAAATCAGTCTTATACCTATCAGAGAAAGGGAAGGCAGCCTCCTCCAAGCAGTTCTAGTGATTAGAGGCAGTCTAAAAATTCAAACATTCAAAGAGAGCAAGTTAAGGAAGTTGTATATCAACAACCCACCTTCTCTCCTCCTCCAGCCTCTAGATCATCTTCAAAGGAAATACCAGCTCAGGACAAACCAGTAAATTTCAAAGGAAAAAGAGTCATATATTCTGATAAATCAAGCAAAAAGTATGCTGAGTTTGCTCCTCCATACAGTCTTATAATTAAAGAGCCAGCAGATATAAATGTCAAGCCAGTTCAAGTGCAAACTGAGAGTTTCTTAACTCAATCAGTAAAATTCAAGACTATAAATCCATTGGATCCTTCTGATGATCATGCCTATGAAAGTCAAGAGCTTGATCCTAACTATAAAATGGCTAGACTTCTAGAATTGGTTGGATCTGCACAAATCAAAAAAGCTAAAGCTGAAGGAAAAGATATCTCAGGATTCTCTACCATGTTAAAATACAGAAAGAAAGAACTGGACAAATTCCAAGTCAGTTCATAAGTTTTTGATGCTTCAAAATATATGGAAAAACATCCTGAAGCTGTTCTACCCAAAGCTGGAGAGCTAAAGATCATTGGAGAGCTAGACTTGAAGTTGTAAAAGAAAGATGCATATGATCCTAATAGGAAAATTACTTTCTCTCCTGCTACTTCTATTCTTCCTTCAGATTCTGTTGATAAACAATTGTGACATTTGTGTTGATTATCTGTTTTATTTAAATATGATTGATGATTTATCTTTTGCTGTTTACTCTTATTTGCTTATATCAGTTTTGTTTGTGTTTGAGTGACATCACCCAAATAGGGGGAGATTGTTGGTTCCCTAGTTTTGATTTGGGACATGTCATCTCAATTAGGCTTTATTGACCCAAGAATTATCTATGGTCAATGGTTAGACTAGAGGATAGTCTACCCTAGGATTTGTTAGAATAGAACCAGATAGGATAGTTGAGATTGGATTGAAATTCTGTTTAGTAGTATTGTGCTCGACGATAGTCGATTGTCGCTCGACGATCTTCGAATGATGATCGACGATCCCAGAGTTTTATGTACTCTGAAGTAGGATCGACGATCTGCTTGCTCAGATTGACGATCGTTTAGCCGAGGTCGACGATTTCTGTTTAGACTTTGTTCTGTGTTCAGGTCGACGATCTGTTTGTCCAGATCAACGATCTTCGATCTTTGCTCGACGTCTTTTGTCTGCCTTTATCAACATCTATTTCTTCTGATTTCCTGATTCATTTACTCCCATTTAAATCATATTCTATTCAAATATTCTACTTATTAGAATGCCTACACTCTATTGCTTTTTTGCAATATTTCTTATGCATTAATTTAAAAGATTTTGAAAGAATAAAGTCATTTGTTTATTAAAGGAAAGAGTAGATTTTGTACAGCTGTAATATAGCCGTTAGGCTTGGTTTCCTGTGCTAACGTGTAAAGTCAAATTGAAAGAATATTTCTTTTATCATTAATTCCTTTTTGGGAATGACAGAAAAGATTGCAGGTACAGGTTTCCTTATTTTGTCTTATTCTATTATTTGGAAAGTTTTCTTTGAGTGCAGGGCTCGAGGCATTTTCACATAGAAGAGAAGTTCCTATTTTATTAAGGCAGACGGCTGAAGACAACAACCCCCCGAACAGACACAAAAACAAAAGAACTTAGCAATAACTGTTAGAGAACAAGAGCTTTCAAGAAAAAGAATTTGTTCTTCTGCTACTTCCTGAGTTCATCCTGTCTTCAGGAAAATCAACACTCAGTGCTCAAGCTTTCATAAGAACTTTCCTCCCAGATTACAAAAGCTGCTGAAGAAGAACAACCATCAACATCTTGAGTCTTCTTCAAAGCTGCATCAGAAAAAGTTTCGAAGCAATCTGGAGTTCCTACACCCTGAAGCAAAGCTTCTTCCTGGACATTCTATAAGCCAAGGGGATCTTTGTTTTTCTCAGAGAAATCCACTAGCTTCTCTGAACACAGAGAAGAATCTTCAATTCTTTCCCTTAACCTCCTGTAAAAGGGTTATTACTCCCTTCAAAAGTCAACCTTTGGTGGCAGGGCACCTTATCAATAACCTGTGTGTTTGGTTCTTAGGCACCTGATCAAAAGCCTGAAGGGTTTCTAGATCTACCTGAAGCAGATCTTGTGGTGGTAGGGCACCTTAACAAAAACCTGTAGTGGATTCCTACCAGGGTGGTAGAAGAGTGGATGTACCCAATTGGGGAACCACTATAAATCTCTTGTGTTGTCTGGTTATTTACTTTAATCATTGATCTGTGGCTGTGATAGATATAACTAGGTTGCTAGTTGCTGTGTTAGGACATATGCTTAACTGAAACTTAAGTTAGCTTGTTTTTATTCACTACACTCTGATAGGCTTTAGGTTTAAAACTTTTATATTTCAATTCCGCAATTTGCTCAAGAGAAGTGTTTAGAGTCTCTTAATTTTTGAATACTCTATTCACCCCCCCCCCCCTCTAGAGTAGTAAGTATCTTATCCCCTCTCTTACATAATAGACCAACACTCTTTTATCCTAAAGAATATTATGAAAGGCCTTTATATTCTTTCATTACTCCCTATAAAGGAAAAAAGAAATACTGGGTCCTAGGTAACCTGGATCCTAACTAATGTTTAAATTCATGCGCAGGAAAAAGACTGTACTTCCATAAATTAGCAGTGGTATCTGGACAGTGGATGCTCCAGACATATGACTGGACAAAGAGATATGCTGGTAAATTTCAAGGCCAAAAATGGTCCCAAGGTAATATTTGGTGATTCAAATTATGGTCAGACCAAAGGTTACAGTATGACTAAAATTAGGAATATAGACTTTGCTAAAGTAGCACATATTGAAGGACTTTAACATAATCTGATTACCATTAGTCAACTTTGTGATGGTGAATACAAAGATATTTTCACTAATAATCATTACCAAATTGTAAATTCTAGAATATATGACATTGTGATAACTGAATCTAGAAAAGACAATATATATGTTGTTGACTTTGACCTTACTAACAATGAATTATGTTTATTCAATACTGAGATAGACAAGAATGAGCTGTGACATAAAATGCTTGGCCATGTAAATCACAAAACCATGGCAAAGCTTTCAAAGAATGAGTTAGTAAGAGCCTTACCGAATAGAATTCTTGATTTTTAGAGATGAATGTAATGGTAAACTTATAATACTCCATAATTGGATAAATGAGATATCAAGCTCTGTGTAATTTTGTGATCAACAAGTTAATCAGAGTTTAATCTATATTAAAGTCTTTAAATAATTCTTTAAAGATTTAAAGACGGGGGAGAAAAATTGAGGCGGGGATGGCACTATTAAAAATCCAATTGGGTTCGAACTGCTAATACAAATATTTAAAAGATTTTAGAAAGACCAAATGAAGATGAAGTTTCAAAAATGGACTATGAAAATGAAAAGTTATGGAAAAACTAGATATGTGTACAACTCAAAATATAAGGGTATTGGATAATATTATTTTAACTTAAGAATCAGAGATTGTTAAGAAGTCTGCTCTACAGGAAGAGAATCTATAAGCTCTACTTACACAGATGGCTGTTATACAGGGGGAGTGTGCACCATCATACTTAATCAAAAATATGCAAGGACAAAAGATGCCAGAAATCAGGGAGCTAGAAAATGTTTTTGAAGAAATAAGAGAAATAGATGAAGCTGAGTTCTAAGCATCTGAAGATGACCTAGCTTCAAAGTTAAGGGTTCAGGGAAAATGAGTGTGTATGATTTATCCACTATACTTCTAGGAACAATCTTTAATTATAGTGAATATATCAAGAAATATTATAATGCTCAGATTATGGACACTACTTGTAACACCCCAGGTTTCCTGTAATGAAAACAGCAAACAATTGGTCTTTAGAGTTATCGCTGGTGTTAGATCGATATCGACAAGTGATAGCATGCCACGTAGCAGGTGTTCCCGTGTTAGAAGGTGGTGAAGCTGTCATTGTGAAGCGCTAATTTAGTCAAGCAGCAACCGCTAGAGCTATCACGTTGTGATAGTGGATATCGCCCGACGATAACATTATTTAAAGTTTTGTGGTTAAAATAGTGGCCCTTCATTCCTTTTGATGATGATCTTGTGGCTGAGTTTAATCCCGTGTCCACTTAGTCAGAGGAGTGGGGAAAGAAAATCATTTCTCTTTCTCTCATTTTCTCTCTTCAAACCTTGGAAGAAAAGAAGAAAGGAAGACGAGTGCTGAAGGAAGATTCTTGGAGAGCTACTGAAGGAGTTCCTACAGTTAGATTTACGAGCTTATGTTAGATTCGTGAAGAGAAAGGCAAGACGATCCTTTCCATTTGGACAAAATCCTTCTTCATAGCTCCTAAGCGATCTACAAGGGTAACGACCTTCCTTCTTGGACAAGTGAAGTCCTTATTTGGCATGTGCATGTAAACCCTCACTAATTAGGGAAGAACGAGATGTTTCCAATGGGTTGATCGATGATATCCCCGGTATTAAACTTGCTGATAAACATTATTTATAGTTATTTTAATATAATTTTTATTTAATAAATAGTCACTTTTTATTATTTTTATATTAATATATGTCTAAATTACTTTATGTTTTATATTTTAGGTTAATCTAGGCTACAAATACCATTTTAAAGCTGGCAGGATTGATCAGGAGAAGATTTTGAGCAAATTCAGAAAAATCCTTAGTACATGCCCCAAGGTCACAGGCGTGACCATGGGGTGTGACCTATGTCCAAAAACTTGATGAATAAAATTCATGCTAGAGCGCAATTCTAAAACGATAAGGCAAGTATACCTATCATTTTAGAATATAAGATCAAGTGTCGTATTTAGACTCAGTCCTGTCGAGTACTTGCACTCACAAGGAATATCTATTATTTTATTTAATATAATAGAGTGGTTGATTTGCAAAAAGATAAAAAGTGTGATTAAACCAATGAGAGAAATTTGATGAAATAAAGATTAGCACTTAATCTAGAATCTCTTAAGATTAAAATAAACATTCATGAAATAATTAAATGCAAGCTTCTAAATTACTTACTTCGACCGTGGAGGTTCCCAAAATACAAAAGTGCCTCTCTCGAGAATACACTCTTGACTAACCTTAGGTTTATCGATTAAGACCTCTCGTCCAGTCGAAAGCCCTAAGCTTGCTTTAGGCGGTGAACCCAACTATTGTAAGTGACTCAAATCCGAAAGATTTATGTTGTCCTCTCATATGTAGTGCATGCAACTCCTTCTATCTTTAAATGATTTTCCTGTATCAACAACCTCTCAATAAAATCTAAGATGCAGATCTAAGATAGAAATACATATTCACGACATATGAATTCGATGTAATTAAATTCAAAGATAATTTAAAGTGAACAAAGTATAGATCTTGACAATTTTGAGAAAAATAAAATAAGTTTTCTTTCATTCCAAAGTTCATCATGATCTAATGCTAATTAGAGTTTAGCTATACATCATGAAGAGGGAATTACACAAGAAGGTAGAGAGACATGATTACAAATGAAAAGAGTACTTGAATTAAAAATTACCAAAGCTAAACATTACACTATAAAATGGAAAATATAGAAAATTAATGCAAAAATACTAAAAATAAACTCCAAAATCCAACTCCCTGACCCTGGTCTTGCCTGGAATTTATAGTGAAATTTGCTTATGAGTCACGCCCCTAGGTCATGCCCGCGACCTAGGATGTATAAGGTATAGAACCATAATCTTAAAAGCCCGGGAACGTTTGGAGAAAAACGCCAACATTTGTTAATTTACGGGTCACGTGCCTCGGTCATGCCCATAACCTAGGGCGTGTCTGGACTATTTCAGAAATCGGCGAGAACATGGAATGACGGGAGTTATATGATAGTTGTAGAGAGGCCACTCCCCTTGTCACACTCGTGACCAGGGAGTGTAAGTTGGAACAGATTCCATCAGAAAATGACTTCTTAAGGTCTGAGTCATGCCCCAAAGATGGTGGTCACGCCCCAATATCACGCCCGTGATTGGAGGGAGTGTACTTTTAATCTGACATGTCAATGGAATCTAGAGCTCCTTCGGGGAGTCACGTCCGTGATAGGAGTCATGCCCCATGTCACACCCGTGATTAGGGGCGTGAACTTTTAAATGACGTGGAAAGCGCTCTGGAGCAATTGGAAAGAGACAAAGCCTATAACATAGGTCCCACCCCATGGTCACGCCCGTGACCCTGGAGTGTGTACTAGGGATTTTTCTAGATTTTCTCAAAATCTTCTCTTGATTAATCTTGTCAGCTTCAAAATACTATTTGTAGCCCAAATTTAGCTGAAATATAAAAAGAAATTAATTTAGACATGTATTAATATAAAACTAAATAAAAAGTGATTATTTATTAAATAAAACTATATTAAAATAACTATAAATAATTTTTATCAAATACCCCCATACTTAAGCTTTTGCTATTCTAGAGCAAATCTATAAAAAATATTTATAAGATATTAATACAATTTCCAATTTAACTAAAAATTATGAAATAAAAAGAAAGCTAAAAATAATATTTAGAGATTCAACGATTAAGTCATAAATTATGAAATTAAAATGAGAAGAGAGAAATATTTAGCAAAGAATTCCCAAATAAATTAATTAACATTCAAATTTGAGTAATTAGCAAACAAAATTAGATTTAGAATTACTAACACCCTTAACCAAAAAGACACTTAAAGGAAAAATTCAAATTACTACTTATGCTCTCTTAGTATTTTAATCTAAGTCTAAAGTAATTTTTTTGACTAATAGGGTTTGGGGAACAAGGAATATGAAGAGGTTTAGATTGGAGGTGATTAATTTTATTCTCTCACTCTACACAATTTTGTTTTTGACATTTGCATATGTTTACCAAGAAAATGATGAATTTTATCCTATTTTTTTCATGATATATGAACAAATATATTTTATTTTCTCTCCTCACATAAAAAAATGATTGGGAGTAATGAATTTTATCCCCTTACTCAATCTTTTATTTTTGGGGGTTGCATATATTTACCAAGGAATGCTTGATTTTCATGATATATGATCTAACAATAAAAAGAAAAATGCATACGTTTAGCAAGAGATGATGAATTTTATACTCTTATCCCCCATAACATATGATCTAATAGGAAAATAAAAAAGGGAAAGGCTAGACAACTTTTAGATTAAATTAAAAACTTAGAGAGCAACTATAGTAAATAAAATTTTCCTAAGAATCTTATGTCATGAAGTGAATATAATTGAAATATAAAAATTGTTAAGCAAAGTACCAAAAAATTGAAATTAATTAGAATAAAAGGAGAAAGAGTGCTATGGAAATTACTCAAAAATTGAATTTATTAGGTATTTCTTAAAATTGAATCACCTAAAAATTAAATATAACTAACTATGATGAAAGAAAAGACTAGTAAATAAAAAATTATATTTTTTTATAATTAAACTCAAACTAAATTTATGAAAATAACAAAGAAATTAAGCAAGCATTTATTACATTTTTGGATTTTTCTTTAAGGCGTAAATACTATGAAATAATAAAATAAGCATAAATTATAATCCAGGTTTTTTTTGTTATTACTTGGACTTCTCGAGCACTACCCAATGATGGCTTCGCAAGGTATTAAGCAGTTTTGTGGGATGAAAGCACAACATAGCCCTTTCTAAGAAATTAATTTTTTTAGATTTTATAACTTTTTTCTATTTTTGATTAAAATAAAAAGGAGAACAAAATTAAAACTGAGAAACAAAGGAAAATAATAAATAAATTTTGTTTATAAAATAAAGTTTTTTTGTATTTTAAAAAGATTTTTTATCTTTTTTTGAAATTTTAATAAAGATCACAATACGAGATACCACCCCTATACTTAAAAATAAACATTATCTCTAATGTTCGAAAGCCAAGTAGGAGGGGAAAAAATTCATAAAAATTAAAGGGAATTTTTATTGGTATCCCATAAATGGATATTTGTATCTAAAATGAATATTTGTACCCATAATTGATATTTGTACCCCTACATAATAATATTAAGAAAAACGATGAGGTCTCCTGAGAGGCATTAGCCGTGCCCGCACACCATGCATGAGGTGCGGATATCCGAACCATCCTTGACGTAACAAAAATTTTCATCGACACAAACCGCCTTCGCCGCCGCCACGCCAACAACCATTATCACCGCCATCGCGCAAACCGCCATCACTGTCGCCGCAAACTGCCATCACCGTCGATGCAAACCGCCATTGCCGACGTTGAACCAAAACAACCGCCGCCGCAAACTGTCATTTCTAACACTGCACCGAAACCACCACTGCCGCTGCCATGCCATCCGATGTCATGTGTCTTCGGCTTCTAACTCATGGACTTGGGAGTGGGTTATTATTGGATTTAGCCTACTCTATTGTTATGTTAGAACATACACATATGACATAAAACGAACAATTTATATGTTGACCGATGACGAGGAGATGGGTGGAAGGCGCAAAAAATAGGGGGCTTCACGGGCGGTGGTATATTATTGAACCGCCAGTGAGAGATTGCGAGTGGAGAGGCAAAGGTTTGTATGCGGGTGTTTAGGGATTGAGAGAAACAAAAACAAAGTTTGTGTTGGGTATAAATATAAGATAGATTTAGGGAAAAATGATAAATATTGTATTATTTTGGGTATGAATATCCAATTGTGACGTGCGAATAATAATTCCCAAATTAAATTGTGAGAAAATAAATGATATCCAAGGGGTGCCTCCCAAGAACACTTTCATTTTCCCATCTTTAAGCTAGACAGTTTTTTTTAGGAAAAAAAATTAAAGTGTACATGCAACTCCCTTAATTCATTAGTACAAGAAAAATTAAAAATAAAAATCCAAATCACCTATACATACCTAAGTCGGTCGCCCAACAACTCCTCCGCTTGATTCTTGATTTTTCGTTTGACGGTCGGCTTGAAAATATAAATCCAAATCACCTATACATACCTAAGGTGATTTGAATTTTTATAGATGAGCGACAAATGGATCGTTGATGAAGTTTTATTGCAATGGCTCATTTTCTACATGAAAACATTTGTACAAGAAAAATTAAAAATAAACGTGTCAGAAAAGTTTTGGCAAGAAGGAGGCTCTTGCAAAACTATATGATCAAATTCCGATTGTTTATTTTTTAAAATAAAATTATTATCAAAAAATTCATCAAAAATAAAATCATGGGACACAATATTTGCATGAATTTTAATTCCTAAATATTTATTTATTATGGTTGAAAATTCATGAAGAATAGGAAAATAATCGGGAGAAGTAGGAGAAGAAATATGTACTTTTTCTAATTCACCCGATGCGTCCATGCAATTAAGAAATTCTTAAAACTATGGGTGTACATAAAGAATCACATTCCTCCAAAGTTGAAGTGCTCGAAGATGGAGAAATAAAATTAAAATTACTCTCTTCCAATTTTGGGGAAGAATATCACATGGAGATTGAGAAAGCTCCCCAAAATTAGAGAAAGAGCCTTGAAGCTCAGAAGTGGAAGAATAATAATTCAGATCGAATGAATTTTCTTCTTTGTAATGAGAATTATCTGGGTGGCCATGCCACCAAAAATAATCAAAGTTCATGGACGAAGACAATTCATTAATATCAGAAAAATTATTTTCATTAAAACTCAAAAAATTATTTTAATCGAAATTGGAAATATTATTTTCATTAAAATCTGAAAAATTATTTTCATGAAAACAAGAAAATTATTTTCATCAATGTTCGAATAATTACTTACAAAATTAGGTTCAAAATTATTTATGTAAGGATAATTTTGATGATAATATTAAAGATAACAATTCTCACTTCGATGAGGAGCACCACAAAAATTACAACAAATTGGGAGCTTTTGTATGGCTTCCAAAAGATCAACTTTATTTTGAAGCACGATAATCTTAGCGGGCAAATGAGATAACATTTTTTTAAGAAAGAAATTAAAATGACCGTCGCTTAATAAAATTGAATTTAAAAAGAAAAATTAAAAAAAAAATGGGTAGGACAAAAGAATGATAATATTAATACAACTTTGCTTTCAAAATATCGACAAAAGATATTCCGCGACAACGACACCAAAAACTTGATGAATAAAATTCACGCTCGAGCGCAATTCTAAATCGATAAGGCAAGTATACCTATCATTTTGAAGTATAGGATCAAGTGTCGTATTTAAACTCGGGGCCTGTCGAGTACATATACTCACAATGAAGAGCTATTATTTTACCGAATATAAAAGAGTGGTTGATTTGCAAAAAGATTAAAAGTGCGATTAAACTAATGAGAAAAATTTGATGAAATAAGATTAGTATTTGATCTAGAATCCCTTTGGATTAAAATAAACATTCATGAAATAATAAAATGCAAGCTTCTAAAATACTTCGCACGTAGAGGTTCCCAAAATACAAAAGCGCCTCTCTCAAGAATATGGTCTTGACTAACGTTTGGTTGATTGATTAAGACCTCTCGACCAGTCGAAACCCCAAAGCTTTCTTTAGGCGATGAACCCCACTATTGGATTTGACTCCAATCTGGAAGATTTATGTCGCCCACTCTCGAGAAGTGCATGAAACTCCTTTTATATCTGAGTGATCTTCCCGTATCCATAACCACTCGTTAAAATCTACGATGCGGATCTAAGATTGAAAAACATATTCGTGATATATGAATTCGACGCAATTAAATTCAAAGATAAATCGAAGAGAACAAAGTAGAGAGCTTGACAATTTTGAGATAAATAAAACAAGTTTATTTTAATCCAACGGGATTCTAGATCAAGTGCTAGTCTTTAAAAACATCGAATTTATCATTATTTAAATTGCAATAGCTCCCAGAGAGCATTGTTTGTAAGGACTATCTCTTGGAGACTAGGGGGCCAATATGTTAAGATGTGCTCTTAGAGTACCAGTAATGGTGGCCTTGAGTGCCAGCCTTGAAACATAATGCAGTTATATATGTGAACGAGCAAGGGGATGCCGACCTGCATCGTGGCTTGTTGCGCCCTGTGACTTAAGTAATGGATTGTTGATAAATTATACCCGCCCTATGATGTAAGACTAGGAGTGAGTCACTGTATTATATCTCAAATTAATAGAGCTCGTTTGAATTTAACGTGGCATAGAGGAGAGTCTTAGGCTTCAGGCCGAAAAGACTTTAAAATGTTCAAATAGGTGGGGTTTGAATCTTAGCACACCAAAATAAAATGCTATAATATAGACTGTCACCAAGTACGGTGGTAGGTCTTGAATCTTAGCACACAAAAAGAAAATGCTCAAAGGTCAACCGTCACTAAGTACGGTGGTGGGGCTTGAATATCAGCACACCGATAATGCACCCTATGTGCACGGGGCGTGTGGCCGTACGTGATAACGTCTGTGGTGAATTGTGCTTAATTTGCAAGTTCTAAGGCCTTAATATATACATGTTATTTACGTACAGGGAAGGTGAACTGTCGCCCCGAGTGAGGGGTAGGGTCGTTATAATTTGGTCCGCTAAAGCTGACTATTGCCTTCTTTTACCACCTATTGGTGGATTGCCCCAATACATGTGCTGGAGAGCTGAGTAGGATGTAGTGAGAAGAAGCCCCTTTGAGCTATGCCGGCCCTTGAAGGCCAAGAGAAGCGTGTTTTACTATTTTTATGTGAGGCCTGCCTGTGTGCCGATGTATGTAATATAATCTTATGAAGAGAATAGTTTGTAAGGACTTAAGGCCAAAACACTTTATGTATTTTATTTTCATTCCTTTGGTGTTGTAAGTGGACATTTATATGTTGGGTTCTTATTAACTTGAAAATTTTTACTAGAATGCAACTCTGAGTTAGGATGCGTTAATGATGTGGTTTCAATACATAACCTAACTAATTGTCTGTGGAATATGGCGTGGGGTCCCATCCGAACCTTCTGTTATATTCTACATATTAGATTGGGGTGTTACACTACTGGACATAGTCAAAAAAGAATAACAGGACTGGGTTATAATAAGGCTACATATTTTTCTTAAGAGAGAGAAAATCAAGGATTGGTAAGCTTTATAAAATCATCAACCACTAAAGTATCTGTAAATGAAAAGAAGTAGAAATATATTTTTCCTGATAACTTATTGGAATCTATCAATGAACTATTTGTAAACATCTTATGCAAAGGATATACATTTAATTCTTCTTCATATAATACAAAAGCAGAAATTCAAAAGTTATTCAATGTCTACTAGGATATACAAAGTCATCCAGATAAAGCAAGAGTTTCATTTTGAATATGTTTAAAAAATGTCAAAGAAATTATGCATTGCTCTTTCAACCTTTGTTACTGATAAGGAAAAAGAAGTAAAACTGTATATTATCACTAAAGGATTTTCTGGTATATTCAGTTGCTTTATATCTATATCTCCTATCATTCTTATCTATTATGAGTACTTGCTCAATAAAAATTTTGTATAATTTATTGATGTACATTTGTAATATAATTTTTGAGGTTTTGTAAAATTTGTTAAGTTAAATAAGGGGAGATTGTTGAGAAAAACCCTTATTATTTAGCTCAACAAATTAGGTTTAGTGATTTTACATCTTTGGTTTATTACCCATATTGTATAGTGAGGGTAATTTGGTCTTAGAAGTCCTAGAGCATTAGTGATATAAAAAAAATATATAAGGCATGCTAAATTGAAGAAAAAAATCATGAATTGCGAACATGCATCGACTAGATCTCGATGCAACGTCATCTGGAATTCAACGTTACTTTGAATTGAAGTCAAAGCAACTAAATTTGAATATGTCGATGACACTTAAGGATTAAGTCAATGTAGGATTCTGCAAAATATTGATGGAACGTGGACTACCGAGATTTTCATACAGACAATCAGAAATAAATGTAGCTACGATAAAAACTTGATGTTATATCGACTAGATTTCTTAATAGAGTTTGTTTTGCGCCTTCAATCTGAATTAAATCAAGAAGGGGTTTAAATAATAGATTCTTAGAGAAGTTAGAGGATTTCGATCTACATATATTTAATGAGATAAAAAATGAGTAATAATCAAAGATTATTAATCATCAACAACAAACAATCAAGAAAATCATATTAGATCGTGAAAAGATTGAATTCTATATAAAAAAGCTTGGAAGATTATCATCTGCAATTGAATATTTTCCAGTATCAATTAATTAGTTTGATAGTTGCTAAATCTGATAAGAGAATTAGTACTTCTTCTCAAGAGGAAGTTGCAATAGATTCAGAGAAAAGTTTGAAAGATCATCTGGAGATTGGGCTCATAATCTTTGTTATTTTTATATTTAGAGATTCATCAGAAGTTCAAAAGATCATCATTAATTGTTCTCATAAATCGAAGTAAGGACACTAAGAGAAGTATCATCTTAACTCAAATCTTCTCTTAATTTCTTTTTTACGTTTGAGAAAAAGAGTTTTAAGAATTCCTTTACAAAGGATTCAATGAGAGGTTCCAAGAGTCTCCTTGAGAAAAGACTCAGATTGTAATTGCTTCAATATCCCTCATCAAAAATCTAGTGTAGTTCTAAGAGTCTCCAAATCAAAAGGCTCAGACACTATGATGGTGAATTCCTACCATAGGGGTAGAAGAGTGGATATACCTAAATTAAGAGGGAATCACTATAATCCTTGTGTCTTTTGTGATTTTGCTTTTATTTCTTATTCTGTTCTGTTGTACTAAAACGTTAATTAACTGCATCTAATTCTGATTTATAGTTTATGTAAATGAAAATTCTATGAATTAATCAAAGTGTTTGTAAATAATTTAAATCTCTATTCACCCCCCTCTAGAGAAAACTCTAAGGAATATAAGAACTAAACTCCTATTTTAGACGGGGTAAACACAACAGGTCTAACAAGGATAGATGATAGGAATGGCTACATAGGATCAACTGGGCCAAAATGACGGCCTACATCACACTCGCGCAATTGAACTATCTGTACCCATGCTTCCAGAATAGCTTGGGGCAAGTTATTAGCCACCGAGAAAGATCATCCTTTTTCTCGACAAGGGAAATATAATGCTAACAGACATCTACACAAATTCCAATGCCACTATTTGATTCACACCAGATTCACTAAGTTTGAGTAGAGTAATCAATATCTATGCTAATAGGAAAAATAAAAACTAAAAGCATAAAGAAAAATTAAATCTATATTAATTTCTATATGAGACATAAGAAATTGACTAGATGCAGTACATGAGTCAACATTTTACTCTGCCTTACAATCCTATGCAAGCACAGACATTTTTTAAAATCACACAAAAGGAATAAATTTAACTCACAACACACTAACTATTGAGCACACGCTAAAGTAGGTGATGTGGTTTGCGGTGAAAATGAAACAAAAACTAATAAAACTAAACTGAAAAATATATTTAACATGCTATAAAAATGTGTACATGAGTGGTTACTGAACAATATGGCTCTCCCCCAGACATAAACTAATAGACATAGTAACAAGTATATCAATTGAAATTAAATAAAGAGATGGAGAAGAGATTACCTAATGCTCAACAAGTGAGAATACCAGAAGATGCATGTAAATCAAGGAGTAGCATCATCCTCCAACTAGAATATACAATAAATACCTACAGGGGTGAGCTTTGACAAAAAAAAAGATAATCTAAAAAGAAAAATAACTAGTCAAACCAAATTAGATAAAGTAAAGTGCATGAAAAAGTAAGATAGGTTATTGTCCTCCTAGCATGACTTATTCAAAACTTCAAGAGTTTTAACTAATGGTTCCATAGAAAATGGTTAACACATAATTTTTCTAATATTTTTGTCGGTAGAGGGTACCGAAACAACAATAGAATAGTTACCCTTTTACCTAAATAATCATACCTGCTCCTCACACGTAAAGGGAATTGAATGTAAGAAGAGGAGGAGGAATCCTTATTCATCGTACAAGAAATATCATTACCCCACAATGTTTTGTCCACATGGAAGAAGCAGGAGGAGAAGCCAATGAATGTAGCTTACTCCACTGAGGGGGAATCAACCTCCTCACATAAGAGGGTTCTCTCATCATTGACTTGGGCAAAATGCACCAAATCCTTCTGAAGTACCTGTGAAGACTCAAACTTCATTGGCTTAGATAAAGTAGGGGGATTAAAAAATAAAGGTGAAGAAAGACATAAATAATCAAACATCATGGGGAGTGGTTCTAATCTCACTCCCAGCAGGATCTAAACATAGATCACTGTAATAGTTATATGAATCTTAGTAAGGGGAATCTGAGAGCTCAAGGTCCTCGATGGTGAGTTGGACCTCCTCATCCAATAAGGAATTGAAACCTTCTTATCAGAAATGAGTTCCTCCTTATCGCACCTAGGTGAATCTTTGTGTTCCAAGGAGTCATACTACCCATCGGAGAGAATAACAACCCTGTCCCACTTTGGTGTAACCTTAGGCTCCAAATCCACATCCTTCCCGACATCATCAACAAACTCACCAAATATAGGTGTAGATAGTTCTTGCAAAGAAGGCGGAGGACTTGTGGTGTTAGAAATCTAACAAAATGTGCGAGCAGGTACCTCCGAGGGTGAATCCAAAAGAGATGACAAATGCGCTGGGAAAGAGGTCTCCATCATGTCATCACACCGATCTGCAGAGAGGTAGAAGGGAATATCCACAGCAATCCCCCATAGACAAGGTAGTACTGCGAACATATCATGAACATTAGCAGGTACACTAGAGTAAGAAGGAGATGAGCCGACTAGAATATCTTGCTCATCATCATCTTTATATGACATAAGAATTTTGCACAATCTTTCAATGCATGGTCGGTACTACGACAACACAAACATCATTTTCCATTACTCCTTGGTCCTTGAGTGAAATGAAAAAATGGTAAATACAACGAAGAGGAGTGACCATAAGACTCTGGGTATGGTGTATGAAGTATCGTAAAAGGACGGTGCTCCATACATAGGTCCTCTAGAATTTTACTTACTATCTACAGCAGGGAATTTGTCACTATAATGAATATAAAGCCAATACCATCTGCAAAAAATATTAAATCTAGCGAACATGATTCAACGTGGGATAATTCACCAACAAAATTTTTTTTTTGCAAGAATAAACTACACACAAGCTAATAAAATGAATGTCTTCTTTTGTAAAATTACAAAATAGATTAAATAAAAAAGAAATCTAAAAAACAAAATCTAACAACTAAACCAAGAATAAAATAGTATACGTAACTGTAAAAGGTCTTCTATCACACGACTTCCTCTATAGAAACACACACAACTGTGTTCTCCAATAACAGTGCCAAAAACTTGATGCGCAAACGACAAGTGCACCGATTGCTCAAATAATATAAAATGAGAGAATTTTCCCAAATATCGATCTCAAAAGAAACATAGTAAGGTAGAGTTAACTTTCGAGGAAGGAATTGAGATTGAAGTTCTAAGGTCAGGTTTATGAAGAGTGTTGGTACCCTAGTTTGGATTTGAGTTAAGTCTTTCCTTTTAGTCTCTTGACCCAAGATTGATCTATGGTCAAAGTCTAGTTGTAGAGTATTCTCTTTTCCAGTAAAATTCTGGCTAAGGGATTTTCGGGTTCGACTATCGTCGATCAGCCGGTCGACGATCGTCTGTCTTCTGTCAGCTCGACGTTCTGCTAGATCGTCGAGCTCTGGTCGACTATCTGTCTAGATAGTTCGACCATCTGCTGTGTGATAGGTCGACTATCTATTGATAGTTCGACTATCCGCTCTTGCTTTGAGCTCCGGTCGACGCTTTAGCTTTGAGCTAAAGCTCGACGTTTTCTGTCAGCTAAGCTCGACGTTCTCTGTCAGCTTCGCTCGACGCTTTCTGAGTCGGTTGACTATCTGCCTGGATAGTTCGACTTTCTGAGTCGGTCGACTATCTGCCTGGATAGTTCGACTTTCTGAGTTGGTCGACTATCTGCCTGGATAGTTCGACTTTCTGAGTCGGTCGACGATCTCAGTGGGTTGGTCGACGATCTCAGTGGGTTGGTCGACGATCTCCGAGGATCGTTCGACTATCTCTTTCCTGCTTTTATTTATAATATTATATGCGTTTTATTCCTTGTTTTATTTCCTGTATGTATAGCATATTTTATTATAGTTTATTTAATTGACCTTATGCATATACCTGCTTCTATCCTTTATGCATAAGTCAATTCTTTCTGACAATGTATTTTGTCTTATTATCTGTCTTACTTTTAATGCAGCTGTCCTTTATAGCCGTTGGCTGTAAAGAGTTATCTGATGTAACTTTATCTAATATCCTTTATCAGATTGCAGCTGCAGTAGCTTTATGCTTTATATAGAAATATATATATGCAAGACTTGTTTTGTCTTTATGTTAATTGCAGCCCAGATTCAAGATCTGAGAAGAAGACAAAGCTCAACTCAAATATTAGAGCCGTTGCTGCTGCTCCTATTTAAAAGAGTTCTTTTGCAAAAAGAAAGAGATCTCTACTACCAGCAATATACAGCAGTAGAAGGAAGAAATCAAACAGCTGCTCTCAGGATTCAACTGAGAAGATACAGCTGCTCTCAGCAATCATCCATCCATCTGAGAAGATATCTCTTCACTCTTCTTCAACCTGAGTGCTCCTGTTCCAGGAAGATACACTCAGAGATATTGAAGAAGAAGAAGAAGAAGGAAGCTGAAGAAGAACATCCATCCAGATCTCTAGTCTTCTTCAAGCTTTTCCTTCAGAACTTCAAGACAGTATTCTGTCTTGAATTCTGAAGAGGCCTTGTGCTTCTCTAATCTATTTGTAAAATAGAGAAGACATTCTAATCCTCTTCCCCCCTCCTGTAAAGGGTTGTTTACTCCCTTCAAAAGTAAAGCTTGGTTTTTAGACACCTGATCAAAAGTCTAAAGGGTCTCTAGATCTACCTGCAGCAGATCTTGTTGGTGGCAGGGCACCTGATCAAAAACCTGAGTGGATTCCTACCGTGTGGGTAGAAGAGTGGACGTACCCAGTGTTTGGGGAACCACTATAATATCTTGTGTCGTCTGGTTGCTTGATTTATTATTTGCTTTGTGGCTGTGATTAGTTTTACTAGGATTGCTAGTTGCTGATTAGGATATCCAAGCCTTAACTGTAATTACAGTTAGCTTGAGTTTGTGCACAACACTTTGTGTTAGGCTTTAGGGTTCTTATTCTATATCTATAATCTTTAATACCGCAATCGTATCTATCCCTTCACTTTCAATTGGTATCAGAGGGAGGTTGACTGACTGTACAGGCTAACACCTGAGTCACAAGATCCTGATAGATACCAAGGATTATAGATATTCACTATCACTTTCATGGCCCAGTACAATGATTATTTTAGCACCAGACCTCCAGCTTGCAACTTAGCTGAGTTTAGCATCTGGAAGACAAGAGTCAAATTATATATGAACTCTTTAGATGAAGAAATTTTTTTGTCTATTTTGACAGGTCTCCCTACTTCGGCAACAACAAAAAATGCCAGGCTAGCTGATGCCAGAGCAATGAACATCCTAGCTCAGTCATTATCTGATGACTTATTTCAGGATGTTGCTGAATGTTCATCAGCTAAGGAGATTTGGTTGTACCTTCATCAAATGGCTTCTGAACCCTTGGACGAAATATCAGAAGGAAGCCACATCACCTCATCTGAAGGAGAATCAACATTCCTAGATGTTATCTGGGATGTCTCAGATGATGACTCATCATTTGAAGATGAAGAGGAGGAAGCAAGGGCCAAAGCATTCTGCTTAATGGCCATCAATGCCTCCTGCAGCAATTCAGAAGCTGAACTAACAGAAGGAAAATCAAAACCTGAAAAGGTTCAGGTAATATCAAAATCTGTTTTTAGTTCAGTCAATTTAGATATTCAAAATTGCTGCCAAGTTTTAACTATACCTGAGAAGGAACCAACACTTCTCAGAGAAATGTTTTCTTTATATTTTAATGAGTTCAGATTTGAGAACTCAATTTGCTTTTTCATAAATTTGTTTTATTATCAAAAGGATAAATTACTTAAAATATTTTCAAATCCTTTTATTATTTGGAACAGATTTATTAGGAAGCATTTTCTTTTCTTATAGCTGATTATATCTGATTGATATTGTGTTCAAATAGTCTGTTTGGATTTCTGTATAAAGAAATTCTCTGTCAGATAACTCTATTTCTTATAGATCCTTTTCTAATTTCATTTAGATTGAGTCCTCTACTCTAGTTGCATTTGTCAGCTGAGTTTGAATCTCGTCTAAATGAAAAGAAATTCTATAGGAAGGAAGATATCTGATTCTGTTTTGTTTTGATACAGAACCCAAATTAAATTTGCTGGACAAAATATCATTTTTGCTGCTAACATACCCTTTTTCAAGGAGAGAGTAATCTCTACCATAGCTTTCTGCAGGTACTATCTACAAGAGTTTGCTGGATGACTCAATCAAAACTCAAAGTCATCTCAGCCTTCTTCAATCACAAGTACTGCATCAACATATGGGGAGATTGCAAATGCCAGCAAGCAGCCAGCTAAGCAAAGCTTTTATTTACATATTTTATGCTTTCTTTGCTAATAGGATCCTCACCCAAATAGGGGGAGATTGTTGGAACCCTGGTTCTGATTTGGGCTAGGATCTCTATTAGGTTGTTTTAGTTTAGTTTATTTAATTCTTGTTATTTTTAGTCTTTGAAAGACTTAACCCAAATAGGGGGAGATTGTTGGTACCCTAGTTTGGATTTGAGTTAAGTCTTTCCTTTTAGTCTCTTGACCCAAGATTTATCTATGGTCAAAGTCTAGTTATAGAGTATTCTCTTTTCCAGTAAAATTCTGGCTAAGGGATTTTCGGGTTCGATTATCGTCGAACGCCGATCGACTATCGTCGATCAGCCGGTCGACGATCGTCTGTCTTCTATCAGCTCGACGTTCTGCTAGATCGTCGAGCTCTGGTCGACTATCTGTCTAGATAGTTCGACCATCTGCTGTGTGATAGGTCGACTATCTATTGATAGTTCGACTATCCGCTCTTGCTTTGAGCTCCGGTCGACGCTTTAGCTTTGAGCTAAAGCTCGACGTTTTCTGTCAGCTAAGCTCGACGTTCTCTGTCAGCTTCGCTCGACGCTTTCTGAGTCGGTCGACTATCTGCCTGGATAGTTCGACTTTCTGAGTCGGTCGACTATCTGCCTGGATAGTTCGACTTTCTGAGTCGGTCGACTATCTGCCTGGATAGTTCGACTTTCTGAGTCGGTCGACGATCTCAGTGGGTTGGTCGACGATCTCAGTGGGTTGGTCGACGATCTCCGAGGATCGTTCGACTATCTCTTTCCTGCTTTTATTTATAATATTATATGCGTTTTATTCCTTGTTTTATTTCCTGTATGTATAGCATATTTTATTATAGTTTATTTAATTGACCTTATGCATATACCTGCTTCTATCCTTTATGCATAAGTCAATTCTTTCTGACAATGTATTTTGTCTTATTATCTGTCTTACTTTTAATGCAGCTGTCCTTTATAGCCGTTGGCTGTAAAGAGTTATCTGATGTATCTTTATCTAATATCCTTTATCAGATTGCAGCTGCAGTAGCTTTATGCTTTATATAGAAATATATATATGCAAGACTTGTTTTGTCTTTATGTTAATTGCAGCCCAGATTCAAGATCTGAGAAGAAGACAAAGCTCAACTCAAATATTAGAGCCGTTGCTGCTGCTCCTATTTAAAAGAGTTCTTTTGCAAAAAGAAAGAGATCTCTACTACCAGCAATATACAGAAGTAGAAGGAAGAAATCAAACAGCTGCTCTCAGGATTCAACTGAGAAGATACAGCTGCTCTCAGCAATCATCCATCCATCTGAGAAGATATCTCTTCACTCTTCTTCAACCTGAGTGCTCCTGTTCCAGGAAGATACACTCAGAGATATTGAAGAAGAAGAAGAAGAAGGAAGCTGAAGAAGAACATCCATCCAGATCTCTAGTCTTCTTCAAGCTTTTCCTTCAGAACTTCAAGACAGTATTCTGTCTTGAATTCTGAAGAGGCCTTGTGCTTCTCTAATCTATTTGTAAAATAGAGAAGACATTCTAATCCTCTTCCCCCCTCCTGTAAAGGGTTGTTTACTCCCTTCAAAAGTAAAGCTTGGTTTTTAGACACCTGATCAAAAGTCTAAAGGGTCTCTAGATCTACCTGCAGCAGATCTTGTTGGTGGCAGGGCACCTGATCAAAAACCTGAGTGGATTCCTACCGTGTGGGTAGAAGAGTGGACGTACCCAGTGTTTGGGGAACCACTATAATATCTTGTGTCGTCTGGTTGCTTGATTTATTATTTGCTTTGTGGCTGTGATTAGTTTTAACTAGGATTGCTAGTTGCTGATTAGGATATCCAAGCCTTAACTGTAATTACAGCTAGCTTGAGTTTGTGCACAACACTTTGTGTTAGGCTTTAGGGTTCTTATTCTATATCTATAATCTTTAATTCCGCAATCGTATCTATCCCTTCACTTTCAAAGAGGGTTTTGTTTGTGATGCATAAACAAAATAAACTACATTAACAAACTACTATGCAAACCGTTATGCACTGCTTCACTTGGCAGGGTTGAGACTATGCAGGTCGTTATGCATTGATTCGTAAAGCGAATGTCCGAGTAGGAAAGCGTATGGAAGAGTAGTAAAGCATATGGAATGGTTTGTATCGGTGGATTGAAACTATGCAGGCTACTATGCACTGCTTTGCTTAGCGGATGGTTATACGGGCCGTTAGCACCGCTTAGATTGGCAGATGGAAGATTAGGCTTATGGAATGAACTGGAGGGTGATGGTTGAATGGCGGCAAACTTCAAGCAAAAACTAAACTAATAATGATTTTCACAAACATGAAAATGACATTACAAATCATAGGTTAGTGGGCATTCATCATCAAAATGTAAAGATTATAACAAACAACATCAAACAAGTAGGATAAAAACGCAAGAGATACAATCGAATCAAGAGGCTTGTTGTAGATTAACGATAGGAATCATCAGGTCATCAATCAACATCCTAGCATGGTCCCTACTATCATTCGGGTTAGAGGAGGGTTGTGACTTCCTCCTAATGGACCCATCTTCTTCGGTAAACTACAATCCAGCCATGTTTGATACGAAGAACTCCTTTATTGGCAATGAAGATGAGTGTAGAATCCTCTCCTTGAAGTACATGGATGATGTGATGTGTCCTAGGGCAAATCCCTCATGGAAGGTGGAAGAAAATGGAGGAATCTTCTCCTCCGGCGGGAGAAATTACGACTTGTTTTGGGTATCTAATTGACCTTAAAATCGAGACTTAAAAAAACACGTCATAAATTCCTTCGTGCACGACCTAACGCACGGGCGGAGCTAACCTTGTGAGAAGTAATCGCACGGGTGGAACAAAGATGTAAATTTTTAGACAAAATAATCTGCTCGTGTGTTTTACACATGCATGTGCAAAATAACCCATGCATGAAGAAATTAAACTATCAAAAATAGAACGATAGATTTTCATAATTTTGAGAGAAATGAAGATGCATGGTCGACAAAAATGTGCGTGAAGGTAACCAAATGACAGTATGATCTAGAAAATTGCAAAATAACATAAATTTTTAGACAAAAGAGAGAAGATCATGTGATTTTGCTAACGGTAAAAACTAACTGTGCACAAATAAAACACATGAGCCAGGGCATATCACCAATTTCAAGCATTGCAGGAATTACACGGTTGCAGAAATCGTGTGTCAAGGAAACACACGATAATGCGATTTCTCTAGGCTAGAATTCTAATAAAATGGGGATCTCCTCACCCCCAAAGTAAACCAACAAGTTGGGGCAGTAGCCATGAACACACAAAACAGCCAAAAATAACAAAATAATGACATGGGGAGCACCATGTGCTTACCCTCAGCAGAGTAGTGCGCAATTGCATACCATAATGGGACAAAATGTGCACTTCATGTGAGAATTGTGAATAAGTGAAATATAAGAAAAAATGACCTGAAAGTAAAGTGCATGTGCGTGAAAACGAGCCCTGATGAGTCCGAGAACCCCTATAAATATCAGACTCATCAAACCCCATACTTAACCATTTGCTCATCCCAAGCAAATCATCTCTCATCGAAAAGAAAAAGGACTAGCTGGCTAAGCAATTACAAAAGCGGAGTAGCATGCAAAGTCACATTTTCACGCACATACAAAAATAGTAGAAGAAATTTCTAAATATACATAATAGTTTATAATTTCTAGGAGTGTATTAAAGTATTACTTCTACTCAAAAATTGAATTACCATGAATCATCAGATCATGCGTAGGGAGAAAGTAAACTAATCACTGAGGTGAGCATTACTAAAGACCGAGGCTCGGGACAACATCCAAAGAAATCCATCAATGTCAGCAAACATAGGCTGACCCGCTCACATTCTCTCCACGACACTGGTTTGCTTCAACATGCAAATTAGTAGGACTTAAGGTTTAAGATTTGGGCTTGGGTTTTGGTGGGGTATACAAGGATAAACTTGATGGTTCATGCACATCACCCAAATAATCTAGCATATAACAAAACTATCCACACACCAAAAATACATGCGGGTGCATCACACCCCAAGATATCGACTTCAATACATGGGTGTGTGCAGCCCCTACTCCCAAAATTACAATTCCACAAATTTTTCATTTTAACATTTTTTCAATTTTTTATCTTTTCATTCATTTTTATTTTTCTTTACTTTTCAATTTTTTAATTTCATTTTATTTTCAAAAATTTTCAACACATATTTGCAACGGAGCACATCGATATATCCAGAAATAAAAACCACCACATCAACACCCAAAATATAATAGTATGAATGCAACTAAAGCTCAAATTTAGGGGTGCGACTAGGATTAGATTTTTTGTATTGGTGAGATAGCAGTGGAGCTAATTCAAAAGACAGGGTAGGCACAACAGGGCTAATGAGGATAGATGATATGAATGGGTACACGGGCTCAACCAGGCCAAAATGATGGCCTACATCACACTCACGCAATTGAACTTAAAAGCCTTTAGTTTCGAGGATAGCAAACACCTAGAGGGGGGGGGGTGAATAGGTTTCTTAGTTTTTTAAGACTATCTTTTCTTTTGGTGTGTTGTGATTTAGTTATATATTACTTTGAAGACAATCACACAAAGCACACACAAGATTTATAGTGGTTCCCCATATTATGGGTACACCCACTGTCCCTCCCACCTTTTTAACAGCTTGTTAGACAAGGCACTTCTTTGAATCTCAGCTCCAAAGAGCTTACAACACAAATCTCGTAGGATCTCTCAGTCTCCTCCAAGACTTACCTCAGGCACAAGGCCCTACCTCAGATCAAGCTGCTTCTATAGCTTAGTGATCAACAGATCACCTACCTTGGATTAAATTAATAGTCATATACTCAGGATAGGAAGATAGCCCTACACTCAGAGAGTAAAACTCTCCTACAGCTCAGATCTGAACCAGATCCTACCTCAGGACAAAGGCCCTACCTCAGGCACACATGTCTTACAACTCAGATCTACACAAGGATCCTACCTCAGGCACATAGGCCCTATAACTTAGATAAACACAAGGATACTACCTCAGGCACACATGCCCTACAACTCAGATCCACACAAGGATCCTAACTCAGGCACACAGGCCCTATAACTTAGATCCACAACTGGATCCTACCATAGCCTTTATAAAATAGCCCTACACTCATATCGATTAAGATTCTACAGAATAAAGAGTTTTGTTGTTGTTGTTTTGACTCCAAAGAAGTTCTTTGAGTCTACTTCTTCCTGAGCAGAGTTAACTTAGCCCCAACTTCTTCTCAGCAACAAGAAAGTTTATCTTCAATAAACTGCTGCTTGTGTTGGAAGTATCTCAGGTATAAGGTCTCTGAACTTGTCATTGAAGACAAAGATTTGGAAGTTCTATATGCTCTTCAATCAGCTAACCTTGACTGCAAAAATTTGAAGGCTCTGCTTTGTCTTCTTTCTCAGAAAGCTTTTCTGAACTTGTTATAACTGGTGAAAATTGCTACAACTAACTGGAAGAACTTTTAGTCCTGTGGGTTTGAACTTCAGCTTCAAGCTCAACAATAATGGCGAGGGAGAAGACGATGAAGTTCCGCCTCTTTGCGAAATGATAAATCCTAACAGTTGTCTTTGCATCCGCCGAACTTATCCCTTTTATCTTCCGCCATCCAACGGCTATTTGACCCATGGGCCCGACTATGGTTGTTGACTGCAACCTAGATTTTGCAGAGAAAGACATGCAGTAGGCTTCCGATGCTATTTGACATGTACTATAGCTTTCCTGCAACATTTTGAAACTTTGCTGACTCATGCTGATGTCAGCATTTTCGGACTTAGCCATTTTCCCATTTTCATCCTAGGCGTTGAGTGCATTGAGTGAATGGCCTTCACTCAGCGCAAAAACCCTTAGTCAGAATTACTATTCTGCACTTCCTGGCATTGAGTCCATTGAGTGAATCTTCATCACTCAATGCTTCTGGACTTGGCCAATTTCTTCTACGCTGCTAGGCATTGAGTGCGTTGAGTGAACCTTCATCACTCAATGCCCCTGGACTTAGCAGTTTCTCTAAATGCCTGCCTTCTTGTTGAGGTGTTGAGTGAACTGGCTTCACTCAACACTTTTGTGCTTAGCCGTAACTTTCTTTATGATTGCGTTGAGTGAGCCTTTATCACTAAATGCTTTTGGCTTTGCCTGTCTTTTTGATTAGGCATTGAGTGAACTGGCTTCACTCAACGCTTTTGTACTTAGACAGATTTTTCTATCTACCTCTACTTATTCTTTGATTGATCATTGCTCTGTTGATGCCTTATTCTTTGGGGTGTTGAGTGAGCTATCCTCACTCAAAGCTTATTTATTCAGGCGTCGAGTGAGCTGTCTTCACTCAATACTTCTGGACTTAAGTCAAATTTCTTCCTTGCCAATGCTGAGGCTTTGACAGACTGTGTTGTAATCGACGCCTCTTATTATATGGCATTGAGTGAACTGCCTTCACTCAACGCCTGTGGACTTAGCCGCAAATCAACATTGCAAACCGTTGGGCTTTGACTGTCCCTTCTTTACTCAACGCTTTATGGCATCTGGCATTAAGTGAATTGTCTTCACTCAACGCTTGTGTACTTAGACCATTTTTAGTCTTTCCAGCATCCTTCCTTGGCATCTGACGTTGAGTGAACTGGCTTCACTCAATGCCTGTGGACATAGACAGATTTCAATCTCTCCACCTCTCTACATTGTGACCACCTGTCACAAACACTTAGACAACCTGTCTAAACTTGTTCCATGGAACATCCTGCACATGATGAACTTAAACAACATCAAATAATAATATGCTCTTAGTGTTGATGGTGATGCCTCTTCAAATCTAGGGAACATTGAGGGCAATATTCCCAATAGAACTAACTGTACCCATGATTCGAGAATAGCTTTGGTTAAGTTCTTAGCCATTGAGAAAGATCATCCTTTTACCTTACTCAAGAAATATAAGGCTAATAAACGTCAACACACATTCCTACGCTACTGTTTGATTCACACTAGATTCACCAATTTTGAGTGGAGTAAACAATATCTACACTAATAGAAAAATTATAAACTAAAAGCAAAAAGAGAAATCGAATCTATACAAATTTCTATATGAGACACGAGCTCTCGACTAGAAGCCCTACAGGAGTCAACATTTTACTTCACCTTACAATCCTAAGACAATACATTCATTTTTTGAAATCACACAAACAAAATGAATTTTACTCGCAACACACTAACGGTTAAGCACGCACTCAAGTGGGTGTTGTGGTGTGTAGTGAAAATGAAACAAAAACTAATAAAACTAAACTGAAAAAAATTCTTCTAGCATGACCTAGAAATGTGTAAGTGAGTGGGTAAAGAACAATATGGCTCGCCGCCAGACTTATACTAAGCAACAAAGAAATAAGTATAACAATTAAAATTAAATAAAGAGCTAGGGAAGAGATTACCCAATGCTCAACAAGTGAGCACACCAGAAGATGCATGTAAATGGGGTAGTCGCAGCATCACCCAACAAAAATATAAAATGAATACCTATATGGGCGAGCTCTGACAAAAACAAAAATAAATAGACAATCTAACAAGAAAAAAAACTAGTTAAACTAGATAAAGTAAAATGCATGAAAAAGTAAGATTAAGAGTGGGGTTATTGTCCTCCTAACAAGACCTATTTAGAACTATAAGAGCTCTAGCTAATGGGTCTATGGAAAGAAAAGTGAACATGTAACTATTCTAATATTTGTGTTGGTATCGTGTACCAATACAATGATAGAACTAATACCCCTCTACCTAAATAATCTTACCTACTCCTTACAGGTAAAGGGTAGAGAATGTAAGAAGAGGAGGAGGAATCCTCACTCATCTCACAAAAAATATCCTTTCCCCAAAAGGTTTCGTCAATAGGGAGGAATCAGGAGGAGAAGACAATGAATGGAGCTTCCACTATGGAGGAGGAATCAACCTCCTCACAAATGATGATTCTCTCATCATTGACTTGGGAAAAATGCACAAAAATCCTCCAGAAGTACCTATGAAGACTCAACCTGCACAGGCTCAGATAAAGAAAGGGATTAAGAAATAAAGGAGAAGAAAGACATAAATAATCAAACATCGGGGGAGTGGTCTCACTCCAGGTAGAATCTAATCATAGAACACTATCAGAATCATATGAATCATAGTGAGGGGAATTCGAGAGCTCAAGGTACTCGGTGTTGAGTTAGACCTCCTCATCGAATAAGGAAGTGCAAAGCTCCTTATTAGAAATGATTTCCTCCTCATCCCACCTCTGATCATCATTGTGTTCCAAGGAGTTACACTCCCCATCAGACAGAATAACAACCTTGTCCCACTTTGGCATAACCTGAGAAATATGCGGGCAGGTTCCTCCAAGGGTGAATCTAAAAGAGTTGACAAATGCGCAGGGAGAGAGGTCTCACACCGATCTGTAGAGAGGCAGATGGGAATATCCGCAGCAGTCCCCCATAGACAAGACAGTATTGTGAATATATCATCAACACCAGCAGGTACACTAGAGTGCGAAGGAGATGGGCCAACTAGAATATCAGGATCATCATCATTCTCTATATGGCATAGGAATTCTGCACAATCTTTCAATGCATGGTCGGTGCTCCGACAATACAAACATCATCTTCCATTAGTCCTCGGTCCTTGGGGGGCCGAAGAGGAATGTAAAAACGATAAATGTGGTGAAGAAGAGTCGACATAAGACTTGGGTATGGTGTATGAAGTACCGTAAAAGGATAATGCTCCATACACTGGTCCTCAAGAATTAAACCCACTATCTACAACAAGGCATTTATCACTACAATGATTATAAGCCCCACACCATCTACAACGAATATTAAATCCTGCGAATATGTTGCAAAGGGGGAGAATTCACCAATAGAAAAAATACTTTGCAAGAATTAACTACACATAAGCAAATAAAAATGAATGCCTTCTTTTGAAAAAATTACAAAATATATAAGAAAAAAAGAAATCTAAACAAAAAATTCTAATAACAAAATAGAGAAGAAAATTGTATATACAAATAGAAAAGGTCTTCCATCTCATGTATTCCTCTTCAGAAACTCAAACAACTATGTTCCCAATAACAGTGCCAAAAACTTGATGCGCAAACGACAAGCACACTGGTCACTCAAGTCCTATAAAATGACAGAATTTTCCCAAGTAACGATCTCACAAGGAACACAGTAAGGTGGAGTTAACTTTTGAGGAAGGACTTGAGGTTGAAGTCCTTAGGTTGGGCTTAAGAAGGGGGTTTAGCTTGTGATGCTGAAATAAAATAAAGTACATTAACAAACTACTATACATATCGTTATGCACTGGTTCACTTGGCGGGATGGAGACTATGAAGGCCGATATACACGGCTTCACAAGGTAGATGGATGAGTATGAAAGCATATGGAATAGTTTGCACAGGTGGATTGATACTTTACAGACCGCTATGGACTACTTCGCTTGGCGGATTGTTACACAAGCCATTAACAATGCTTGGCTTGGCAGATGGAAGAGTGGGCTTACAGAATGGACTGCGGGGTGATGGTGGAATGGCGGCACACTTGAAGCACAAACTAAACTAACAATTATTTTCACAAACATGAAAATAACATTACAAATAATAGGTTAGTTGGCATTCATCATCAAAATGTAAAGATTACAACATACAACATCAAACAAGTAGGAGAAAAATGCAAGGGACACAACCGAATAATGAGGCTTGTTGTAGATTCATGGCAGGAGTCATCGGATCATCAATCCACCTCCTAGCTCAGTCCAAACTATCGTTTGGGGAAGAAGAGGGTTGTCACTTCCTCCTAATGGACCAGTGTTCTCTGATAAACTACAATCCCTCATGGAAGAACTCCTTGTTTAACATTGAAGATGAGTGTAGAATCCTCTCCATGAAGTGCATGGATGATGTGAAGTTGCCTAGGGTAAAGACCTCAAGGAAGGTAGAAGAAAATGGAGGAATCGCCTCCTCCGGTGGGAGAAATCACGGCTTGTGCGGGAGCTCCAAATGACTTAAAAATGTGTACTTAAATATAAAACACATCAGAAAATCCTTCGTGCACAACCTAATGCACGGGTGGAGCTAACCATGTGAGAAGGAATTGAACAGGCAGAACAAAAACGTGATTTTTTAGACAAAAATAATTTGCCCGTGCATTTTAATCACGCACTGGCAAAATAGCCCGTGCATGAAGAAAACACACTAGCATAAACAGAACGATAGATTTTCATGATTTTGAGAGGTATGAAGATGCACGGTCGACCTGAACGTGCGCGAAGGTAAACACACGACCGTTTAATCTATAAAATTGAAAAATAACATAAATTTTTACACAAAAGAGAGAAGATGGTCTAATTTTTCTCACGCATGGTCAAAATTGACCGTGCGCAAATAAAATGCACGAGCTAGGGTAGATACCAATTTTATGCATTATAGGAATCACACAATCGTAGAAATCGTGCGTCAAGGAAATACACGACCGAGCCATTTCTCCAAGTAATAATTCCAAAAGAATGGGGATCTACCCACCAACAATTTAAACCAATAAGTTGGGGCACAGGTCACCAGCACACAGAACAACCAAAAACAAATAAATAAAGACATATGGAGCACCATGTGTTTAACCACAGCAGAGTAGTGCGTAATTGCACACCACATTGGGCCAAAATATACAATTCATGTGAGAATCATGAATAAGTGAAATATAAGCACTAATAACCTGAAAGTGAAGTGCATGTGCGTGAAAATGAGCCCAGATGAGTCTGAAAAATCTTATAATTATAGGACTCATCAATTATAATCGGGATGAGGCAACCTCAGTTAGCTTTTGGAAGCCTGTGCATCGTACTAATGCTGGCCCAGTTGCCATCATTGACCAGGGGAATTTTGGTTACACAAAAAATTAGGGTGATTCCTTACACTCAGGTTATAAGCATTTGAAAATGGATAGAACTTTTTTGGTTGTTAACATAATTGATAGTTTCCTCAAAATTCATATTTGAAAATTCATTAGAGAGCTCACCTAAGGGGCATTCATAAGAGTGATGCCCGGGGTTCCCATATCCATGAGAATATATCTCCGTGATTGGAGCGTAGATAGTGGTAGGACACCTTAACAACGCTAAATTCTCAAATGGAGATGGTGTTATTTCAGCAGGTTGCACCGAAGAACAAACTTTAAATAACCCCACGATCCCCAGGGGGTATTTCTTCTCGCAGTCTAGAATAAACTATGGGAGGCGGTGTCTTAGAGGGTTCTGAGGACGTCCTCAGGTGTATGATTCATCTGGGCCCCTCCTGCAGCATCATCAATTATAACATGATAGTTCGGCTCAATGGAAAATGGAAATTTTCCACAAGATTCCTAGCCTGAAACTTATGCTGGGGATACATTCTTAAGAGGTCCAAGAGCCTTTCCCAAGCCTCATCAAGGGTCCCTTCACTATTTTGGTGGAAAGGTGCAATTTCATACCTTATGCTTACTATCTTCTCGATCAGATCAAACTTGGCGAGGAACTTCAAAGACAAAGCATGCCAAGTAGTGGTGGATCCGGGTGGGATAGTGTGGAGCCATGCTTTGGCATTGTCGTGTAAGGAGAATGGGAAAAGCCTCAACTTTATAGTATCTTTAGAGATACCAACATAACGGAAAGTTCTGAAAATTTTAGAAAACTCGACCAAGTGAAGAAGGGGAGCTTCACTCGGCAACCCAGAGAATTGGGCATTGTTGTGAATAATGTTTATGATTGTCTGCTTGACCTCAAACTAGTTATTGGTGATTGTCGGGACAAACCTTGGATAAACACTAGTAATAGTGGTGATCGTATAGTCCTGCATTATCCTAAGCCTCGACTGGATCACATCTTATTGCCAGCAACTTGAATAACTTGGGGCTCAACCTCTCCTCTGTCATCATGCATTGTTCCTGATTACTTACATTGCAATAACACCTCTATGGACGCATGCCTCATCCATTCTTTCTCAGGATCATATTCAGCTATCTCACCAGGGCCATGACCCTGTATATAAACAAAGAAGAACCAGAAATCAAATATAACAAATCCTTATAACTATTTTACAAATGGAAGAATACACGACACCAACATTCCCCAAAAATGATGCCAAAAACTTGATGCACCCAAGACAAGTTTTTCGATCATTCACGTAATATAAACTAGGGAGATTTGCTGAAGTATTGATCTCGAATGAACGCAGGTTAGGGTGTGTAATTTCGTCATTTAGAAAAGTAATTGTAAAGAATTAAACTAAAAACAAAGGCTTTGGATTTGTTTTGCAAGTTAAAATAAAAATATAAACTGTTGGCTTGTTTTTATGTTGACTAGGTCAACAATTTATTTTATGTTTTATTGTGAAATGGCGGAGGAGAGAGAGTAAGAATCTTTATTGTAATAATTTAAGGGTGGCCAGGTGGCGGGCCCCAATTAGGTTGTATTTCCTATAAATATCTGCTAGCTGTAGTGTTAATGATATAGTTGAAAAGTTATTTCCTCATCTTTGGTTTGTTCTCTGGCAGAGAGAAAAGACAGCGAGAGAGAGAGTGTAAAGGAGAGAGAGAGAAAGAGAAGTCAGCGAGAGAGAGTTTTATATTACATTATCTCCCGTAGAGAGAGAGTGTGTAAAGGAGAGAGAGAGAGAGAACACAGCGAGAGAGAGATAGAGAGAGGAAGCTGGCGGGAGAGAGAGAACACAGCGAGAGAGAGATAGAGAGAGGAAGCTGGCGGGAGAGAGAGAGCACAGCGAGAGAGAAATAGAGAGAGGAAGCTGGCGGGAGAGAGAGTGAGGCGAGAGAGTTAGAGAGAGAGTGTTTTAATTGGAGAGGCGAAATAGTTCCCGCAGGCATTGTTTTTCTCTCCCTGTTCTCGCCGTGGTGGTGTTACTCTCGCCGGAGTTCTGGTGCAGGAGGTGGAAGCCTGGTAGTCTCGCCGGAGTAAGGGCACTCGCCGAGGAGGTGTCAAGCGCTGCGGAAGCTCTCGCAAGAAGCTCTCGCAAGAAGCTCTCGCAAGAAGCTCTCGCCATCATTGTTCTCGCCGCAACAGTGTTCTCGTCAAAGTGGTTTTAGCCGGAGTAGGCGCACTAACGTTTCCAACAGTTGGTATCAGAGGCAGGTTGCGACCCTTGGAGTAGTTCGGAAGCGAGGTGACAAGTCGAGATGGAGACAGGAGGAGCGATGCCGGGGCAAGTCCCCAAGTTGACGAAGACCAACTACGGCAATTGGAGCATCCAAATGAAGGTGTTGCTCGCCTCGAAGGAGCTATGGGAAGTAGTCGAGGACGGCTATGAAGAGCCTGATGCTGAAGCAGAGGCGACATTGACCAACGCGCAGAGAACGGCGTTGAGGGAAGCGAGAAAGAAGGATAAGAAGGCATTGTTCACCTTATACCAAGGAGTGGATGAAGCCACCTTTGAGAAGATCTCGGAGGCAGTGAGCTCAAAAGAAGCATGGGAGGTGTTGCAACGCTCCATGCAAGGAGTAGACAAGGCGAAGAAAGTGAAGCTGCAGTCTCTCCGGGGAGAGTATGAAATGCTGAGGATGCAAGCCACGGAGAAGGTTGGAGACTTTGTGACCCGTCTGCGGACGCTCACAAATGAGATGAAGAGAAATGGAGAAGCGATAGATGATGTGAGTCTCATGGAGAAGCTCCTGAGGGCCATGTCAAGGAAGTTCCGACATGTAGTGGTGGCAATCGAGGAGTCAAAGGATCTCACCCAGATGACCGTAGATGAGCTTGTAGGCTCATTGCAAGCTCATGAGTACAGAATGCAGCAGGATGATGACGAAGCGAGTGGCTTGGGAAAAGCACTCCAGACCCAGTTGAACTTTGGGGAAAGCTCAGGAAGAGGAGGCGGCCAGCGTGGCCGAGGTCACCAAGGCAGAGGCCGAGGTAGAAGAGGAGGTAGAGATCAAGGGAGGAATCAAGGTTTCCAAAGAGAGGCGGAGCGACCTCAAGGAGGTTGGCAAGAAGGAAGAGGAAGAGGAAGAGGCCAAGGAAGAGGCCGAGGAGGAAGAGCCCAAGTTCAGTGTTACAACTGCAACAAGTTTGGGCACATGAGCTATGACTGTTGGGCTCCGAGGAAGACAGAAGAAGCCAACCATTATGCGGAGGCTAGGAACAATGGGAACAATGCTGGGGGTAGAGACCCAATGATGTTCTTAACCTACCGAGGTGTGGAAGAAGGAAGGAATGAAGTGTGGTACCTGGACACAGGGGCGAGCAACCACATGTGTGGAGATAAGGAGATGTTCTCTAACCTTGAACCCAGTGGGGGTGAAGTTAGCTTCGGGGATGCTTCGAAGATTTCCTTGGAAGGAAAGGGCCTGGTGGTAGTGAAACTAAACGGGGAGAGAGTACACCTGATTGATGTGTACTATGTGCCAGGGTTGAAGACCAACATCTTAAGCATTGGGCAGTTAGTGGAGAGAGGCTACTGCGTGCAGATGAAGGATGGGTCTCTGGCAATGAAGAATGATCAAGGGAAGGAGGTAGTGAAAGTGAAGATGACGGCAAACCGTCTCTTCACGCTGAAGATGGATGCTCAAGAGACGGCTTGTCTCGCGAGAACAAAAGAAGAGGAAGAAGCATGGTTATGGCATCATAGGATGGGTCATTTGGGCTTCACAGGGTTGAAGCTGCTATCCCACTCCAAGATGGTGGCAGATCTGCCTATGATCTTCCCTCCGCAGAAGGTGTGTGAGGCGTGCATGAAGGGAAAGCTCAAGAGGCAGACATTCGAAGGAGGAAAGTCCTGGAGAGCAAGGCGGCAACTTGAACTGGTTCACTCGGACATTGCGGGTCCGTTTGAGACCACCTCAATAGGCGGAAGCAAGTACTACATCACCTTCACGGATGACTATAGTCGGAAGTGTCGGGTGTATTTTCTGAAAGAGAAGTCTGAGGCCCTTGACAAGTTCAGGGAGTTCAAAGCAATGGCCGAGAAGGAGAGTGGGCAACCATTGAAGGTGCTTAGGACAGATCGAGGTGGGGAGTACACCTCGAGGCTGTTCGATAGTTTCTGCAAGGAGAATGGGATATCACACCAGCTGACGGCATCATACTCACCGCAGCAGAACGGAGTGGCAGAGAGGAAGAATCTCACCATCATGAACATGGCGAGAAGCATGGTGAAGGAGAAGGGGCTACCGAAGATGTTCTGGGCGGAAGGAGTGCAATGTGCGGTGTATCTACTGAACAGATGCCCCACAAAGAGTGTGAAGTTCATGACGCCGTTTGAAGCATGGAGTGGCTGGAAGCCGAGTGTGAAGCACCTAAGGGTCTTCGGGTGTGTAGCTCATGCTCACATCCCGGACCAGAGGAGGAAGAAGCTCGATGATAGAAGCGAGAAGTGCATCTTCGTGGGCTATGCTCCGGAGAGCAAGACGTACATGTTTTACAACTCGGTGACTGGGAAGGCCATAGTCTCAAGGGACGTGGTGTTTGAAGAAGACTGCTGCTGGAGCTGGGATGAGCAGACAAGGAACATGAAGGGGATGTTCTTTGAAGATGAGGAAGAAGGTGGACATGAAGCGGAAGCTGAGGTTGGTGGAGCTGAGCCACCATCACCACCGAGTGGGAGTTCAGGGGGAGCTTCTACCCCCTGCTCAAGTGGAACAAGTACAAACGGAGGAAGTCCTAGTGGAGCGAGCACTAGCCGAGGCAGTTCTGACCGTCCTCAACCTAGGATGAGGAGGTTGGATGAGCTTTACGAGGAGAAGGCACCGACTCTTAACAATTTCTCTTTATATTGTTTGTTGGCAGATTGCGATCCGCGCTCCTACGACGAAGCTGCCCAGGAGAAATCTTGGAGGACGGCGATGGATGCTGAGATAGCTTCCATAAAGAAGAATGACACTTGGAGGCTGGTTGATCCACCCGCTGGCCACAAACCCCTCGGGGTGAAGTGGGTCTACAAGATTAAGAAGAACAAGGATGGAGCTGTGGAGAAGCACAAGGCTAGGCTCGTTGTGAAATGCTACAGGCAAGTCCAAGGAGTGGACTACGACGAGGTCTATGCCCCAGTGGCGAGGATTGACACCATCAGGTTGATCATCGCACTGGCAGCTCACTATGGGTGGACAATCATGCAAATGGATGCGGTGGCGGCGTACTTGAATGGCTACTTGGAGGAGGATGTGTACATCGAGAAGCCTCCAGGGTATGTAGTGAAGGGCCAGGAGAAGAAAGTGTGCAAGTTGAGAAAAGCATTGTACGGGCTGAAGCAAGGGGCAAGAGCTTGGAATGGGAGGATAGATACATTCCTCCAAAAGCATGGCTACGTGAAGTGCCCATATGAGTATGCTCTATACATGAAGGTGGAGAAGAGTGGGGATATCATGATCTTATGTCTATACGTCGAAGAGTTCAAGAGGCTGATGAAGAAGGAGTTTGAGATGACAGACCTAGGAGAGCTGAGTTACTTTCTAGGGGTGGAAGTACAGCAGAGAGAAGATGGGATCTTCATCGCGCAGAAGAAGTACGCGGAGGAGATCTTGAAGAAGTTTAGGATGGAGAATAGCAAGCCTATCTCCACTCCTGCTGATCCCGGAACGAAGTTGAGGAAGGACTCGAAGGAGGAAGGAGTTGACCCAACCATGTTCAAGAGTCTGGTTGGGAGTCTAAGGTATCTGACTTTCACCAGACCGGACATCATGTATGCGGTGGGGGTCGTGAGCAGGCACATGGAGGAACCTAAGCAGGACCACTTCACAGCAGCGAAGAGGATCCTGAGGTACGTGAACAGGACTCAGGATCATGGCTTGATGTACTCATCTGGAGGAGAGTTGAAGCTAGTCGGCTACTCGGATAGCGACTACGGAGGAGATGTGAACGACCGAAAGAGCACTTCCGGGTATGCGTTCAACATGGGAACCGCGACGTTCTCATGGAGTTCTAAGAAGCAGGCTACTATAGCCTTATCATCTTGCGAGGCGGAGTACATCGCAGCGGCGGCATGCGCTTGCCAAGCTATCTGGCTGAGAAATCTTCTGGAAGAGTTACATCATGTGCAGGATGGCCCAACGACATTGTTAGTGGATAACATGTCCGCCATCCAGCTCGCGAAGAATCCTGTGCTGCATGGGCGCAGCAAGCATATCGAGACGAGGTATCACTTCCTTCGCGAGCAGGTGGAGCAGAAGACGGTGGAAGTTGTGTATTGCCCAACCGAAGAGAAGATCGCGGATATATTCACCAAGGCGTTGAAGGTGGAGACGTTCGAGAGGCTCAAAGGCAAACTCGGCATGTGCTGCCAAGTTTGAGGGGGAGTATGTTGGCTTGTTTTTATGTTGACTAGGTCAACAATTTATTTTATGTTTTATTGTGAAATGGCGGAGGAGAGAGAGTAAGAATCTTTATTGTAATAATTTAAGGGTGGCCAGGTGGCGGGCCCCAATTAGGTTGTATTTCCTATAAATATCTGCTAGCTGTAGTGTTAATGATATAGTTGAAAAGTTATTTCCTCATCTTTGGTTTGTTCTCTGGCAGAGAGAAAAGACAGCGAGAGAGAGTGTGTAAAGGAGAGAGAGAGAAAGAGAAGTCAGCGAGAGAGAGTTTTATATTACATTATCTCCCGTAGAGAGAGAGTGTAAAGGAGAGAGAGAGAGAGAGAGAACACAGCGAGAGAGAGATAGAGAGAGGAAGCTGGCGGGAGAGAGAGAACACAGCGAGAGAGAGATAGAGAGAGGAAGCTGGCGGGAGAGAGAGAGCACAGCGAGAGAGAAATAGAGAGAGGAAGCTGGCGGGAGAGAGAGTGAGGCGAGAGAGTTAGAGAGAGAGTGTTTTAATTGGAGAGGCGAAATAGTTCCCGCAGGCATTGTTTTTCTCTCCCTGTTCTCGCCGTGGTGGTGTTACTCTCGCCGGAGTTCTGGTGCAGGAGGTGGAAGCCTGGTAGTCTCGCCGGAGTAAGGGCACTCGCCGAGGAGGTGTCAAGCGCTGCGGAAGCTCTCGCAAGAAGCTCTCGCCATCATTGTTCTCGCCGCAACAGTGTTCTCGTCAAAGTGGTTTTAGCCGGAGTAGGCGCACTAACGTTTCCAACATAAACTACACTAACTCGGGTCGCTAATACTGCTTCGCTTGGTGAATGTAAACTTTGCAAGCCATTATGCACTACTTCAGTATGCGGATGGGTGAGAAGGAAGGCAGTTGGATGGATCGCACAAGCAGAATGAGGGTCAATAACACCTCGTCGCAAAGCACTACACTAGCAATTTCTTGTGTAGCAACTCACACATTGGCATGAGGAAAATGCAAAATGGAGGCGCTCCTCACTTTACACAAACCACAAAGAATTCCACATAGACATGGAAAAATAACATTATAAAAAGATTAGGGTTTGAGCAAATCATCTATGCAAAAAAATATTCAAAGGGAAAATGACTACAACAAAGAGGAGGCAAGAACACAACCAAAGCATGAAGACTCGTCGGAGATTCACGACCAAAATTAGAGGTTTGTGAATCCTCGTATGTGCTCAGTATTTGACTGTCGTCTGGGGTAGAGAAGGGCAATCACTACCTTCAAATGAGCTCGTCTTCTTTGTCAATCACCTTCAGTCACGATCTCGCCGGAGAACTCCAATTATGTAGCAAGAAATCCCTTTAAATGGAGCTTGGAAGCACGCGAATGATGGAGGAGACCAAGTGGATTCCCTATCCTTGGATTTACATGAAGAATGCGGTCAGAGCATTTCCCGATGGTGGGCGGCAAAGGAGAGGAAGATGAGGTCTGGAGAACCCTGTGGCATGAAAAAGAAAGAAGGATCATCAAGATGGTGAAAGTTTGTGCTTAAATATGAAATTATTAGAAAATTGGTCATGCACGGTTGAACGCACAATCATGCGATCAAACCATGCAAAATTTACGAGAAAAATTTCACTACAGGACAAGGATCCCGCTCGTGCGATTTCACATACACGGTTGTAACAACCGTGCATGAATAAATACACAAAGGTAGTGACAAAAGTATGATTTTCAGGCCGAACACAATCTGGTGTGATTTTCTTCTCGCACGGTTGAATCCAACCATGCATTAAGAAAACTCATGACCAATAAAAACATAAATTTTTTATGGAATGCAGGTCGCTCTTGCAATTTGCTCTCGCACGATTGGAATCAGCCGTGCGGGACCAAAACGCACGAGTGATGGCAGAACCCCAAATTTCAGCACAATAGTCTCACACGAGGAAAATAGCCAGTGCATAAAGGAATTCACACTGTCGCGCAGTAATGAAAATCTTCACCCTAATCCAAGACGAGTGAACACACGGGCAAAACTCCCGTACATGATGGAAATCACGTGACTGCGAAATACACAGAATTCCTAAGAGGGTTTGGGCTCTGCCCCCATATGTTTAAAACTACAATAAGAACAAAAAAACGAAGAGCACCATGTGCTTAACCCCAACAAAAGTGAGCACAATTGCAGACCAAAATGAGCAAGAAGTGAACTTAATGCACAATTGAGGCAAAAGTGAAATATAAATGATTATGAGCCAAATTTTAAGTGCTTGTGCGTGAAATCTAGCCCAGATGAGTCCGAAAAACCCTTTAAATATTAGACTCATCAAGGACGCCGATAACGAGCTTGATACGTAGATCGAGAGATTGAAATCAGATTCCATGTCTCCTCAGATTGTCATCGCATCGTCGTCCACTATGCTCACTTCGCTAGGGAGGAGGATGAGGAGAGCAGAAGAAGAGCTGGAGGAGACATTATTTCCAAAGAGCGACCTCACTGCGAGTAATTACTAAAAATAATTTGATACAAAATATTGGTAGGAATTAAAAAGGAAAGTATTGACCTATTTATTTCCAAAGAATTCCTCGACGATCTCGGGCCTTCAGAAAGGACTTGAGGATACAGTTGCGTGCATAACCTGCCTGGAGGATGGGATAGAGGTGCTGAAGCAGAACGACGCACGCGACACTGTACTGGCTTTGCGGTCTGAGACCCATGCAATGGCCCAGGGCTCGACCCCTCTAGAGGACGCCATCTAAAAATATGTGCGGAAAGGTTATAGAGGACATCCACGCTATTCACGTACTGATCGCGAAGTTGAACAAGTGTCATGGGGGCGTGTCTAGCTTGCTTTCCTAGATTACTAATAACTTGGCGTTCATGGGCGTGGGGCGGGTGTCTGGTGAGGAAACTTATAAAAAATGAGGGGAGAAATTTTATGTTTGTAATAATTAACCTGATGTGAATTGACAATGCGCGTACGCGCGAACTTTAAAAGGCATACACTTTATATGCTTGTCGTACTCTGTGTACGAAAAGTTTCTATTTTTTTTGGTAATGTGCTAGCCTAAAACTTTCTTGCTAGTGAGAAATCACATGACACCTTTATTTTTGTAGGATAGATAGTGACCTTATTAAGTGGTTACCAAGAACAAACCTCTTGGTAAATAAGTGTCCGTGGTGTTTCGTGTTTTAACTAAAAAGGGCGATTCTTATAAAAAGGTCTGCTACTCCTCTTTTTCGTCAGATACCTTCGAGCACTACGGAGAATATGCGAGCTCTTGAAGTTGGGTCTACCTGCATGGACTTCGCGGTAGCCTTCAAGCTGCATGAGCCTTCCATAATTAGATTCCCCGATGAGGAGTTTGACAACCATCTCTTTCACATTTGCGTATATCTCTATTGATATGTCGCGTGACTTCTAGATCCTGTCAAGTACCTCCACTCGATGTTTATCGATTATCTAGTCCTCCCCTTCAAACACTTCGATGCGAGATGGAACATTCCTATATTCTTAGAGATGGTGGAAGTGCTTCACCATTATGGGCTAATCCCCATGCACCTCACTTATAACTCCATCACGGTGAAGACCTACTTCTTCATCTTTTTACAGCTTCAGAGAGTCTGGTTTAGCCTAATAGTGTTCAGGTGGCTATTTTATGTTTACTTGCTCTTAAAGGGGCAGTTGTATATTAGATCAAGCAAGTTGTAGGTCCTAAACATTGGGAACAAAGTTCATGAATGGAAAGTGAGGTTTGTTATATTAAAGGTTAACTTCAGAGGGTTGAGCACCTACCCCTACCCATCCATAGAGGACGACTTCTAGAGCTTGCCGGTCGAAGGAATGGAGAAGATTATCATGTAGTTCTACGAGAATACCCCCTTAGATGTCATACACTACACTTTCCGCCATGGAGAGGTGGCTGATATGGATACGCGAAAATGTAGGATTTTGATTTATAAAAATTGTCATACCTGCGGGCTCTTACTTTCCTTTTCACAGTCGTTCTGCGGGTTCCTGTAGAGAAACCCTTCGAGCCACCGATCAAAGTATTGACTGCCATGGTGAAAAGGAAAGTCACCACCCAAAGTTTGTCCGCACCTCAACGGGAGCCATCATCCCCACACAGGGGTTGTGCGAGATCCCCAATTAGGCGAAACCAGAGGTCAACGCGTACTATCTCGGCTGGCGATCGAGACCCTCCCTCAGATGGCAAGTTCTTGATGTACAGTCTTGACAACCCACTGATGCTCTGAGGTGTAAGTGTAGTAATGCTGAGTACAAGCCTTTCATCCTAGATGGAAAAGAAGGAAACAACTCCACACTCCTTAGCAATCTCTTCTATGGCCATTTGTGAAGAGGAAATCACATAGATGAGGAGCATTCCCCAACACCAGCTGACACAGAGGGAGACAATGACTTCGTTGAGGGCACAGACATACAATACTACCAGCTGGCGAACTCTAGATCAGACTATGTATGCCCTGTGGTTGTCCAAGGAGAAGGTCGCGTTCCTACAAAATCTATTGAAGGTAATATTGAAAGAACTTAAAACTGTGATTCTGCAAACATTGAGCGCGATCCCCTAATAGTCCTTTTATGTCTGTCAGGCATGTTTGTCCACGGAGAACCCAAAATTTGAGATGGATATATTAAAGACTGGATAGTATCTGGGAAGATCACCTTAGAGCGCGCGTGGGACTTGGGCCTCTTTAAGCTTGATTTTGCATGCATTTAATATGATGGGTTATTCCCGGAAGATGCAGAGCCAGATGCGTTCGATATTTATATGGTTTTTATGACTCATCTGGGATAGACTTCACACACTTTCACTTCACTTTTGAATCACTATTGTGATTATTTCGCTTGTTTCACATATTTAAACGAAATGCAGTTTTTAGGCCCATTGGGGTGTGCATTGGCGCATCTCGTTGCTAGGGGTAAGCGCTTGGTGCTACCCATCTATTTTTATGTGTTTTAAAATCTTTTTTTTGCATATGCTAGAGGTGTGCTCTATGCTAGATATTTTGTTGTGAAGGTGGTTAGATACCCCTTGTTACAACATTTTCTCTGTAGACATTGCATGGTGGTACGTTTCTATTGACGCATGATCACTTCGACCATGTGATGCCAACATGCTCCCCATATGGTTGATCTGCTTGGGCCATGCGATTTGCTCTCACACGGGCTGTTTTCCCGTGCATGAGCAAATCATACGACCACGTATTTTTGTCTGAAAAATTATATTTAATACTCGTGCATTTGCCTCATGCACGATTGGATTTAACTGTGCGGAAAGGAAATCACACGATCTTTGTTTTGGCCTTGATTTTAAAAGTTTTGTCCAGCTCCGTGTCTTTTGACCCCACATGAGCGGCTTGCCCATGCATGGTAAAATTGCACTCTAGACTGGGCCATCCTTGACTGTAAATTTCTCATGATCCACGCACGATCATGTCTTCGATCATGCATGCCCAATTTTTTGAATGTCTACTATTTAAGCTATGGGAGTCACCCTAATTTGCGGGAACTAAAGTTTTTTGCATGGTAAGGTTTAGCGTCTCCCCCTTCGCCCCTCCATTGCTGCTCACCATCGGGACGAGCTTTGTACTATTTCTTCTTGCCAATCTAAGGACGGTTCACTTGCCGAACGTTACCGTTGCCAGGGAACGCAGGCATTATGTGAATCTGTTGTTTAGGAAATTGTTGCAAGTATTGTTGTTTTTAAATTTGTTGTTGTAAGTCTATGTAGGGGTGTATCTCTAGTGAGCTTGTTGAATTAGATCTTAAGATTGAGCGAACGCTGCGTGCATGCCACCATGATGCTGCTGCACTGGATGATATTAGGAACAATGAGAATGATAAAAAGGGAGAGGACATGCCCCTAGTCGGGCAAGCTGTCGATGAACAAGATGTGTTCAGGCCAAATCCCCGGATGATATGTAAGTACACCACTCCTACTGTTGGGAGTGTGTACCCTGGCTTTGGTCCAACTATTACTAAAAATCAGTTTGAGATCAAGTCGGATATCCTGATCATCATTTTGCAAAAATTCCCAGTTCTCAGGGATGGCAAGTGTAGATCCTTATCTTCACTTGACAGAGTTCTCCGAAATCTGTGGGACATTCTTTTATGCTGGTATCTTTGATGAGACGATGAAATTAAGACTGTTTCCAATCTCCTTATGTGACAAGGAAAAAGTTTGGCTCCATACAATTTCACTAGGAGCCGCTACTACTTGGGATACTTTGTCATCGCTCTTTCTTGATAAGTTCCATCTAATTGATAGGGTTGTTAGTGTAAGACCCCCCCCCCCCCCCACCTGGAACACAAGACATGACCTAGGGGATTCTTATGCCCAGAATAGCCGACTTGCAGTAGCGTCAACACACGTGATAACATGTACCATTAGATGCCTATCCTACCGACCAAACCAATATCATCCATGCCAACCCAACATAAAGAATATAAATAGAAGTCAAAATCCACACAAGTATATAGTCCAAACGAAGTACAATAAAAATAAGAAGCAACACCAGCTTCTATAATATTATAGTACACAAGTCACCAACGGCAGTGAAGGTATGATCGTATCATGCCCTATCACCTTGGACTGGCTTCCCTCCTGTATGACCTGCTGCTGTTGCTGCTCTATCTGTGGGGTTTCCTCCTTAAATGGAAGATGTAGCAACTATTAGTCATAAATACTAAGTGGCTATCATATCCGCTCACCATGGTAGCTCTTAGACACCAGGCGGTAGGAGGATAAATGGTACAATATATATAATTACAGAAGCAGTAAGTATAAGAAGATGGTATAATACAAGTCATGAGTAGTAACATCAGTAGTGTATAACAATAATTACATCATTCAATCATACCAATTAAGCAAGAGTCTATATCATTCAATCACAACAAGTCTACTTCTATAATAGAAATGTAACTTAACTTATGAAAATGCACATACAGATTTATAAGTTAAGGATCGGCTTAACAGTAAAGTAACTTATCATATAAGAGTGACCATATAAACTTATGTGATAAGGATCTTGTGTAATGAAATGTAATGCGAAGTTATGAATGCAACATGATGACTCACCTATGCTCACACACCCACACTACTATGTCGACCCAGACATATAGTTTCTACTTTTCGAGCAGGTAGCTAACCTCTCGGGCGACATCCGTTGTGGCCAGATAGTGAGATTAGAGTGGTCTTCTCCACTACTAGGCTGGTCTCCACTCTACCTGGCCTAGGCCTCCGTACGCCTCAACACTAAGAACACAACAATGGAGCCCATGCATAGTATGGCTTAGAGGAGTCTTAGGTAGATGTGCACCAAGAACATAACCTAAACTGGCCTATCGGTATGGCACGGAAGGAGCCTATGGGAGCATATCACCACAGGACAGAGCCCAATTGTCCACTTGGCACGGAAGGAGCCTCGGGAGTGGGCACCGAGGACCAAGCCCAACCATCCAAAATCTATATCTAAACTCTAATCGGTGTGATGACTAGCAAGCATGTAGACCTACCATACTATCCTTAACCTAGGATTATGACACCGCGTGTCATCTCACAGCGCATGCAACTCCACTTGGCCATGATATCATATCAAGGGCTCCAACCGAGTCCCTTCTCATCATTTCCAATCCAGTGCTCAAAAGCACTCCAGGGCTCCACACCGAGTCCCTTAACATCATTACCAATCCAGTCTGGTCAAATACTCACGCACTACAACCCTTACACATTTTCGTCCTCCCATTACCCAAGGGTTTATTATACACACAGGTGGAATGCCACCTTATACAACATACAATCACGCACTGCTACCCATAGGGATACACAACTCTAAGCAGTGGACTATACTTATTGTCCCTTACTATAATTGAGATCTCGATTCAACAATTCCATTGCCATGAGATTACCTCATCCGTTTCCTTTCTTGTAACCAAGAATTCCCAAAAACTTATGCTTTCATATAATTATCACAGTCATTATGATGATATTTCACATATATCTTTCAGTATGGTGACATATTTATAGGTTACACATTCAGTCATCCTATACCATTCATCGAGTTATTATCACTCACAACCTTACCAGATTTCACAAGTATTTCATTGCTACAATCAAATCTCATCAAACCATTTGTTCACTAAATTCTTCCAAACCATTTGTTTTTCTCTACTGCAAATAACTAGGTTCATTCCAAACCTCAACATCATCTTGCTTTGTTCCTTGTACCTAGTCCAAACCCGATTAAACACTAACCCAAAAGCAGCCTGCAAATAAGTTGTTACTATGCAGCAACTTCTACTGGACATTCCCGGAGCTACAAATCTCGTATGAAGACGCGTATCCATCCATTGGAAAGGTCCTTCCGAGGACTACAACTTTTGTATTCAGCCCAATAACTAGATCCGACCTACAAATCAGCTTCAAATCACTCTCGAAAATAACGTCGAAGTCAGCTGCGCACAGAAAATATCTTCTGCACGCCTCTCAAAGCCAAACAAATGACATCCGTTCATCTTCTTCCTTTAGTTATTTCTACAAGTTTACATCTAGTCCTTCATCCTACCTTATTCACCCTCAATAGACCATTTCTTTTCACTAAACCAAGTACATCACCTTCACAATGAAGAGAGGAGAGGTTGAAGACAAACCCCTAGGACAAGGTCCTAGCATGGTCTCTTCCTAGGAGATCTTCATCACGCACAAGTCAAACTCTTTTGAGTCAACATCTCCCCTATATCATAACTAAAGATCTAGCACCAAGGGAGAGGGTAGGAAGCTCATCTCGTTTCCGGCCAAGGATCTCGTCACTCTCCAGCTTTTTCCTCGTCGGTATCGTTCCTCCCGGACGAAATTTCTTCCTCCTGAAAATTCGAATCTGGCATCTACTTCATTCCCATCGGGTTCGAAAAGTAATGGCTCGACAAGAAGAATGAAGTGATGGCTAGGGTTTCCCATTTCTCTTTTTTATAACAACGTATTAGGGTTAGGTTACCTTGCAACGTGTCGTCTCCTCAATTGTCCACCCATTATTACTTAAATTAAGTCCTATTGAAAAAATCGGTCCAAGGAGACACCCAACGTACATCCCGAAGTTTGGTTCAGGCCGTATGTACAAGACAACAAATTCTGCATGTGCCGCAAAATCCTCTAAGGTAAATTCGTTGAATATCCCTCTTCATACTCGACGAATCGGTGAGTCCCATTATATAATCTCGATGAATCAATTACCACATTCACTGAACTATTTAAGTCATTCTCGACGATACACGATGAATAAAACTAAAATCCCGTCGAATTACTTCAAGTTCTTTTCGACGGATTCGTCGGATATCCTTGACAATATCTGACGAATTTTCTTAAATAGATTTTTCCTAAGCCTCTCTCGACGAATTCATCGAATTTCCTTGATGATATCCGACAAATCATCCTTTATTCCACCGAATTTTCTCCAAGTCTTTCCTACCAAATTCGTTGAATATCACTCGATGAATTCGATGGGTTTATCCGGCGATACTCTATGAATTCCCTACCCAAAAATTCCTATGTCAAAAGCTTCGTATGCATCGAGTATCACTCGATGCTCGTCGAAAGGTGTCGTTGCTACTCGACGATACTCGACGATTTCCCATTAGCTGAAATTATTCTAAGTCTAATTCTCTTAATATGTCGAGTATCACTCGGCACCAGCCAACCAGTCAACTTACTTGACGCCTGTCATCAGTGCACCTCGAGCCTGAGTCAAGTCTCTTGACTCAAAACGCGTGCGAGGTGTCTAACATGAATTGGGATTTTACAAATTCTATAAACAAAATAAAAGATTTCGTCCCCGAAATCAGACTAAGTCTATGGGGAAAATAAAGCATGAAAAGTAAAGTACACTTTAAAATGTACCTTGGGGAAACAGCTCCGGGTAGTGCTTCCATATAAAGTCCACCGTCTCCCAAGTGTGTTCCTTCTTTCCTTGATTAGACCATTGGGCCTTCACCAATGGGACGCTCTTTTTCCCCAAGCGTCTTGTCTCAGTGTCCACTATTCTGACCATCTCTAGTCGAACAGACCTATCGGTTACAACTGTTCCATCTGTGGTGGTGATATGTTGATCAGGCCGTAGAAGTGCTTTCCAAAACGACGACATGTTGAAGACGTCGTGCAAATTTTGTAGCTCAGGTGGTAGCTCAAGCCAATAAGCCAAAGGACCAATCCTTTCCAATATAGCATAGGGTCCTACATATCTCGGGTTGAGCTTCTTCCTACCATGCACTCGTGACACTCCATGCATATGCTGGATCTTTAAGAATACATTGTCACCCACTTGAAACTCCACCATCTGGTGCTTTGTATCATAGTATTTTGCATATCGAATCTGAGCTTCCAACATGAGATCTCGTATCAATCTGACAATAACATCAATATCATCTATATACTCAACTCCCAATGTCTTTGGGTCTTCATCCTACACCAACGATAATTAAGTTCTACACCTCCTGCCATAAAGTGCTTCATAGGGTGCTATCCCGATGCTAGCTTGATAACTATTATTGTATGAGAATTCTACTAGTGGTAAGAGCCTTTCCCACGACTCTCCTTTATCCAACATGCACAACCTAAATAAATCTTCCATTGTTCTAATGGTCCTCTCAGACTTGCCATCCGCCTGAGGATGAAAATCTGTACTAAAGGTAATGCAGGAGCCCATATACGCTTGAACTTCATTCCATTCCTTAGAGTTAAAACGAATGTCGCGGTCTGAGACTATCATCTTAGGCACCCCATGGTACCGTACAAATTGTTCCACAAAGAGACATACAGACACATCCACACATGTCTCTCTTGTCATTGGGATAAACCTGGTGACTTTGGTCAAGCGATCCACAATCACCTAAACTAAGTCATTCCTTGATCGTGATTGGGGAAGACCGTGAATGAAGTCCATGGAAAAATCCTAAAATTTCCACTCTAGAATTGGCAATGATTGTAGCAATATACCAGGGCTCTTACACTCTACCTTCAACTTCTGAAAAGCCTTACAATGTGTAACGTAATATGTGACATCCTTCTTCATCCCTGGCCAAAACATGGTCTTCCTCAAATCAGTATACATTTTGGCAATTCCAGGGTGCACCAAATACTTGGTGCAATGAGCCTCTCTCAAAATATCCTCCCGGATTCCACCGCCTGCAGGAATGTAAAGTCTGCCATAAAAATAAATTAGGTCCTCTTTTAGCACATAACCTTCCGCTGATCCTCTCTCCATTGCCTGAAACACCAGGGACAAAGCAACATCCTTCCCTTGCTCTGCCCGATTTCAATCTCGAATGTCACAAACTATGCTCATGGTAGCCAGGTATTCAATATATGCCTCGGAATGATCTTTACTCACCAGCGTAATCTCCATCTCTTCAAGCACTCGAACCAATTCCATAACCATTATTTGAAACTCAGGGCTCAACTCTGGTGCCTTTCTACTCAATGCATCAGCTACGAAGTTTGCTCTCCTGGGGTGGTAGTTCAATGTAAATTCATAATCACACAAAAATTCTAACCACCGCCATTGCCTTAGGTTCAAATCCTTCTAAGCATAAACATACTTCAAATTTTTATGGTCTGAAAAGTTCACGCAGTGGATGCCATATAAATAATGTCTCCAAACCCTTAAGTCAAACACCACTGCCCCCAATTCCAAATCATGTACTGGAAAATTTATCTCATGCTTCTTTAACTGTCTCGAAGCGTAAGCAATCACATATCCATGCTGCATCAACACTACTCTCATCCCTTTATCGGATGCATAAGTATAAACTTGAAATCCTACTTTCCCCGATGGAAGAGCTAGGATCGGTGCGGAGGTAAGCCAATCCTTCAGTTCTTGAAATGCAGCCTTGCACTGGGGTGTCCAGTCATATGGAACTCCTTTTTTTGTCAGAGCGGTGAGAGGAAGGGATATCTTCGAAAATCCCATCACAAACTTGCGATAATATCTAGCAAGTCCAAGAAAGCTGCGTACATTGGCCGCCGACTTCAAAGGCGACCATTCCTTCACGGCACGCACCTTGGTCGGTTCTACCGCTAATCTAGTAACACTAATCACATAGCCTAAGAAGGCGACTTATCGGAGCCATAAATCGCACTTTTTGAACTTAGCAAACAGGGAATGCTCTTTTAGTTTCGTTAAAACTAAGGCCAAGTGCCCCGCATGCTACTCTTCCATCTTCAAGTAGACCAGAATGTCGTCAATGAAGATGATGAGAAAGATGTCCAAATATGGCTCAAACCCCCTATTCATCAAAATCATGAACGCGGAAAGGACGTTTGTGAGCCCAAACGGCATCACTGTGAACTCGTATAAACCTTATCTCGAACTGAATGTTGTTTTCTGAATTTCTTCCTCTTGAATCCTCAATTTATAGTACCCCGAGCGCAAATCCAATTTAGAAAACCAATGCACTCCTACTAACTGATCGAATAACTCATCAATTCGGGATAACAGATAGGTGTTCCCCACCGTTAGTCGGTTGGGTTCTCAGTAGTCTATTCACAATCGTAGTGATCCATCTTTCTTCTTAACAAACAAAACAAGGGCTCCCAAGGGTGATGAACTTGGAAGAAAAAACACTAATTCCACCAAATCCTGCAACTCAACTCTAAACTTTGCGAGTTCCCTTGGAGCCATTTGATAAGGGGTCTGAGGGATGGGCTTGCCACCCAGTACTAGTTTAATTTGAAAGTCCACTTCTCTGTGTGGGGGTACTCTTGGGGGAATACCTCAGGAAAATCCCGCACAACCAGCACATCTTGCCGCCATCTCTTTTAGTTCTAAACTTATCATAAATACCTCTCCCCTTTTATTTGGGCCTTAAGGGCCTGGATTGAAGATAACAACATTTGAGGCGCGAATTTAATACCTTGAAAGACGACCTCAGAGTCTCGATGGCTCAAAGTAATTTGATTTGCTGCACAATAAATTCTAGCATGGTGTCAATCCAACCAAGCCATGCCTAGGATAAGATTTAGCTCTTACATTCTCAACACCATTGTAGGGGTTTCAAAAATCTTTCCTCAAATAAATACTTCCAAGTCGCACTTGGAGGACGACGTCATCTCGGAGCCGTCTGGGAAGCGTATTCTACAATTGGCACCGGTGAAAAATTGAACGCCCTCTAAAACTTTTACAAAGTCTACCGAGACAAACAGATGCGTGGACCAGTATTAAATAGGGTGTAGGATGGTTTCCCACTAACAGTCACGGTGCCTAAGTACCAAATTATCAAAACATCAACGATAAATTCCTCGCATGACTTAGGCAAGCTAAGGATGGATGCTTATAAATATATTAATCAATTTACGACATACCTGCAATCACATCCTAGGGGTTCTTCCCCTGAGTCATGTTTAGAGAAAACAAGTGCTCTCAGTGGGTCCAGGATTCCTCCCTCGTAGTCCTCGTCCTTGATCATGACCTTGTCCCCGTACTCTTAGAGATGCCAGTGGAAAATCAGGGCGAGCATCTCAACCTCGTTGTGGGAAATAATGCCGGATGTGGCTCGGCTGGTTACACTGATAACAGATTCGTCCGAATGGCCCTTTTGGTTGTTGATGAGGTTGGAACTTGTTGGAACACCCTATTACTATTTTGGGCAAGGATCACTATGTTTTTAGGAAATCAGTTTGACCTAGATGTATAGTTGAAAAGGTCAAGTTAGAATGAGTCTAGGGCTTAGAACTTAGGTTTGAAGCTGCCCCCAGGACCATTCATTGTTCAAGACTTAGAGCTGAGGCAAAGATAGTTTTCGTCGAGCTCAGGTCGACGAAACGTCGAACTCCGTTCGACGCACTCTAAGCTCAACTCTGCTAAGTCGTCGAACTCCGGTCGACGATCTTCAAGCTCAGATCGACGATCTGCCTTCAGCTTGTTTCTAAGTCGCTGAGCTCAGTTCGACGATCGTAGAGCTCAGGTCGACATTTTCTGTCTGATGTTCAATCCAGTCACTGAGCTCAAGCCGACAATCGTAGAGCTAAGATCGACGTTTTTTTGAGAGATCGACGACTTTGAGGATTCAAATTCAGTCAGCTTTTGGAATGTTTTTCAAATTCTCTCTGCATTTATTTCAAGAGATTTTCTAGCCTTTTTCATTTATTCTGGAGCAAGTTTCAAGGGATTTCTCAGAGAATGTCCATTGTACTTTCCTCCTGAAGACAAAACATTTATGGAAGACATTTATTGACTGCTAACAGCTATCTTGGACAAAGGATCGTCAGAGAATAAAACATCCTACAGCAGATCAAGAGAAAGACAATCTATCTATCACTCAATACATACATATACAGATAGTCAGAAAAACTCAGAGAAAATCAAGTGATCAATCCTGAAGAGTTTGATTGAAAATTAACAGACTGCAAAGTGTTCATAGCTTCAACATCAAAGACTCCAGACAACTCACATTTCAGCCTCTGCTGAAATCATCTTCTGCTGGAGATCTGAAGCTTCTGAAGGCCTATCACCCTAGCAAAGCTCTCATCTATGAACCATCTACATCTCAGGGGGAGCTTTGACAACACAATCAATCCACTAAGTCTTCTCTCAATGATTGAGACAGAGAAGATAACTTCACCTCTTCCTTTTTCTTTTCCTGTTGTAAAAGGGTTATCAAAACTCCCTTCAAAAGTCTTGAATCTGGTTCTGAGAGCCTTGTCAAAACTCTGTGGTGGCAAGACACCTGATCAAAAAATCTAGTTTGGTTTTTGAGCACCTTATCAAAAGCTCATTGGTGCCCAGGACACCTGATCAACTCATCCTGCAGTGGATTCCTACTAAGGGTGGTAAAAGAGTGGATGTACCCAGGTTTTTGGGGAACCACTATAGTTCCTTGTATCTTCTGGTTTCTTGTGTATATTCTTTGCTGTGTGCTGTGATTTTTATTTTACTGCTTTAGTTTTATTTCTACATCAAAGCACCTTACACCTATACATAAATTAAGCCTTTACTGCTGTGCAATTTTAAATTGTAAATTTACTTTAAAATACTCTATTCACCCCCCTCTAGAGTTAAGATAGATCTTACCCTCACTTTCAATTGGTATCAGAGGGAGGTTGGTTGTTCATATAGGCTAACACCTGAACCAAAAGATCCTTGATAAGATCAATATTGTAAGAGGGTTATCTTCATTATATTTAATTCTATATAAAGACATGACACAAAACAAAGATTATGCAAGCACCAGGCCTCCAGTGTGCAATCTATCCAAGTTTGCACTTTGGAAAGCAAGGATTAGACTTTATATGAACTCTATTGATGAAGACATATTTAATTCTGTTTTGACAGTGTGCCCAAGTCCACCAGAAAGCTCAAGTACAAATACTGTTCCACCTCCTTCAGGAACAGATGCTGAAATAAAGAAGTGGAAGACTGCAGGGTCCAAGGCCATGAATATCTTAGCTCAGACAATGTCTGATGAGTTATTTCAGAAGGTAGTTGAATACAACTCAGCCAAAGGAATTTGGGACAAACTTTCTGAGATTGTCTAAGGATCTGCTGATGAGAGAAAAGATAGAAGATCCTATCTCATATCCCAATATGAGAACTTCAAGAAAGGAGAAGCTGAGTCAGTTGCAGGCATGTACAACAGACTAAGTCTGATTGTCAATGAGTTAAAGACTCTGGATAAAGAAATCTTATTGACTGAGTTGAATGACAAAATCCTAATGTGCTTCCCCAGCACTTGAGATTCAAGAATCTGGCCAATCAAAGATGCCAGAAGTCTAAATGAGATTACAACTGAAGCTCTCCTGGGCAAGCTCAAATCTTATGAGCTGCTCATTAAAAAATCGAGAAGAAGAACAAAAGGCTACTTCTCCAGTCATCAGAAAGGAGAAGACCATAGCCTTCAAAGCTACAGAAGAGGAGCCTGAAGATAAAGCTACAGGAAATGATGAGCTCCTAAGTCTACTAGCCAAAAGATTCTACAAAATGGCCAGAAAAGACTTCAGAAAGAGATCATACAAGGGACATAATAAGCCAAGGTATGATAAATCAAATAACAACAAAGAAATTATATGTTTTGGTTGCAAGAAATCAGGCCATATTGTGTCTGACTGTCCAGAAAACAAAAACAAGGACAAGAAAGATAGAAAAGAAAGAAGAAAGGTGAAAGACTTCAAGAAGAACACCTCAGACAAACCCTCCTACAATAAGAACACACATACAAGGAAGGGATTTGTTGCTGAGATATGGAGTGAAACTGAAGAGGATTCTGAAGCCTCATCCATCTCCAGTGATGATGAGGATGATGCTGATGAAAAGGAATTTTGCATGATGGCTATCAATGCCTCTCAAACAGATTTAGAAGCAGAAGAGTCAGAATCAGATTCAGAAGTTCAACTGGAAGAAGATCAGGTAATCAATTCATTTGATTTCAGTTCTGAGGAATTTAGACATGAGTTTAAAGTATTATGCCTAGATCTGTTGGAGTCTGAGAAGGAAATCACTTCCCTCAGAAAACAACTGTCTGAGTATAGCACTTTGAAATCAGAGAACCTAAAACTCTCTGAAGAGTTAGAATGCTATAGGGAGGAGATAGCTTCATTGAAGAGTGAACTATCCAAGGCCAAGCAGTTTGATGAATCCCTTAATGGGAGAAGCATCAAACTGATGGATATCACAAGCACAGTGAACTCTAGACTTAATAGTACACTGGGCTTGGGAGCTTCATCCAGCCAGCCTATAGTTCTGACAACTCCAATCAAATTTATCTCTGATAAAGGGAAGGAAGTTGTAGAGGTAGCTAGGAAGAATGCAGATTTGCCAAAGAAAGATACAGTTCAACAGAATGCGTCGAACAGAGCTCGACGATCATCAAACGGCGCTCGACGATCCAAGAAACGATCGTCGAACTCAGCTCGACGACACCTGAACTCTGAACTCCAGGACAGTCGATCTTCGAACAGAGATCGATGATCTAACCCAAGATCGTCGACCTCAGCTCGACGATCGTCAAACAAAGATCAGGACTTTGAACAATCCTTCAAAGGTACATCTAGATTCAATCCTAGAAGTCCTACATCCCAAGGTTTCAACCCCTATACTGAATGGATAGTACCTCCTAGGAGATACCATCCTGAAGGTTATAAGAGTCAACCTGGGATGTCTTTCATTTCTGAATTTAAGGGATATCAACCTAGGCCCAAGGTAAACTGGGTCAAAAACATATACGCTGTTTATGTGCAGGTGAAGACCTATCCAACATCAAACCAGCCATGGTATCTGGATAGTGGGTGCTCAAAGCACATGATAGGGAACAAGGACAACTTCACATCCTTTAAAGCCAAGCTTGGACCCAAAGTAATCTTTGGTGATTCAAACTTTGGAACAACAAAAGGATATGGTGCAGTCTAAATTGGAACAGTCACCTTCAAGAAAGTAGCTTATGTTGAAGGACTCAAGCACAACTTGATAAGTATCAGTCAACTTTGTGATGAAGGATATCAAGTGACTTTCAACAAAGCTATATGCAAGGTCAAGACAGAGGACAACACAACTGTGTTGACAGGTAACAGAAAAGGTAACATTTACTTAGTAGATTTTCATTCATCTAAAGTAGATATTTGCTTATTCAATTCCATATCTAGACCTAATATTCTATAGCATAAGAGACTAGGACATATTAACCTTAGAACCATTGCTAGGCTATCCAAGGACAACCTTGTTAGAGGACTACCTTCTGGCCCCTACAAGAAGGAAGAACTTTGCAAGGCTTGTCAATTAGGCAAGCAAACTAAAAATAGTTTTAAGTCACTTAACAAGAGTGATTCACCTAGGATTTTGTATCTGTTACACATGGATCTTTTTGGACCCATTACAGTACAAAGCCTAGGAGGGAAATCCTACACTTTAGTGGTTGTAGATGATTTCTCAAGATTCATATGGGTGTTCTTTCTGAGGAAGAAGTCTGATAACTTCAAATGTTTGACAGAGTTTCTCAAATGTATACAGAGTGAGTTCAACACTCATATTTCCCTGATCAGAAGTGATCATGGGACAGAGTTTGATTCTCTTCTTATGCAAGAGTTCTGTCAGAGTGAAGGGATCAGGCATACATTCTCAGCTCCTAGAACACCTCAACAAAATGGGGTAGCATAAAGGAAAAATAGAACCCTAATTGAATCTGCAACTATATTGTTGTTAGATGCTCACCTTCCTCTATCCTTTTGGGCTGAGGCAGTGAACACCTCCAACTATGTACTGAATAGAAGTTTGATACATAAACTGAAGGGCAAGACTCCCTATGAATTACTCAAAGGGAAGAAACCTAAAGTAGATTACTTCAAAATCTTTGGTTGCATTTGTTATATTCACAACAATGACAAGAGATATATAACAAAATTTCAAGCAAAAGCTGATGAAGGAGTGTTTCTGGGATACTCCATGATCAGTAAAGCTTATAGGGTTTATAATAAAACTACTCTAAAAATAGAAGAATATGTTCATATTTCTTTTGATGAAACTAATATGTCTTTCAAGGAGAAGAATACTTCTACCATAGAATATTTGCAGGTACATTCTCTAGCTGAAGACTTGGACAGATTGCAAGTTACTAAAAAGGATGAAAGTAGTGAAGATGAAGAAGCTGCTCAACATCTTGAAAAAAAATCTTCTTGAAGAGTCAGTTGCTATTCCACAAGAGGAAATAGCAACACAGGTTTGTGAACAATCAACACCCCCTGTTGATTTAGTAATATCAAGAGATCATCCAATCTCCCAAGTGATTGGAAACATCTCAGCTGGTGTGCAAACCAGAAATCAGGTCAACCAAAACCTGATGCACACTTGCTTTCTCTCTCAAATTAAACCTCAATCCATTCAAGATGCAGAGCAAGATTCACACTGGATCATTGCTATGCAAGAGGAGTTGCATCAATTTGAAAGAAACAAAGTCTGGGAACTAGTGCCTAAGCCAAAGGATCATTCCATTGTTGGAACAAACTGGGTGTTCAGAAACAAATTGGATGATCAAGGAATTATTGTAAGGAACAAGACAAGGCTAGTTGCTCAAGGATATTCTCAAGAAGAGGGGATAGACTATGACCAGACCTTTGCACCAGTTGCAAGGTTAGAGGCCATAAGAATCTTCCTGGCTTATGCTGCTCACAAGGGATTCAAAGTCTACCAAATGGATGTGAAGAGTGCTTTTCTCAATAGGGAGATCAAAGAAGAAGTCTATATAAGACAACCCCCAGGTTTTGTCTCTCCAACTCATCCTGATTATGTTTTCAAACTGCATAAAGCATTATATGGTCTAAAGCAAGCTCCTATAGCATAGTATGAGACCCTAGCATGCTTTCTTCTGGAAAATGATTTTATTAGGGGGAGATTAGACCAAACTCTTTTTATTAGAACCCATAAGTCCCATACCCTACTAGTACAAATTTATGTAGATGATATTATATTTGGTTCTACTGATTCAAACTTGTGCAAAAAGTTTTCCAAGCTTATGCACTCTAAATTTGAAATGAGTAGCATGGGTGAGCTATCCTTCTTCTTAGGATTGCAATTCAAACAACATGCTGAAGGCATATTTATTTCTCAAACCAAGTATGCAAAAGAACTGGTTAAGAAACTTGGTATGTCTGATGCATCATGTATGAAAACACCCATGCCTACCAATGCTGTATTAGATGCTGATGAACATGGGAAACCAGTTGATCAGACAACATATAGAGCAATGATTGGCTCTTTATTGTACCTTACAGTTAGTAGGCCTGATATAATGTTTGCTACATGTATATGTGCTAGATTCCAAGTTAGCCATAGAGAGTCACACTTAACTTTAGTAAAGAGGATTCTTAGGTATGTTAAAAGCTGTCCAAATTTAGGTCTCTGGTATCCAAAAGATTCAGCATTTGACTTAACTTGATTTTCAGATGCTGATTATGCTGTGTAACACCCCATGTTCAGTCCTGGAGTCGGTGGGAGTTAACGCCTCGCGGTAGAGTAACCGTCGGCGGAAGGGCGTTGAACTGTGCAGTTTTTCCCTTAGCGCACGATCACTGACCACAGGGCGCACGACCACTGACCGTGCGCCACTGGTCGTGCATAAAGAAAATATAATGCCAAATCCCTGTTTAACGAAAACGCACGATCACTGACATAGGGCGCACGACCACTGACCGTGCGCCACTGGTCGTGCGGACGGGTGCAGGATCCGTAAAATGACTCCGTGGCCGTCCGATTTTCCATCAAATCTCATCTAACGGCCTAGGATGGTCCACCCAAACATTTAATTTAGGGTTGAAGGGTTCTAAACCCTCATTTCAAACCCTAGACTCTCTTTCTAAAAGTTTAGAGAGAAGGGAGAGCAAGGAAGGAGAAGAGGAGATCCGGCCGCCGGCGGAGCACCGGAGCACCGAATCTCGATCCGAGACCGGATCCTCGACGGCAAGAGCGAGGCGAAGCTTTTCAACCGTCTACTTCTTCATGACGGGCGCGCGAAAATCTACGAGGGTAACGATCCTCTTCATAGGGCATGTGTAGTCGCCCTTCTTCCTTTGCATGGGGAAATCCCCCTCTCGCGAGTAAGCGTTGAGGAGCGGAATCCCTTCGGGTAGATATGTAAAGTCCCCGTTGTTAGAGCCCGGAATCGAAGTACGGGCGTAGGCATTGTGTGTGAAGCCCATTCGGGTTTAGCCCGAATCGGTGATGTTGCATTGCATGGTCGGAGAAGACTCCGCACCGATGATATCAGTTTTCCGAAATTTCTACGCGGTAGATTGCATACAGGGATCCTTGGGGATTAACCTCGAGGCGCACCCGGAAAGCTTGGGCGGAATCGCATTGCCGCCACGATGTTGCCTTGGAGGGCAAATCGGTACATAACGGGGTTATGTGCGTGTTTTGATCGATTGTGGGAATGAGGAGAAACTTGGCCCGCACCGATGGCTAAATGGCCGTGGTGAAGTGAGCAACGGGCGGGTGGAACTCTACCCATTCCAAGTGGTCTCGGTAGAAGCGACCTAAAGTACATGGGACTTCCCGGGGGGCTGGAAACGGGCCTAGGCTTCGGCTGAAAGGGCTATTTGCTCACGAGAATTGTCGTCCACGAGACGACGGTGGAATCGCGGGAACGGACCGGGTCCGGACCGGATTCACCAATTAGTGCCCTGAGAGCACGGGGTGTACGGCCGTGCGTGCCGACACTTGTGGCGAATAGTTATATAGATTTATATATTGCTATGTTAGTTGTTATGCAGGGAAGGAGCACCGCCGTCCCGCAATTGCGGGGCGGGGTCGTTATAATTTGGTCAGCATTGCTGACCGGTTACTCGTGTAAATTGCCACCTCTTCGGTGGATTGCTTCTTACAGGTGCTGCTGCGGAGCCGAGCGGCAAATAGCAGGCTAAAGCCCAAGTTGCAGCGCTAGCCCATGAAGGCTGAAGATTTAGTTTTGTTTTTCATATTCATGTTTGGCCGGCCTGCGCGCCGATGTATGAAAGACACTATTTGGTTAAGAGAACAATGTTTGTAAGGCCTTAAGGCCGAGGACTGTTTTGTGTATTTTTAGTCGTTTCATTCCTATGGGTTTTATCATTATTGGACATTCATGCTTATTGTTGGGTTCTTTTTAATAACCTAAAATGCTTCCGCTAGGTGTTGCGTAGGACGTTGTCTTTCAAATTGTGAGTATGATAATGCGATGCGTAACTCCACGGTCTGTCTGCGGTATATGGCGTCGGGCCCCGGCCGGACCTACTGCTATATGCCATGTGACGGATAGGGGTGTTACAAATTGGTATCAGACTAACGGTTTCGGTCTTGCTTATTAGAATTCGCGGACGAATTCTTTTAAGGGGTGGTGAGCACTATCACGTGCGTCATCGTTATAACATGAAAAAGAACCCATGAATGTCCACTTAGGAATGAAAATACACAGTTTTGAACAAGTTAAATGTTCAAATGATTGCTTTTTAGCAATGTGCTTGTCGCTTATTTGTCGGTTTTGTTTATCTAGGTGACTAGGAGTGGGGCAGGGCAGTCAGCCCGTACACGTTCAGCGGAGAGTAGGGCACCAAGCGAGGCGCCTGCAACACCTCCATCTGCTGAAACTATTCGGCTGGTTACCGAGGCGGTGCTTGCCGCACTAAATGCCCAACCTGCAGGGCAGGTACAACGTCCAGCACCGGAGATTGAGCAAGAACCTGCGAGAGCGACAGTGCCTGTGGTGGCTGAGGAGCCTAGACCACCAAGGCGTACGACGGATTGTCAGCTGAAGCACGTGATGAGCTTCAATCCGCCAATATTCTCGGGGGGTGGAACCCCATCGCAAGCGGAGGATTGGCTATCACGCGTTAAGCGGATCCTTTCGACAACCAGAACCGAAGCGGATCAGAAAACCGCCATAGCCACTTTCTTATTGGATGGCGAGGCAAGGCTGTGGTGGGACGGTGTGGAGCAACACCATCTAGTCGAAAGACAGTTGGAAGAGGTTTCTATTGAAGAATTCTCGAGAATGTTCATGGCGCGGTACCTACCGTCGACCGAGAAGATAGAACTGGAAAATCAATTCCTCAGACTGCAACAAGGGAGTCAAAATGTGGATGATTATCTGCATGAGTTCACAAGGCTGGGTCGTTATGCAGCTCCTACTTTTGGCGATGAGGAACGGAAGACGAACCGTTTCTATGAAGGACTGCGAGATGATCTCAAGGTACTTCTATCAGGGCCGTTGACGCAAGGATTTCTAACCTTGGTCGGCTCGGCTCGATCGTTGGAGCGAGAGTTGGCAAGAATCTCTGGAAAGAAAGAGCTGGGTGTGCAGAAGCCCGAGTTCAAGGTGCCGAACGCTACGAAGTCAAAGTTTCAGAGGTGGAATAAGAGGGCCAAGACGTCAAGTCAAGCCCCCTCTTCTGGTGCCTCGGGAGCAACGACAGCGCGCACCCCAGGTGCTTGTTATAACTGTGGGAGGCCAGGGCACTTTGCCCGTGATTGTTGGAGCGGACGTCCAAAGTCCGAGAGAAAGCCAGGAGCAACTTATGAGGAGAAAGGGAAGATGGCGGAGTCATCCGCATCTCACCATGCTCCAGCTCAGCCCAGGGTGTACAACCTTGGCCTTCAAGAAGCCATCAAACAGGCTGACGTGGTGACAGGTATGAGTTAAATTATTGCAGTTTAACCTTATTTGAATAATTACCTGTTTGCATGTTAGCTTATATTTCCTATGCTAGGCTTCGTTTTGATATCCGATAGCCCAGCAAGGGCATTATTTGATACGGGAGCGTCGCACTCCTTTATGTCCGAAGAATTCGTATCGCGCATCGGAGTCCCTTCTTCGATGGCTAAGGACAAACTGGATGTGCTACTCCCCAATGGATGCTCTATGCGCGTAGATAGAGTATGCCTCGTGAAGATTCAGATTGGGGATCAGGAATTCGATCTGCAGGCGTCGTTACTTCCGCTAGTGGAGTTTGACGTGATCCTTGGGATGGATTGGCTCTCGGAGCAGCGAGCCTATATTGACTGCAGTCGGAAGGAAGTTAAACTGGGGGCAAATACTAGTCGCGAGACTACGTTCGAGGGCATTAAAGGGGCGAGCAAGACACTGATGTCTGCTCTTCAGGTGGTCAAGGCGGTTCGTGCTGGAGCAGAGCTATTTTTCGCGTTAGTGGAGGCCGCAAAGCCTAAGACGAGTCTGGATAGTATCCCAGTGGTTTCGGAGTATCCTGACGTGTTTCCCGATGATCTCCCTGGGGCTCCACCCCAAAGAGAGATTGATTTCACAATAGAGCTGGTGCCAGGTGCCAAACCTGTGTCCCGCTCACCTTATCGGCTAGCGCCGAAGGAGATGGCAGAGCTGAAGGTCCAATTGCAAGAACTGTTGGAACAGGGGTACGTGCGTCCAAGCTCGTCACCTTGGAGTGCACCGGTCCTCTTCGTCAAGAAGAAGGATGGAAGTCTGAGGCTGTGTATCGACTACCGAGGGTTGAACAAGCTCACCGAGAAGAACAAATACCCGATTCCGAGGATCGACGATCTGTTTGACCAGCTAGTGGGGTCTACAGTTTATTCGAAGTTGGATCTGAAGTCTGGGTACTACCAGTTGAAGATCAAGGAGAGTGATATCCCTAAAACGGCGTTCAGCACGCGTTATGGGCATTACGAGTTCACGGTTATGCCGTTTGGACTGACGAATGCGCCGTCCGTATTTATGGATCTGATGAACAGAACATTCAGAGAGTACTTGGATCGGTTTGTGATCGTGTTTATCGACGACATCCTGGTATACTCTCAGAGCGAAGATGATCACTACAAACATCTGCACATGGTGTTGGAGACACTGAGGAGGAACCAGCTCTATGCTAAGTTCTCCAAATGCGAGTTCTGGTTATCCTCGGTGGCTTTCCTTGGCCACATCATTAGTGGAGCAGGGATTGCGGTAGATCCGGCGAAGATAGTGGCGATACGGGAGTGGCCTGTTCTTTCCTCGGTAGCGGAAGTCCGAAGTTTCCTAGGACTTGCCGGCTACTACAGGCGCTTCGTAGAGAACTTCTCGCGGATAGCGTTACCTCTCACATCGTTGACAAGAAAGGATCAAAGGTTTGTGTGGTCGCCGGAGTGCGCACAAGCTTTTGAGGAGTTAAAGGGTCGGTTGACCACGGCGCCAATCTTATGTTCGCCGAGTGGGACCGAGGGATTCGAAATCTACAGTGATGCTTCGGGGAGTGGCTTGGGATGTGTACTACTACAGCGTGGGAGTGTGATTGCCTACGGCTCGCGGCAGCTGAAGGTACACGAGAGGAATTATCCGGTCCATGACTTGGAGTTAGCGGCCGTGATACATGCACTGAAGCTGTGGAGACACTACCTTTACGGTGTGAAAGTTGATATCTACACCGACCACAAGAGCTTGAAGTACTTGCTGGATCAGAAGGACTTGAATATGCGGCAAAGGAGGTGGATGGAGTTCCTGGGGGACTACACCTTCAAAATTCATTATGTGCCGGGGAAGGGCAATGCGGTGGCAGATGCGTTGAGTCGCAGAACTCCCGCACGTGCTAGTTGGCTGTTGGTGCATGATGCACGATTGATTCAAGAGTTAGAGGATTTGGAGATCTTCTGTGTAGATAGACAAACGGGCGCCGAAGCGCGTTTGAGTTGGACAGAGGTGCAGTATGACCTGGCTGATAGGATTCGGCAGGCTTTAGCTGTGGATGATGTTATGAAGCAACTCATGGATGGTGTTTTGGATGGGTCAAATTCCCAATTTATGTTGGAGGACGGATTGCTCAGAAAGGACGATCGTTTGTGCGTCCCCAACGTAGGTAATCTACGGGAGGAATTGTTGTACGAGGCTCACCATACCAAGTACTCAATCCACCCGGGGAGTACAAAAATGTACAAAGACGTGAAGAAACTATTCTGGTGGCCAGGACTGAAGAAAGATGTAGCGCTTTATGTGGCGAGGTGTCAAACCTGCGCCCTAGTGAAGGCGGAATGTCAAAAGCCGGGAGGTTTCTTGAAGTCCTTACCCATTCCGGAGTGGAAATTCGACGACATATCTATGGATTTTGTGCATGGATTGCCAAGATCGCAGAAGGGAAACGACGCCATCTGGGTGATCGTGGACAGATTGACAAAAGTGTCGCATTTCATCCCGATGAGGAAGGATGATCCGGTGGAGAAGCTAGCAAAACTCTACGTGGATAATATTGTGCGAATGCACGGAGTGCCCCGCAGCATTGTGAGTGATCGCGATGGACGCTTCACGTCCAATGACTGGAGGCTAGTACATCAGATGTTGGGCTCGAAACTGAAGTTTAGCACGGCGTTTCATCCGCAGACGGATGGCCAGACCGAGCGAGTCAACAGGACATTGGAAGACATGCTTCGCATGTGTGCGTTGGACTTCGGAAAACGGTGGGAGGATCACTTATACTTGGTCGAGTTTGCGTACAATAACAGTTACCAAGCAAGTATCCAGATGGCACCGTTCGAAGCTCTTTATGGGAGAAAGTGTCGCACGCCGTTGTCATGGTTGGAGACGGGTGAGTCGAAACTTTACAATCGTCAGGAGATCGAAGATGCGACTTCTTTGGTGCGAACGATACGAGAGCGCTTGCTTATAGCTCAGGACAGGCAGGCTAAGTATTTTAATGCCAAACATAGGAACGTGGAGTTCAATGTTGGCGAATGGGTATACCTGAAGATCAAACCGTTCAAGGGGGTGTCACGGGTTCGACGCTTGAAAAAGTTGAGTCCGAGATACCTTGGGCCATTCGAGATTCTAGAACGGATCGGAGAAGCGGCCTACCGGTTGAGATTATCTGTGGAACTGAGTTGTTTGCATGACGTATTCCACATCTCAGTATTGCGGAAGGCGGTGCAAGAGCCGTCGCAAGTGTTAGCGGTTGATCAAGTACCGGTTGAGGAAGGGTTGACGACCAAGGTCAAGCCCATTTCTATCGAAGATTTCGAGGACAAGCGGCTTCGGAACAAAGAAATCAGGATGGTGAAAGTCCGTTGGGACAATTGCGGTCGTGAGGAGCTATCGTGGGAACGAGAGCAAACCATGCTCGAGGAGTACCCCGAACTCTTCAACTCAGGTACCGTTTAAGTTTAAGTTGTTTACTTGCTATTCGTAATTTCGGGACGAAATTCTTTTAAGGGGGGAGAGTTGTAACACCCCATGTTCAGTCCTGGAGTCGGTGGGAGTTAACGCCTCGCGGTAGAGTAACCGTCGGCGGAAGGGCGTTGAACTGTGCAGTTTTTCCCTTAGCGCACGATCACTGACCACAGGGCGCACGACCACTGACCGTGCGCCACTGGTCGTGCATAAAGAAAATATAATGCCAAATCCCTGTTTAACGAAAACGCACGATCACTGACATAGGGCGCACGACCACTGACCGTGCGCCACTGGTCGTGCGGACGGGTGCAGGATCCGTAAAATGACTCCGTGGCCGTCCGATTTTCCATCAAATCTCATCTAACGGCCTAGGATGGTCCGCCCAAACATTTAATTTAGGGTTGAAGGGTTCTAAACCCTCATTTCAAACCCTAGACTCTCTTTCTAAAAGTTTAGAGAGAAGGGAGAGCAAGGAAGGAGAAGAGGAGATCCGGCCGCCGGCGGAGCACCGGAGCACCGAATCTCGATCCGAGACCGGATCCTCGACGGCAAGAGCGAGGCGAAGCTTTTCAACCGTCTACTTCTTCATGACGGGCGCGCGAAAATCTACGAGGGTAACGATCCTCTTCATAGGGCATGTGTAGTCGCCCTTCTTCCTTTGCATGGGGAAATCCCCCTCTCGCGAGTAAGCGTTGAGGAGCGGAATCCCTTCGGGTAGATATGTAAAGTCCCCGTTGTTAGAGCCCGGAATCGAAGTACGGGCGTAGGCATTGTGTGTGAAGCCCATTCGGGTTTAGCCCGAATCGGTGATGTTGCATTGCATGGTCGGAGAAGACTCCGCACCGATGATATCAGTTTTTCCGAAATTTCTACGCGGTAGATTGCATACAGGGATCCTTGGGGATTAACCTCGAGGCGCACCCGGAAAGCTTGGGCGGAATCGCATTGCCGCCACGATGTTGCCTTGGAGGGCAAATCGGTACATAACGGGGTTATGTGCGTGTTTTGATCGATTGTGGGAATGAGGAGAAACTTGGCCCGCACCGATGGCTAAATGGCCGTGGTGAAGTGAGCAACGGGCGGGTGGAACTCTACCCATTCCAAGTGGTCTCGGTAGAAGCGACCTAAAGTACATGGGACTTCCCGGGGGGCTGGAAACGGGCCTAGGCTTCGGCTGAAAGGGCTATTTGCTCACGAGAATTGTCGTCCACGAGACGACGGTGGAATCGCGGGAACGGACCGGGTCCGGACCGGATTCACCAATTAGTGCCCTGAGAGCACGGGGTGTACGGCCGTGCGTGCCGACACTTGTGGCGAATAGTTATATAGATTTATATATTGCTATGTTAGTTGTTATGCAGGGAAGGAGCACCGCCGTCCCGCAATTGCGGGGCGGGGTCGTTATAATTTGGTCAGCATTGCTGACCGGTTACTCGTGTAAATTGCCACCTCTTCGGTGGATTGCTTCTTACAGGTGCTGCTGCGGAGCCGAGCGGCAAATAGCAGGCTAAAGCCCAAGTTGCAGCGCTAGCCCATGAAGGCTGAAGATTTAGTTTTGTTTTTCATATTCATGTTTGGCCGGCCTGCGCGCCGATGTATGAAAGACACTATTTGGTTAAGAGAACAATGTTTGTAAGGCCTTAAGGCCGAGGACTGTTTTGTGTATTTTTAGTCGTTTCATTCCTATGGGTTTTATCATTAGTGGACATTCATGCTTATTGTTGGGTTCTTTTTAATAACCTAAAATGCTTCCGCTAGGTGTTGCGTAGGACGTTGTCTTTCAAATTGTGAGTATGATAATGCGATGCGTAACTCCACGGTCTGTCTGCGGTATATGGCGTCGGGCCCCGGCCGGACCTACTGCTATATGCCATGTGACGGATAGGGGTGTTACATGCTGGATGCAGAATAGATAGGAAAAGCACCAGTGGAACTTGTCAGTTTCTTTGTGATAGACTTGTCTCATGGTTTTGTAAGAAACAAACATTTGTGTCAACTTCAACTGCTGAAGTTGAATATATGGCTGCAGGTAGTTGTTGTTCACAAATCTTGTGGATTCAAAATCAACTCCTAGACTATGGTTACAACTTAGAGAATTCTAAAATATTTTGTGACAACACCAGTGCTATTTCCATTGCACAAAATCCAGTCCTCCATAGTAGGACAAAACAAATAGAAATTAGGCATCATTTTCTAAGAGATAATGTTGAGAAAAATAAAATTGAACTTCAATATATCCCAACTGATTTGCAAAGGGGAGATATTTTCACCAAGCCTTTGGATGAAAAGAAACACAACTTCTTCCTCAATCAGTTAGGCATGTTAGATGGAGGAAGCCTAAAATAAATTACAAGATTTTGAAAAGCTAAAAACAGACCAAGATTAGGCTAAAAACTCATTTCTTTTTGTGTCTATAGGATAGTTTCTGTCTCTGAACTGCGCTCGACGTTTTCCCCAGAAATCGTCGAACGTTGATCGACTGTTTCCCAAAAATCGTCGAACGCAGATCGACGTTTTCCAAAAAGGTCGACCGGAGTTCAGCGCTTGTCAGATAGTTGTATACTATCTCTTTCAGGTCAACGATCATCGACCGTAGATCGACGCTCATCAATGTCATCGAACTGAGATCGACGATGTTCAAGACCTTTCAGCTTCCCTTAGGAGTCCTGATCGTCGAACGGAGATCGACGATCCTTCCTTTTTCGCATCGAACCCTAATATAAAATCATTTTTCGGTCGCCGTTTGTCGTTTACGCTTTCATACTCTCTGCAAATTTTTCTCTTTCCCTCCAAACTCTCTACACTTGGTCGTGTTTATTGCAGGTACAGATGGCAGTGTCGATCGTCGCTCTTTCCAAAATGAAATTTGATACAGGTTTTGACATTGATATGAACTCCTTCGATGGCAGCAATCAACGGTTCAAAGATATTCTGAATCTTTTCCGCGAACAACAGTTAGTTCAGTTGATGACTACCAGAATAAAGATTGCAGCAGATGAAATAAAGGAATGTATTTTTACTGCAACAACTGAGAATGAAAATACTATTGTCGGCACGATCAACGGGACTAAGGTACCATTGTCCCCTAATCTTTTGACAGAAGTATTCGCCTTAAGTACTGGGAATGACTCCATTGATTTGTCTGGAGAGGAATATGATTCGTTGTTAGATCGAATGGGTCACTCTGCTATGAACCCTAATAAACTTTTTAAAAAGAATCTATCAATTTAATTTCAATTTTTGGTTGATGTTGTGGGAAAAGTTCTTCTGGCAAAGCACTCAGCTCATGATACCATCTCAAGGTATCAGTTCTACTTAATGGGAGCTATTGTTGACAAGAAACATTTGGATTGAGGGTCTATCCTCTTTGACTTGCTCAAGAAGAAAATCAACAAAAGTTATGTATTCTTTGGAAGGATTCTAGGGGTTTTCTTTCATTCCAGGTGTCCTGATTTATTGGTTTCAAATGGTATGCACATCAATGCATCCAAAAGGCTCACCTGTGCCCTTTTCAACAAATGGGACAGGCAGATTATCAACCCTAACAGGGCTGCTGCAGCAACATCTGCTTCAGGTACAAGGACTGCTTTAGTCTCTTCCCCTGCAGCAACACTTGCCCTCATTGAGAGACTGCCTGCCTCCTCCTCTGCTCCTCCTTCTCCTCCTCCTATTGTTTCTGCCTTACCTTCCTCATCAACCATCCAATCAGCCATCTCCTCCCTCATCACAATTTCATCACCTATTTCTCCTCCTCCAGCCACCACCTCAGAACCATTACATCCTTTGTACTACTATCCATCCATTGACTCTTCCATACCATCTTTCACCATTGTGGATGACTCCTTCATGGATGTTTCCCCCTCCTCACCTCTTGAGCCTCCATCATCCTCCTCTTACCAACAGCTCCTCAATGACATCCTTGATCAACCATCTTTCTCACCATCCATCTCCACACCGATATCATCTATCTCCACCATTCCAATATCTCATCCATCCATCCCTCCATTCTCATCCTCACCTCATGCAGCCATTCCATCAGTTCCAGCCACATCTTCCTTCACCTCTACTCAAGTATCCCTTGAGCAAGTGGATCTTTCTGGTCTGGCAGATAGGCTTTATGGGATACTGGCCCGCAAGCTTGTAGCCTTGCTGGAGACCTCCTTGGCTCCACTCCTAAACTCTATCCAAAAGCTATCTAACAGACTGTCAACTCTCTCCTCTCCTCAGGCAATTCCTTCATTAGGGTGCCTTGATCCAGCCCTACATGCATCAAGCCAGGGGGAGATGCCTCATGAAGCTCATGAAGCTGAAGAAGTGCCTGCTGCTGCTGCTCTAGTTCCAATGTTTACAGTGGACCTCATGTCACTGTTGAGTGATTTTGATTCTCTTCACAAAAGATTTTCACCAGTTCAGCAAGTTGAAGACCTTACTAAGGCCATTGTGCCTATTTTAGAATGTGATCCCAGTCTGATTGCATCTTATGTCAACTCTTTTAAGGCTGTTGATGTTGTTGTTTCTGTTTGTACTGATGCTACTGCTGATGTTATATCTGCTGGTTCTATAGACATTGAAATGCTGCCTGTTGATATGCCTGCTATTATTGATAATTCTGCTGATGAAGAATTGGCCAAGGTTTTTGAAGTGCAAGTATCTAAGACTCCTGCTATCTCATTTGCTCCTATTGAGAGTACTGCTAAGATTTCTGCTGTTGTATCAACACCTCCTGCCCCTATTGTTTATGAGAAATCCAAAGTTTAAGAGGAATATATCAAAAGTATAGATGATTTGTATGACAGACCTCAAAGTTCTGAAAGTGATCAATTCAATATAGAATCTGATGATTCTTCTGGTACTATTGCAAAGAAAAGGAAAGCAAGAAGCAAGGCCATGATGAAGGTTCCTCCTGTTAAGGCCAAGGATGCTAATGATATACCCTACTATATTCTACATGTTTGCCAGATAACTGAACCATGGATGCAATATTCTAAAAACCAACTAAAGGCCATGAAGAAGAAAAGAAAGTTTGATAAGTATGAGAAAGGTTCATCCCAATTTCAGCCTCCTCCTCCTCCTCCAGATTCAGGATCAGGTGGAGGCTCAACTTCTCTAACCTCTGCTCCAAAGCAAAGCCCCTCCCAATCTTCACAAAGATATCATCCTAGAGGGCAATATCAAAGTGGTTATCAGTCCAGAAGGGGACAATACAGAGGTAATCAGATAGATCACAGGATTCAATCAAGACATCAAAGGGAAGGACAAAGGCATTTGGACTCATCTCAAGGTCCTTTCCCTTATAAGCTCAGAGAAACTGTTGATTCAAGGACTGTTGCTGCTTCAGAAACTTTTAATAGATATGAACCTGCAATCCCTTTTGAAGATCCAGAGAAAAATCCCTTATCTTGGACTGCTAGGATGAAAGAACTTGCTGCCTTAGATCAGTTGAAGAAGGCCAGAGAGCAAGGAAAAGACACCTCCAACATCACTACATTGTCAGAGCAAAGAAAAGCAGAATTGGAAAGATATGCCTCAAGGAAGTTCTTTGACCTAGTGGATTACATGAAACTGCATCCTGAGGCTGTGGTTCCCAGGGCAAGATCTCAAACCTCCTTAGGTGCAGAGGATGACAGAAGGTCAAAGAAAGAAGCTCTCAATCCCAACAGGGAAATCTTGTTTAAGAAAGGAAGTGAAAAGAAGTGTCTCTGTAAGCAGACAGTTCATTCTTTTTAAAACTCTTGCTGATGTTCTATCTAAATGCTGCTATGCTGCTTGTTCTGCTCTGTTGCTTTAATTCTTTTTGCTTGTCTGTATTTGCTTTTGTATTTATTTCTGAGCTATGTAAATAGTAATCCTAACCCAAATAGGGGGAGATTGTTGGAACACCCTATTACTAATTTGGGAAAGGATCACTATGTTTTTAGGAAATCAGTTTGACCTTGATGTATAGTTGAAAAGGTTAAGTTAGAATGAGTCTAGGGCTTAGAACTTAGGTTCGAAGCTGCCCCCAGGACCATTCATTGTTCAAGACTTAGAGCTGAGGCAAAGACAGTTTTCGTCGAGCTCAGGTCGACGAAACGTCAAACTCCGTTCGACGCTCTCTGAGCTCAACTCTGCTAAGTCGTCGAACTCCGGTCGACGATCTTCGAGCTCAGATCGACGATCTGCCTTCAGCTTGTTTCCAAGTCGCTGAGCTCAGTTCGACGATCATAGAGCTCAGGTCGACGTTTTTTGTCTGATGTTCAATCCAGTCACTGAGCTCAGGTCGACGATCGTAGAGCTCATATCGACATTTTTCTGAGAGATCGATGACTTTGAGGATTCAAATTCAGTCAACTTTTGGAATGTTTTTCAAATTCTCTCTGCATTTATTTCAAGAGATTTGCTAGCCGTTTTCATTTATTCTGGAGCAAGTTTCAAGGGATTTATCAGAGAATGTCCATTGGACTTTCCTCCTGAAGACAAAACATTTATGAAAGACATTTATTGACTCCTAACGTCTATCTTGGACAAAGGATCATCAGAGAATAAAACATCCCACAGCAGATCAAGAGAAAGACAATCTATCTATCACTCAATACAGACATATACAGATAGTCAGAAAAACTCAGAGGAAAATCAAGTGATCAATCCTGAAGAGTTTGATTGAAAATTAACAGACTGTAAAATGTTCATAGCTTCAACATCAAAGACTCCAAAGAACTCACATTTCAGCCTCTGTTGAAATCATCTTCTGCTGGAGATCTGAAGCTTCTGAAGGCCTATCCCCTAGCAAAGCTCTCATCTATTAACCATCTATATCTCAGGGGGAGCTTTTACAACACAATTAATCCACTAAGTCTTCTCTCAGTGATTGAGACAAAGAAGACAACTTCACCTCTTCCTTTTTCTTTTCCTGCTGTAAATGGGTTATCAAAACTCCCTTCAAAAGTCTTAAATCTGGTTCTGAGAGCCTTGTCAAAACTCAGTGGTAGCAAGACACCTGATCAAAAAATCTAGTTTGGTTTTTGAGCACCTTATCAAAAGCTCATTGGTGCCCAGGACACCTGATTAACTCATCCTGCAGTGGATTCCCACCAAGGGTGGTAGAAGAGTGGATGTACCCAGGTTTTTGGGGAACCACTATAGTTCCTTGTGTCTTCTGGTTTCTTATGCATATTCTTTGCTGTGTGCTGTGGTTTTTATTTTACTACTTTAGTTTTATTCTACATCAAAGCACCTTACACCTATACATAAATTAAGCCTTTATTGCTGTGCAATTTTAAATTGTAAATTTACTTTAAAATACTCTATTCACCCCCCTCTAGAGTTAAGATAGATCTTACCCTCACTTTCAGAACTGTTGGGGTGGAGTTAGTGTTAACTGTAGGCTCGGACGTTCCAATTTAAAATTCTTGTGGAAACGTCTACCACCTCTTTGATTTCCTCTTCCACCTCTACCATTATGTCTCTTTCTGAAGCTCGGGCTTGCTTCCATCACTCCCTCGGCGGGTCTCTTTCTACTTCCCAAGTGATCCGCCTCTAACCTTTTCGCCATATCAATTATCTCTGCCAAGCTCGCGTCTGCTATAAACAAAAGTAATTGCCTTTGGTGATCTCGCAATCCTTTGTAAAACAATTTTGGGTACCTGCGGTCGTCCAACTCATAGGAGTCAACAAATCTAGCAAGGTGCTGAAACTGCCTTTGGTATTCTATCACGGCCTTGGATCCTTACTTCAACTACAGTAACCTTTCTTCAAGCTTGACTCGAGTAGTGGAGGGGATGAAATGCTCCAAAAACGCTTCAGAAAATTCACTCCAACTGATCTCAGTGTACACTCGGCCTTACAAAGTGGAACCCATGAGGGACTTCCACCACCTTTTGGCGCGTGACTCCAAAACTGATGTAGCTAAGGTCACAGCCATACTAGCTGGACATCAGATTCCAGCCATTATCTCTTGCATAGTATCCAACCAATTCTTAGTACGAACAACCGACTCCATCCCATGATAAATAGGTGGGGAGAGGGTTCGGAAGGTACTCGACTAGTTGGAACCCGGGGCTTGTTGCAGCACCAGGGCCTGCTGGGATCTAAACGCGTCTAGGATTGCTGTGAGGGTCTGTCCCAGCTCTGACTATTGAAACATAGTAGGGACGGAAGGGTCATGAGTTTCCACTACTAGTTCTATACGTGTCGGGATCTACGTATAAAGGTAGAACCAAAGGTTAGGTTGGCTAATCATAGGATAATGAGTAGACATACATAGTGTGAATTGCACATGGGTACACCACTACTTCTGCTATTTCAGTTTGTCCACAAACAGACTAATCGAGCGGGGGTGGCACAATTGTTCAATGACTTCTTTAGTTCAAGATTATTTCAAGCTGATACCATTTATAAGACCCCCTCCCGGAACACAAGACACGGCTGAGGGGAGACTTATGCCCAGAATAGTCGCCCTGTGATAGCATCAACAAACGGGATAACCTGTACCACAAGACGTCTATTCTAGCGACCATTCCAATATCATCCAAGCCAACCCAACATAAAGAATATAAATAGAAGTCAAAATCCACACAAGTATATAGTCCAAACGAAGTACAATAGAAATAAAGCGACAACAACTTCTATAATATTAGAGTACATAAGTTGCCTAAAGGGTTAAAAAAAATTCTCTCAAAACTCACATTAGTCACCGACGACAGCGAAGGTATCGTCGTATCAGGCCCTATCACCCTGGCCTGGAAGCCTCCTGTATATCCTGCTGCTACTACTCTATCTGCAGGGTTTCCTCCTAAATGGAGGACGTAGCAACCGTTAGCCATAAAGACTTAGTGGCTATCATATCCGCTCACCCCGATGGCTCTTAGGAATCGGGCGGTAAGGAGATCAATGGTACAATATATATAATTACATAAGCAGTAAGTACAAGTAAATGGTATAATACAAGTCATGAGTAGTAACATCACTAGTGTATAACAGTAATAATATCATTCAATCATAGAAATTAAGCAAGAGTATATATCATTCAATCGCAGCAAGTCTACTTCTATAACAGGAATTTAACTTAACTTATAAAAATGCCCATACAGATTTATAAGTTAAGAAAAAGCTTAATAGTAAAGTAACTTATCATATAAGAGTGCCCATACAAACTTATATTATATGGATCTTGTGCAATGAAATGCAATACGATATTATGAATGCAACATGATGACTCACCCATGCTCACACACCCATACTGCTATGTCGACATATACTAATAGTTCCCACATTTCGAACAAGTAGCTAACCTCCCAGGCATCATCCGTCGTGGCCAGACAGTGACAGTAGAGCGGGCGTCTCCACTACTAGGCTGGTCTCCACACTACCTGAATTCTTTAGTTTTAAGGATAGATAAATCACTTAGAGGGGGAGGGGTGAATAGGTTTTAAAGTATATTTAACTTTCTTTGTGTTTTAGATGTGTTGAGTTAGATTAGTTAGCTTGCTTTCAAGAACACAAAACACACACACAAGATTTATAGTGGTTCCCCAAATTATGGATATGTCCACTATCCCTCCCAACTTTCTAATAGTGTGTTAGACAAGGCACTTCTACAAACTCTGCTCCAAGGAGCTTACAACACAGATCCCGTAGGATCTCTCAGTCTCCTCCAAGACCTACAGCTCGGGCACAAAACACTAACACTCAGAGATGTTATCTCCTATAACTCAGGCACGCAGGCCCAACCTCAAACTTGATCACAAGCTCTACACTCAGGCTAGGAGGATAGTATTACAACTCAGATCCACACAAGGATCCTACCTCAGGCACACATACCCTACACTTAGATCCACAAAGGGATCCTACCTTAGATTCACAATTGGAATCCTATCTCAGCCTTTATAAAAAAGGATTACACTCAGATCTATTAATATCCTACTTGATGAATGGTTTGTTGACGATGATTAGACACCTGATAAATGATCTCTGTGTCTTTTTATTCTGAACTGAAGTAGCTCAGTCCAAATCTTCTTTACATTTACAGCTCCAGAAAGCGTTCTTCAGGAATGATCTGCTTGGGCTGTGAAGTTGCTGCAGCTAGGGCTTGCCTTACTGCTTCTTCTTTCTCAAAGAAGTATCTCTGAACTTGCTGTTGCGGGTGAACATCGCAACAACTAACTTGCTTGAACTCTTAGATCAGAAGCTTGAACTCATTCTTCAGGCTCTGCAATAATTATGAGAGGAAGAAGCTGAAGTTCCGCTTTTCCAAAAGTTAATTTTCTATTATCTGATCTGTCGCTTCTTATCTTCCGCCGTACAATGACTCTTTGACTAGTGGGACCCACTGTATTTGTTGGCTAGAACTTTGCTTTATCAGTAATTATCGTACAGTAGGCATGCGGGGTCATTTATCGCGTAATGTAGACTTCCCGTAATTTTTCTGAATTTTTCTAATGTCAACATCTGTGGACTTAGCCAAATTCAAGAAAATTAGTATTGGCATTGAGTGAACAACCTTCACTCAATGCAAAAACACTTAGATAGATTTCTGTCTCACTGGGCGTTGAGTGTGTTGAATGAGCCTTCATCACTCAACGCTTTTGTCCTTAGACAAAACTTTCTGTTGATAGGTGTTGAGTGCATTAGCTTTACTTAACGCTTTTGTCCTTAGACAAAATTTCTGTTGATAGGCGTTGATTGTGTTGAGTGAGCCTTCATCACCCAACGCTTTTGTACTTAGCCGCTTCTCTGAATGGAGGCATTGAGTGAGTTGACTTCACTCAATGCTTCCCACCTTAGCCTGCCATCTAGCTGAGGCGTTGAGTGAATAGCCTTTACTCAATGCTTTTGTACTTAGTATAATTTCTTGTTGAGTTGGCGTTAAGTGATCTTCCTTCACTCAACGCTTCTGGACTTAGAAAGAATTTCTGTCTACTTCTTCTTTATATTTGACATCACTTAGTTTTGTCGACATTTTCTTCTTTAGGAGTTGTGTAATACCCCTATCCATCACATAGCATATAGCAGTAGGTCCGGCCGGGGCCCGATGCCATATACCACGGACAGAACGGTGAGTTACCAGATGAAACCATTCAACCAATACACACGTACTACATAGAGCATCTAGCAGAAGCAATTTATTAAGTTGCAATAATAAGAACCCTGCCAACAAGCAGTAATGTCCACTAACAAACCAATCAGGAATGAAATGCAAAGTACCAAATAGTACTAGCCTTATGGCCTTATAATAGTTCACTTAAATAAAAAGTGTCTTACAAACTTTGGCTCATAGGACGACCACACATGATTTAAATTAGCAAACAAGTAAGGCCTTCGAGGGCCGGCTCAGCAACTTGGGCTTTGGCCCGTTATTTACCGCTCGGCTATGCAGCACCTAAAATAACAAAGCACTGTAACAGTGGAAAACAAGAATAACGGTCAGCAAAAGCTGACAAAATTATAAGGATTCCGCCCCCAAACTCGGGGCGGCAAAGCTTCTTCCCTAAACTTGTTAGCATAGCAAGTAATATCGTGAATAAGCACATCATAATAGGTGCAGGTTAACACGGCCACAGATCGTGTGCTCTCAGGGCACTAACTCGGTGAACCCGATCATAACTACGGTCTAACCACCATCCCTTGGATGGCAAATCTCGTAAGCATTTTTAGTCTTTCCGGTCTAAGCCAAAGACTTGCACGACTATGCCAATGGCCAGTCCCTTTTTAGGGTATCTGACACCAAACCATATAGCCCGGGTTCGTTTCCACTTCCCTGTTTCTCACACCACCTAGTCACTTTAATACGTACGCGTGGGCCAAGCTTCTCCCGGATCCCAGTTTCGATCACACAAGCACATAACCTAGTTATGTTAAAGGTTGGCTCCTGGCCACCAAGATGGCAGAAATGTATTTCTGCCCAGTTTTCCTGGTGTGCCTTGGGGTTAATCCCCAAATATCCCAACTACAATCTATCACGTAGAAACCCGAAAACAACCAAAGGCACGGAGTCTTCTCCAGCCAATAATGCATAGCAAAACATCACGATCCAGACCAACATGTCCGGGTAGGCTTCATACACCATGCCTATGTCCGTACTTCGATTCCAGACTCTAAAGAAAGGGGACTTTACATATCTACCCCAAGGAACACCGCAACTCGCCACACACTCACGATAGAGGGTTTTCCCTATGCAAAAGAAGAAGAGCTTCACATGCTCAAGAGGAGAATCATTACCCTATCATTTCTCCTCGGCGCCATGGAAAACTACACGGATGAAAAGTACCGCGATGATCTTGCCTCCGCAGATCTGGGCTCCATTTGTGATTTGGCGCTCCGAATCTCCTCCGGCGATCGGATCTCCCTCATCCTTCTTCCTCCTTGCTCTTCCATCTCTCTAGGATTTAGAAAGAGAAAAACCAAGTAGAATGACGGTTTCTAAACCCTATTACCCGGTATATCTCAGTAAGAACAGCCCTGAACCATTGGATACCAAAAATAAGGAAACGGACAGCCACGATTCGCACTTAAAATGAACTTCCTAGGTCGAACACGGCTTGCGACACACCCGTGTCAAAGGCCGTGTGCCTCAATCAACACCAAAACTATAGCCTCCCGAAAAGAACACGGGCACTCGACACGCCCGTGTCAGGCTTGACACGCCCATGTCATCCAGTACCGTCCCGTGTAGCTGGGCGTGTTCCTCCACCTACACAGGACCAAAATGCCCAGAGCACGACACGGCCATGTGACATGCCCGTGTCACATGTAGTGTGCTAGACACACCCTTGGACACGCTCGTGTCCCAGGCCGTGTAGCTCCCTCAGCACAAACCTGCAAACTTCCCGAGCAGCACACGACCACTGACACGCCCGTGTGTCAGGCCGTGTGCCCTCACTCAACGATCGTTGAGTTGAAAGCTTTGAGTGGCTGACACACCCTGAGACACGACCGTGTCCCAGGCCGTGTTCACTTCTCCGACGAATGCTGACTAGAATTTCGTCATCCACACGACCATTGTCAAACCTGAGCACAACACGCCCTGGGACACGCCCGTGTCCCAGGCCGTGTCACCTCTACCAAATCCCAGATTTGGCTCAAAACACCACCCATCACACTTTTGAGTTTCGGGGCGTTACAGCTCTCTCCATCTTAAAATAATTTCGTCCACAAAATTACCAAAGGAAAGATACACAAAACCAAAAGTGGTACCTGAGTGAAATAACTCTGGGTACTCCTCCAGCATGGTCTTCTCCCATTCCCAAGTGAGCTCCTCTTGACCGCAATTGTCCCATCAGACCTTGACCATCCTGATCTCCTTGTTATGAAGTCGCTTGACTTCAGAGTGCTCAATAAGAATGGGCTTGACCCTAGTCGTCAAAACTTCGTCCACCGGTACATGATCAACTTCAATCACCTGCGAAGGCTCTTGCACCGCCTTCTGCAACACTGATATATGGAATACATCATGTATACCACTCAACTCCACTGAAAGCCTCAGACGGTAAGCCGCTTCACCGATCCGCTCTAGAATCTCAAATGGTCCAAGGTATCTCGGGCTCAGCTTCTTCAAGTGTCGTACCCGTGACACACCCTTGAACGGCTTTATCTTCAGATACACCCAATCACCAACCGCGAACTCCACGTTCTGATGCTTGGTATTGTAGTATTTAGCTTGCCTATCCTGAGTGTTAAACAAGCGCTCCTGAATGGTTCGCATAAACAAAGTGGCGCTTTCCACCTCTTGCTTTTTGTACAACCTTGTCTTACCCGTTTCTAGCCACGAAAACGACGTGCGACACTTTCTACCATATAAGGCCTCGAAGGGCGCCCTTTGTATGCACGCTTGGTAGTTATTGTTGTACGCAAACTCCACCAAATACAGATGGTATTCCCACTGCTTTCCGAAGTCCAAAATGCACATGCGAAGCATATCCTCCATCATCCTGTTGACCCTCTCGGTCTTCCCATCCGTCTGCGGATGAAAGGCTGTGTTGAACATCAACTTTGTCCCCAGCATTTACTGCACCAAACTCCAGTCATTGGACGTAAAATGCCCATCTCTATCACTCACTATGCTCCAGGTTAAACAGTGCAGTCTAACAATGTTATCCACATATAGCTTCGCCAGTTTCTCCACTGAATCATCCTTCCTATGCGGAATGAAGTGCAACACTATTATTAACCGATTTACGATCACCCAGATGGCATCGTTTCCCTTCTGCGACCTTGGGAAGCCATGCACAAAGTCCATCGAAATGTCGTCAAACTTCCACTCCAGAATAGGTAAAGATTTCAAGAAACCCCTAGCTTTTGGTACTCTGCCTTCACTAAGGCGCAAGTCTGACATTTGGCCACAAATAGTGCCACATACTTCTTGAGTCCTGGCCACCAGAACAACTTCTTTAGATCTCGGTACATCTTCGTGCTCCCTAGGTTAATTGAGTACTTGGTATGATGAGCCTCGTACATCAACTCCACCTGTAGATTTTCCACGTTTGGGACACACAAACGACTGTCCTTCCTTAGCAGTCCATCTTCAACTGAAAACTTGGAATTTGACCCATCTGAAGCTGCATCCATGATCTACTTCATGCTGCTATCCAATTTCATATCCCGCCGAATCAGATAAGCCAGGTCATACTGAACTTCTGACCAGTTCAATAATACTTCAGCGCTAGTCTGCTTGTCAACACAACAGATCTCTAACACCTCTAACTCCGGAATCAATCGCTCATCATGAACCGACAGCTAGTTGGCTTGGGCGGGAGCCCTGCGACTCAACACATCCGCAACTGCATTGCCTTTCCCGGGCATATAATGAATTTTGAATGTATAGTCCCCCAAGAACTCCATCCATCTTCGCTGCCTCATGTTCTGATCCTTCTGACACAACAGGTACTTCAGGCTCTTGTAGTCGGTATAGATATCGACCTTTACACCATCCAAATAATGCCCCCACAGCTTTAGCGCAAAATTCACGGCTGCCAACACCAAGTCGTGAACCGGGTAATTCCTTTCGTGCACTTTCAACTGACGCGATCCATACGCAATTACACTACCATGCTGCAGTAGCACGCAGGCCAAACCACTGCCTGAGGCATTGCTGTATAACTCAAAACCTTCGGTCCCACTCAGCGAACTTAGCACTGTCGCCGTGGTTAACCGAATCTTCAAATCTTCGAACGCTTGCGCGCACTCCTGCATACATACATGTAAGAACCCCTTTTTAAAAACTCGTAAAAACCGGGGTCTTATGCCCAGAACCGCCGCTTTGCGGTGACACCTTCGCAGTATAAAACGCCGATTCTGCCGGCCTTATTGATCACAAAAGTAGCAGTACAAGAGTATAGACTAGTAAGTCCACAACAAATCAAATATAATAAAATCTCAACGAAGGGAGTGTCCACAGAATAGTAAAAGAGTACAGAAATGAAGGGCTTACGACCGGTACATCAATATCCTCACTACAGATCTCTCATATGGAAGCAAAATAAACTAACTACTACAAGTCGGGACTCACGATCCCAGCTGGCTATACTCCTGAGCTAGACTTCCCTGTCTCCAATCGCACTAGTCTCCTAGGCTGCTCCTCCATGCTGGGCTCCACGATCCCCTAATATGATGTGGTTTGAAAACCGTTAGTCTATAAGACTATGCCCTATCATCTCCCACCCCTTCTCCCATGTTCCTAGGCACCGATCGGGGAGGAAGAAAGGGAAGGACGTGAAAGTAGAGAGTAAAACAAACAGGTGACAAGGGGACCTAGCTAATAATTTATAATCATGTGGTAATAAGTAAAGTAAGAAAAGAATTTAACCTTCACTTATGTGAGTACACATAAGCTAAAGGATCTTCTACAAGGCTCCCATCGTATAAAATGTCCCATACCACCTATACGTTCGGGTGTCGGTTTTCACAAGATATATATGTATTGAATTGACCTTAATTTATAAACTTGCCCACACAAGCTTATAGACTAAGGGGTCGTTTAGCAAGTCCTAATGTATAAGCGTCCCATTAAACTTATACATTAGGTGTCATAGGTTATTATGAATGATTATGATATGCATCTATATGGTGGGTTCATGTTATGCTCAAGCAGTGCAATTCACCCACCCGACTTTGCGTACACAAACCTTTAGTTCCCCCATTCAGAGCCGTTACCTCCCAGGATACTTCCGTAGTGGCAAACAGAAGCGGTGGGTTGGGCCTCGCCCACCTCAAAACCAGTATAGCACTACCGGTCTGACCTATGGTACGCCTCAACGCTTGGTGCACTAAGCGGACTCTTGCGTACTCTTGCCGACTGGCCGCCGGACTTAAGTTTTGCGAAGTGTAAAACCACACTTGCCAAATCATCATACTGGTGTCAGTGTAACAACAATCCAGTACCGAAGACCTACCACTTTTGATATTCCTTTTTATGCACATGCATTATTCTTAATAGAAACAAACAAGTCAAGCTCCCGGACTAAACTGTCCGAATTAACCTCAAACCGATTCTAAGCTCTCCGGACAAAACTGTCCGGCTCCATTCCAAACCTCATCTATTTGAACACTGCGGGATGGCGCCCCTTTGAACACCTCGAGACGACTTATCCATTTTCAAACTCCTATCCAACTAGTGTGTGCAGCGTGAAGCCCTATTTTCTACATTACTCTTTCAGTTTATATTAAGGTTTACGTTTGCCCAGGAATGCCTCCAGATTATACCCTGTGAGGGGTTCTCAATAGGCACTAGGAACTACGATGGTAGGATATACCAAAGTTCCCTTTTGCAAGACACTTATTATTATTGGGTGTTTTCCCTTACCCATTCCCTTTTTGTATTACATTAAACTAAACCTAGGGTAGTTTTGAACTTCCACTCTCACGGGAATGACGATCTTTCGTTGAACCTGCGCACCTTCTAATCCGCACCAACTCGATTCTCACCACTCCTTAGAACTTCCTATGGTGACTCATCTACTTTCATCTAACCAATTCCACAAGACTAACTCTACACTATTCTAAATCTTATCTTAATACAACTTTTTCCCAAATTACTATTTGCAGACTGACCTATACTAGTTGACGTTCATGATAGGATGTCCTTCAAGTTTTCATCTGAATGACTTAGGTTATTTACTGGGGTCCTAGCATGACAAAAATGATTTAATTCCAGAATATTACATCTTCTATTTAAATAATTTCTTAAAAGAGCCAATTATTGTTAAGTTGATCAAGAAGTATACTTTCTAAACATGATTAATGTTTCATAAATTTATGATAATATCCCATATATCTAAAAGTGACAATTTCCAAATTTGGCATTTTCTACAAATGTTTAAAGGTCCTAAAATTATTTTAGCAGTAATTTCCATATTCCAAGATTTGTAAATAACCTACTTGAAATTATCATCCAAATAATTTGAATTAAATATATTACACTTCTACAGTCCTAAAATTATCACTGGCCAAATGTTATGATTTTTCACTGAATATTAAATTCTAAAAAAAATCTTAAAAGGGAATAATTGTGAATCAAGTACTATTAATACTCTTCAAAAATTCATAAATAAATTCCTAACCACAGATATCAACCTAAAATTATCAATGGCCAAACTTCACATTTTTACAGGCTGAATTATTCTCTAAATGATTTATTTCTCAATATTGACCTTTACAAATTTGTGAAGGAAGCATTATATAAAATCTTTTAAAAATTATAATAAAATTCGGAGACCTCTATTTAGGTCTAAAACCTCTACTGGCCTAATTTTACTAGATTCCATTAAACCCAATGATCAAATTAAATCAAATACTAAATTGGACATTTTGATACTTAACAAATAAGCTACCATGAATATCCTCAATAAAATTCCACCAAAAATATCTAGGAGTTCAAACTACCCTGAGATTCATTCTACCCAATTTTCACAACTTTTAGGTGATGTTTAATTGTTGATTTAACTTATTAGTGTTTCTACCCTAAAACTTGGGTTTGACTTTTGAGGTACTTACCTACCTCAAAATTCCCTAACATTTCAACCAGAGGCTTAAATATACATAAGCTATCTTTCTACTAAATTACAAGGCCATACAGGGGCATTTGCCCCTATGTCCTTCACAACACCCAAAGGTCCTCCCTTAGGGTTTGAACTTGGGTCCAAGGGTAAATCAACCCTAATTCATCCTGTCTTCCCTAAGGGGGTACTTAGGGTAATTCTAAGCCAGTTGTCAAAATATCAGCCTCTGTTGAGGTGAGTTAGTCACTCAAATCCAACATGCACTTTTTCCAAAAACACCCCTTATAAGGGCCAATCTAGGGTGAATTACATAAGTAAATCATCTCCAAATTCATTCAAATTTGGACAGCCCCTAACTACCATGAACATTAATCCCCTGTCCAAATTTCAAAACATTTAGACAGAAGGGGAAGGGTGGGCACCACTTTCATTTTTAGGTTATTTTTCCCCAAGGGAGGCTAGGGTTAGGTCAAAACCTATTCAAAGCTCATACAAATGGGCTCCAATTTTATATGGAGTTAAATATTACTGCCAGGGGCCACTCACCAAAAGTTGGGAGGGTATGATGGTCATTTGACCCTTTAATTTAATTACCCAAGCTTTTATAGGTTTAGGGCAAAACCCTAGGTTAAAACATTCCAAATGACTCTTAATTTTTATAGGAGTTAGGTTTATACATCACTAACCCACGGTCGAAATCTCAAGACATTTGGACCAAGGGTGTGGTGTGGGGATTTATTTTAGTTTCTTCCCTACCTATAGGACCAACCCTAGAAAAAGTTTCCTATAGGGCATTAGACTTGACCAATATTTTCGTGCAATATATCAAATTAAAGGTAACTCAAAGACCTATAACTTTTATGTTAAACACTTTTTATGAAAATTTTAGAAGTGCCCTAGAAATCAACATGCATAACTCTATCAAAAATACCCTAAATTGTATACTATTCATATATTAAAAATAATAAACTTGCGTGGCACGCATCTTAAAGCAATCGGATGGTTGCATGTCATCTTCTCCAAATCGACTGTATCGAGTCCGATGCATGGTGGTTTTCACGGGGCGATAACCGGCGGCTACAGGCGGCGCAACCCCCGACAAACTTCTCCTCTACCCTCACGGTGGTGGGGGCGAGTCTTTGCCGGCAACTAGGCAGCGGAAGGCAGCGGCGCCACCAAACCCGTGACCATTAAAACTGCCATTAATGGAAGAAAATGAAAACTGGGTTCGGGCTCATTCGAGCCCGAACCCTACCCTAAACATTTATAAGATCTAAGCATGAATAAAGAGGTGAGGGAGGACCTTCCCGACGGCCATACGACGTGAGGAGCGGCGGGAAACCATTTCGGTAGTGGTGGCGGCATATCCTTTAGTTTAACAGCTCCTAGCTCAAGGTTCTTAACTCCTCTGTTTTTGTTGCTCGGTTCTGGGTGGAATGAGGGTGAATGAAGCTAAGGGTAGTCGGATAGGTTGATGTTGTTAAGAGGTGGCCGATACAAACGATGTAGAGGTGATGACATCAAGGAGGAGCTTGGTTTGCCTTTTTTGTAATGGCCAACTGCATGGGGTGGGCCCCACTGGTTCAAAACTCACCTAATTGAGCTAAAGAGGTCGGCAAAGATGGTCAAGAGCTGATGGGATAAGTGATGAAGGAGGAAATGGCTCATATGAATAGGTGGGGTCGGTTTTAGGCTTGGGCTTGTCTCCAAGCATACAATGTGGGCCCCACTTGCTCCCACTCCTCCTCAATGGGTTAAAGGGGTCGGCCAGCCCAAGTGGGGGCTGATGGCATGAGCCCAAGTGGCTCAATTCACTAACACCCTTGAATATACCCCTTTCTCTCTCCTAATTATTCTTCATTTTTAGATTCTCTCTCCTAGTCACTAAGTTTGCTAATCAATCCTCTAGTCTATTGGCAGCCCACCCATGCATAATAAATTAAATGGGGGGGGGGGAAATGATATCAAGGCTTGTTGGTGGAGAGAAAGACCCTTGGTCATGAATATTATTCCTCCAAATTTTCTCTCTCCTAGTCACCCAAATTGACTTGGTCACTTTTTGGTTCTCTAAGAGTTTGTCATGACCTAGTCATGACAAAACCACTCTTAGGGGTCTAGTTGGAAATGGGATGTTACAAAATCCAATAAACAAAATAAAAATTTTGTCCCCGAAATTAAAGTTAAGCCTGAGGGGTTTTTCTACCGGCAAAACTAAAGTGTAACATCTCATAAATGAGTTGACATGCCTACTTGCTTAATAAAAAAGGGCTAGCCCCAAAAAACAAAAAGGATTTGTCTCTATCCTTTTAGATGATTCTACGAGTAAAAGCAATTAGGAAGAACGCTTAAACCACTTGAGGAGTTATGAGGTATACCTGACTAAATAGCTCCAGATATCTTTCCTACATCAGGTCATGTGGCTCCCAAGTATGCTCCTCTCGTCCGTGGTTCCTCCATAGGACCTTGACTAGAGGGATCTTCTTACGGCGCAAGACTCGTATCCCCTGGTCATCGATCTGTATCGGCTCCAAATGTACAGATCGATCCGAAGCTACCGGCCCATCAGTGGACGTAATCTGCAACTCCGGGCGTAGTAGGGCCCTCCTGAGTGAAGACACGTGAAAGACGTCATACAAGACGGCCAGCTCCGGTGACAGCTCCAGCCGGTAAGCTAGGGGACCGATTCGCTCCAGGATCCTGAACGGCCCCATGTACCTCGGGCTAAGCTTCTTCCGCCAACCACATACTTGTGAAACCCCATGCATTGGTCGGATCTCAAAAAACCCCCAATCCTCTACCTGAAACTCCACTAGACGATGCCTAGCGTCATAATATTTCGCTTGCCTGCTCTATGCCTCCAGCATTCTATCTCGTATCAGCCGTACCTGTGCCTCAGTATCCTCACTAAAATCCGTGCCCACAGTCTTCGGATCCTCGTCTTGTATCCAAGACAACGGAGTCCTACACTTCCGCCCATACAACGCCTAATACGGAGCCATCCGTATACTGGACTGATGACTGTTATTGTACGAAAACTCCATTAAGGGCAACATCCTCTCCCAGGGCTCTCCTCGGTCCACAATACACAGTCTCAGTAGGTCCTCCAGTGTCCGGTTGGTGCGCTCTGTCTGCCCATCTATCTGGGGGTGGAAGGTCGTACTGAAAGCTAGTCGAGTACCCAAGTATGTTTGTACTGACCTCCACTCCTTGGACGTGAATCGTCCATCTCGATCCGACACGATCATCTTGGGAACCCCATGATATCGCACAAACTTCTCTATGAACCTCCATGCCAGTACTCTGACAGCATCCTCCTTCCTGATCGGGATGAACCTAGCTACCTTCGTCAGTCGGTCAACAATTACCCAGATAGAATCGTTTTCCCCCCGTGATCGAGGGAGGCCATGGATGAAGTCCATCACGATATCCTCAAATTTCCACTCCGACACCGGGAGTGGCTGCAATAAACAAACAGGATGTCTGCACTCTGCCTTAACTAACTTGCACGCCTCACAGTGGGTCACGAAGTAGGTGATGTCCTTCTTCATGCCCGACCAGTATAGAGTCTTCTTCAAATCCGCCGTCATCTTAGTGATCCCAGGATGTATAGAATATCTGCTATGATGAGCCTCGGCCATGATGTCCTCCCGAATCTGGCCTCACTCCGGTATGTAAGTCCGACTTCTGAAACATATAAGATCATCTCGTATCGTGTAGTCCCCAGCTGAGCCTGCCTCCAAGGCCCCAAAAATCAGCTCTAGCTTGGCATCCCGCCTCTGCCAATCTATGACTCTGTCATGTATATCATAGGTGGTGCTCATAGCGACAAGGTACTCCTCGTACAGCTCAGGGTCATCAGATGATACCAGAGTGATATGCATCTCTTCAAAACTCCGTAGTATCTCCATGGACATAAGCTGGGGCCCTGCTCTAGAAGTGGAAGCTCTCTGGCTCAGTGCAGCAACCACTAAGTTTGCCTTACCCTGATGGTAGTGCATCTCATACTGATAGTCCGCTAGAAACTCCACCCATTTGCGTTGTCGGATATTAAGTTCCTTCTACGTATCCACATATTTCATATTTTTAGGATATGAAAATATGTCGCAGTGGACCCCATAGAGGTAGTGCCGCCAGACCTACAATGCAAATATAACCGTTCCCATCTCTAAATCGTGAACTGGGTAGTTCTGCTCATGTTTCTTCAGCTAACGGGAGGCATAAGCGATCACATGTCCCTTTTGCATCAAAACTGCTCCCATGCCCTGGTAGGAGACATCTGAATAAACCTGAAATCCTTCTCTCCCCGAGGGGAGGGCAAGTATCGGGGCCGAAGTGAGTCGACCTTTCATCTCTTGGAACGTCGTCTCGCGCTGTGGTGTCCAAACAAACGGTATCTCCTTCCTTGTTAGAGAACTAAGTGGGAGGGCAAGTATAGAAAAACCCTTTACGAACTTCCGGTAGTAGCCGGCAAGTCCTAGGAAGCTCCGTACGTCCGTAGGTCTCTTAAACTGTGGCCAATCTCGGAGTGCCTGAATCTTGGACAGATCTACTGCCAACCCTGCTCCACTAATAACGTGTCCGAGGAAGGCCACCTCATTAATCCAGAACTGGCATTTGCTGAATTTGGCATATAAATGATGTTCCCGTAGCTTCTCCAAGGTCAGCGTCAGATGCCTCGTGTGCTCCTCCTCGGTCCTCGAGTAAATGAGGATGTCATCGATAAAAATGATGACAAACACATCTAGATATGTTTCGAAGACCCGATTCATGAGAGTCATGAACGCTGACGGCGCATTCGTGAGCCCGAAGGGCATCACAGTATACTCGTAAAGTCCATACCTGCTACTAAAAGAAGTCTTCTGTATATCCTCCTCTCGGATCCGCAACGTATAATAGCCCAATCTCAAGTCAACCTTTGAGAAGAAGTGGGCTCCCTCCAGCTGGTCGAACAGCTCGTCTATCCTTGGCAGAGGATAGGTATTCCTGACTATTATCCGGTTCAATGCCCGGTAATCGATACACAACCTGAGTGTTCTGTCTTTCTTCTTGACGAACAACACTGGGTCTCCCCACGGCGAAGAGCTCGGCCGAACAAACCCGGCTTCCACCAACTCCTGCAGCTGACTTCGGAACTCTGTCAGCTCCCTTGGGGCCATGCGGTAGGGAGCTCTGGATGCAGGCTTAGCCCCTAGTATAAGCAATATCTGGAAGTCCTTCTCTCTGTGTGGGGATAGCCCTGGTAGTTTCTTCGGGAAGACGTCCGCAAAATCTCGCACCACGGTAACGTCGGATATAGATCCCTTGACCTCCGCCATCTCGAAGAGAACCTGATAAATCTCGTCGCCCTGCATGTGGGCCTTGACGGCCTGAATAAATGATAAGAATATATAGGAGGCGGATCTAATACCTTCCATCACGATGAACGAGTCCCCATATCTCAAAGTAATCCTCTTGGCCAAGCAGTCAATCTGGGCATGGTTCCAATGGAGCCATGTCATACCCAGAATCAGATCATAATCAGGCAGCAACAAAATTGTTGCTAGAGCTTTGAAGGGTTTCCCTCCTATCCATGCCTCCAGATCGCAATTGGATGATGCGAACAGCTCCGACCCGTCAGGTAGCCCTATCCATAACATCTTGCCTGTGATCCTCTCTACGCCTCCTAACCCTTAGATAAAGGTCTCTGACACAAACGAGTGCGAAGCACCCGTGTCGAAGAGAGTGTGTGTGGGTTTGCCGCAAATAAAGACAATGCTATAGATTGTAAATTTACTTAGAGTTCTATTTTTGGTTTCTCCTGCCTAGTCTTAATAATTCAAGTTCATGAAACAACTTTTCTAGGAAAGGAAAGAACTTAAGTAAAAGAAAACTTTTCGGTCGTACCTATGATCACTTGCTCTGGGTTCCTGGGTTGAGCCAGGTCTAGTGCATAAATCTGCTATCCTTCCAGCATGCGGTCTCTACCCTGATATCCGCATCCTTGGCCACGTCCTCGACCTCCATAATGCTGAGCCAGTGGGGCAATCTGCGGTGCTTGTTGAGGCATCCCTCTCATGGGACAGTTCCTCTTGATGTGCCCCACCTGATGACAGTGGTAACATTCCGGCGGAGTGTAAGCCCCACCTCCCGGTCTCTGCACATCTCGCATCTGAATAGGCTGAGGGGCCAGTGTCACCTGCTCCCTCCGCTCCTGCCTCACCTCCTGTCGAGGCTGATCCTCCACCTTTCGTACCTCTGGCGTACGACCTCGCCGCTGATCATTCCGGGCTCCCTGGCTCTGATCCTCCGTTGGCCGCTTCCAGCCTCTGGTGGTGAGCCAATCTGCCTCTAACCTTTTTTCCATCTCCAGAATACGAGTTATAGGCCCGTCCGAAACAAAAAGAAGGGCATCCCTCATGTCTTCCCGTAAACCTTTGTAGAACCTCTTGATGTACGCTGCCTCATCTAGCTGGTAAGAGTCTGCAAAATGGGCCAGATGGTTGAAATCTCTATGGTACTCCACCACCGTCCTGGCACCTTACTTCAACTGTAAGAAGCGGTCTTCCAGCTCGTCTAGGGCCGACTGCGGAACACTATTCTCCAACAGCATGGGCCTGAACTCCTCCCACGTCACCTCGACAGCCTCCCTACCAGCAAAGGTAGTCTCCAGAACTATCTTCCACCACCACTTGGCATGGGACTCCAATCAGGAAATAACCAGTGGCACCGTTTCCTCCCAAGGGCTCCGTATCCCTGTCAGCATCTCCTCCATGATGTCTAGCCACTCCTCTATCTGAACTACCACCTCTATCCCCAAGTAGGAAGGGGGAGAGAGTCCTCGAAAGATGCTGAGCTAGTTGGCTCCCGGGTTAGGCTGCGGAGCCGGGGCCTGTTGGTTCCTGAAGGCTTCCAAGATAGCCCTCAGAGTCTGTCCCATGTCAGACTATAGGAACTGAGTGGGAACCGACGACGGTGGTGCAACTTCCAGAATCTATGGGGTTCCACACGGTGGTGTAGGCAGTGCTGGAGGCTGCGTAAAAAAATTTATTATCAAAAAATTTTAAACCTTATCTAAAATGGACAATTATATATGTGATCCCCACATGGGCACACCACCGATTCCACTGCTTAGTTTGTCCGTAAACTAAACTCGTGTGAGGGTGGCCAAGGGTTTTAGCGGACAACTACTTGATCAATCGAGGTTAGCCTCTGATACCAGTTTGTAAGACCCCCTTTTTAACAACTCGTAAAAACCGGAGTCTTATGCCAAGAATCGCCGCTTTGTGGTGACATCTTCACGCCCGGGAAGATCGTCACTACAAAACGTCGATTCTGCCGGTCTTATTGATCACAAAAGTAGCAATACAAGAGTATAGACATGTAAGTCCACAACAAATCACATATAATAAAATCTCCACGAAGGGAGTGTCCACAAAATAGTAAAAGAGTACAGAAATGAAGGGCTTAAGCCCGGTACATCAATATCCTCACTACAGATCTCTCATGTGGAAGCAAAATAAAACACCTACTAGAAGTCAGGACTCAGGGTCTAACTTGGCTGTACTCCTGAGCTAGACTGCCCTGTCTCTAATCGCATCGGTCTCCTGGGCTGCTCCTCCATGCTGGGCTCCATGATCCCCTAATATGATGTGGTTCGAAAACCATTAGTCTATAAGACTAAGCCCTATCATCCCCCACCCCTTCCCCTATGCTCTTAGGCACCGAGCGGGGAGGAAGAAAGGGAAGGACGTGAAAGTGGAGAGTAAAACAAACAGGTGACAGGGGGACCTAGCTAGCAATTTATAATCATGTGGTAATAGGTAAAGTAAGAAAAGAATTTAACCTTCACTTATGTGAGTACACATAAGCCAAGGGATCTTCTATAAGGCTCCCATTGTATAAAATGTCCCATACCACTTATACGTTGGGGTGTCGGTTTTCACAAGTAGTATATATATATTGAATTGACCTTAATTTATAAACTTGCCAACACAAGCTTATAGACCAAGGGGTCGTTTAGCAAGTCCTAATGTATAAGCGTCCCATTAAACTTATACATTAGGTGTCATAGGTTATTATGAATGATTATGATATGCATTTATATGGTGGGTTCATGTTATGCTCAAGCAGTGCAACTCACCCACCCGACTTTGTATACACAAACCTTTAGTTTCGCCTTTCGGAGTCGTTACCTCCTAGGATACCTCCGTAGTGGAATACGGAAGCGGTGGGTTGGGCCTCTCCCACCTCAAAACTAGTATAGCACCATCGGTCTGACCTATCGTACGCCTCAATGCTTGGTGCACTAAGCGGACTCCTGCATACTCTTGCCGACTAGACCGCCGAACTTAAGTTTGGCGAAGTGTAAAACCACACTTGCCGAGTCATCGTACTGGCGTCGGTGCAACAACAATCCAGTACCGAAGACCCACCACCTTAGATATTCTTTTTTATACACATGCAATATTCTTAACAGAAACCAACAAGTCAAGCTCCCGGACTAAACTATCCGAATTAACCTCAAACTGAGACTAAGCACTCCGTACCAAACTGTCCGGCTCCATTCCAAACCTCATCCCTTTGAACACCGCGGGATGGCGTCCCTTTGAACACCTCGGGACGACTTATCCATTTCCAAACTCCTATCCAACTAGTGTGTGCAGTGTGAAGCCCTATTTTCAACATTACTCTTTCAGTTTATCTTAAGGTTTACGTTAGCCCAGGACTGTCTCCGGATTATACCCTATGAGTGGTTCCCAATAGGCACTAGGAACTACGATGGTATGACAGACCAAAGTTCCCTTTCACAAGGCACTTATTATTATTGGTTGTTTTCCCTTACCCATTCCATTTTTATATTACATTAAACAAAACCTAGGGTAGTTTTGACCTTCAACTCTCACGGGAACGATGATCTTTCGTCTAACCCGCGCACCTTCTAACCCGCACCAACTCGATTCTCACCACTCCTTATAACTTCCTATGGTGACTCATCTACTTTCATCTAACCAATTCCACAAGACTAACTCTACACTATTCTAAATCTTATCATAATAAAACTTTTTCCCAAATTATTATTTGCAGACCGACCTATACTAGTTGACGTTAATGATAGGATGTCCTTCAAATTTTCATCCGAATGACTTAGGTTATTTACTGGGGTCCTAGCATGACAAAAATGATTTAATTCCAGAATATTCTATCTTCTATTTAAATAATTTCTTAAAAGAGCCAATTATTGTTAAGTTGATCAAGAAGTATACTTTCTATACATGATTAATGTTTCATAAATTTATGATAATATCCCATATGTCTAAAAGTGACAATTTCCAAATTTGGCATTTTCTATAAATGTTTAAGGGTCCTAAAATTATTTTAGCAGTAATTTCCATATTCCAAGATTTGTAAATCAACTACTTGAAATTATCATCCAAATAATTTGAATTCAATATATTACACTTCTACAGTCCTAAAATTAGCACTGGCCAAATTTCATGATTTTTCACTGAATATTAAATTCTAAAAAAATCTTAAAAGGACATAATTGTGAATCAAGTACTATTAATACTCATCAAAAATTCATAAATAAATTCCTAACCACAGATATCAACCTAAAATTATCAATGGACAAACTTCACATTTTTACAAGCTGAATTATTCTCTAAATGATTTATTTCTCAATATTGACCTTTACAAATTTGTGAAGGAAGCATTATATAAAATCCTTTAAAAATTATAATAAAATTCTGAGACCTCTATTTAGGTCTAAAAACTCTACTGGCCTAATTATACTAGATTCCATTAAACCAAATGATCAAATTAAATCAAATACTAAATTGGACATTTTGATACTTAACAAAGAAGCCACCATGAATATCCTCAATAAAATTCCACCAAAAATATCTAGGAGTTCAAACTACCCTGAGATTCATTCTACCCCATTTTCAAAACTTTTATATGATGTTTAATTGCTGATTTGATTTATTATTGTTTCTACCCTAAAACTAGGGTTTAACTTTTGAGATACTTACCTACCTATAAATTCCTTAACATTTAAACCAGAGACTTAAATATACATAAGCTATCTTTCTACTAAATTACAAGGCCATACAGGGGCATTTGCCTCTATGTCCTTCACAACTCCCATAGGTCCTCCCTTAGGGTTTGAACTTGGGTCCAAGGGTAAATCAACCCTAATTCATCCCGTCTTCCCTAAGGGGGGACTTAGGGTAATTCTAAGCAAGTGGTCAAAATATCAGCCTCTGTTGAGGTGAGTTGGCCACTCAAATCCAACATGCACTTTTTCCAAAAACACCCCTCATAAGGGCCAATCTAGCGTGAATTACATAAGTAAATCATCTCCAAATTCATTCAAATTTGGACAGCCCCTAACTACCATTAACATTAATCCCCTGTCCAAATTTCAAAACATTTGGACAGAAGGGGATGGGTGGGCACCCCTTCCATTTTTAGGTTATTTTCCCCAAGGGAGGCTAGGGTTAGGTCAAAACCTATCCAAATCTCATCCAAATGGGCTCCAATTTTATATGGATTTAAATATTACTGCCAGGGGCCACTCACCAAAAGTTGGGAGGGTATGATGGTCATTTAACCCTTTAATTTAATTACCCTAGCTTTTCTAGGTTTAGGGCAAAACCCTAGGTTAAAACATTCTAAATGACTCCTAATTGTTACAGGAGTTAGTTTTATACATCACTAACCCACAGTCCAAATCTCAAGACATTTGGACAAAGGGTGAGGTGTGTGGATTTATTTTAGTTTCTTCCCTACCTATAGGACCAACCCTAGAAAAATGGTCCTATAGGGTAGTAGACTTGACCAATACTTTCGTGCAACATATTAAAGTAAAGGTAACTCAAATACCTATAACTTTTATATTAAACACTTTTTAGGAAAATGTCATGAAGTGCCCTAAATATCAATATGCATAACTCTGTCAAAATTACCCTAAATTGTATACTATTCATATATTAAAAATAATAAACTTGCATGGCACGCATCTTAAAGCAATCAGATGGTTACATGTCATCTTCTCCAAATCGACTGTATCAAGTCCGACGCATGGTGGTTTTCACGGGGCGGTAACCGGCGGCTACAGGCGGCGCAACCCCTGGCAAACTTCTCCTCTACCCTCACGGTGGTGGGGGGGAGTCTTTGCCGACGACTAGGCGGCAGAAGGCGGCGGCGCCACCCAACCCGTGACCATTAAAACCACCATTAATGGAAGAAAATGAAAACTGGGTTCGGGCTAATTCGAGCCCGAACCCTACCCTAAAAATTCCAAAAACTAAGCATGAAGAAAGAGGTGAGGGAGGACCTTCCCGGCGGCCATGCGACGTGAGGAGCGGCGGGAAACCATTTCGGCGGTGGTGGCAGCGTATCCTTTGGTTTGACAGCTCCTAGCTCAAGGTTATCGACTCCTCTGTTTCTCTTGCTCGGTTCTGGGTGGAATGAGGGTGAATAAAGCTAAGGGTAGTCAGATAGGTTGATGTTGTTAAGAGGTGGCCGATACAAATGATGTAGAGGCAATGACATCAAGGAGGAGCTCGGTTTGCCTTGTTTGTAATGGCCAGCTGCATGGGGTGGGCCCCACCGGTTGAAACCTCACCTAATGTAGCTAAAGAGGTCGGCAAAGATGGTTAAGAGCTGATGGGCTAAGTGTGGAAGGAGGAAATGGCTCATATGAATAGGTGGGGTCGGTTTAAGGCTTGGGCTTGTCTCCAAGCATGCAATGTGGGCCCCACTTGCTCCCCCTCCTCCTAAATGGGTTAAAGGGGTCGGCCAGCCCAAGTGGGGGCTGATGGCTTGAGCCCAAGTGGCTCAATCCACTAACACCCATAAATATACCCCTTTCTCTCTCCTAATTATTCTTCATTTTGAGATTCTCTCTCTCTCCTAGTAACTAAGTTGGCTAGTCAATCCTCTAGTCTATTGGCAGCCCACCCATGCAAAATATATTAAATGGGGGGGGGGGGGAAATGATATATAAGCTTGTTGGTGGAGAGAGAGGCCCTTGGTCATGAATATTCTTCCTCCAAATTTTCTCTCTCCTAGTCACCCAAGTTGACTTGGTCACTTTTTGGTTCTCTAAGAGTTTGTCATGACCTAGTCATCACAAAACCACTCTTAGGGGTCTAGTTGGAAATGGGATGTTACAAAACCTAATAAACAAAATAAAAATTTCGTCCCCGAAATTAAAGTTAAGCCTACGGGGTTTTTCTACCGGCAAAACCTAAGTGTAACATCTCATAAATGAGTTGACATGCCTACTTGCTTTATAAAACAAGGGCTAGCCCCAATAAACAAAAAGGATTAGTCTCTATCCTTGTAGATGATTCTACGAGTAAAATCAATGAGGAAGAACGCTTAAACCACTTGAGGAGTTGCGAGGTATACCTGACTAAATAGCTCCGGATATCTTTCCTGCATCAGGCCTTGTGGCTCCCAAGTATGCTCCTCTCGTCTGTGGTTCCTCCACAGGACCTTAACTAGCGGGATCTTCTTGCGGTGCAAGACTCATATCCCCTGGTCGTCGATCCGTATCGGCTCTAAATGTATAGATCGATCCGAAGCTACCGACCCATCAGTGGCCGTAATCTGCAACTGCGGGCGTAGTAGGGCCCTCCTGAGTGAAGACACGTGAAATACGTTGTGCAAGACGGCCAGTTCCAGTGATAACTCCAGCCGGTAAGCAAGGGGACCGATTCGCTCCAGGATCCCTTACGGCCCCATGTACCTCGGGCTAAGCTTTATCCGCCGACCACGTACTCATGAAACCCCATGCATCAGCCGGATCTTCAAGAACATCCGATCCTCTACCTGAAACTCCACTAAACGATGCCGAGCGTCATAATATTTCGCCTGCCTGCTCTGCGCCTCCAGCATTCAATCCCGTATTAGCCGTACCTGTACCTCATTATCCTCAATAAAGTCCGTACCCATAGTCTTCGGATCCTCATCTTGTATCCAAGACAACAGAGTCCTACACTTCCGCCCAAACAATGCCTCATATGGAGCAATCCGTATACTAGACTGATGACTGTTATTGTACAAAAAGTCCACTAGGGGCAACATCCTCTCCCAGGGCTCTCCATGGTCCACAATACACAGTATCAGTAGGTCCTCCAGTGTCCGATTGGTGCGCTCTGTCTGCCCATCTGTTTGGGGGGGGGGGAAGGCCGTACTGAAAGCCAGTCGAGTACCCAAGTATGTCTGTACTGACCTCCATTCCTTGGACGTGAATAGTCCATCTCGATTCGACACGATCGTCTTGGGCACCCCATGATATCGCACAAACTACTCTATGAACCTTCATTCCAGTACTCTGGCAGCATCCTCTTTCCTGATCGGGATGAACCTAGCCACCTTCATTAGTCGGTCAAAAATTACCCAGATAGAATCATTTCCTGCCCATGATCAAGGGAGGCCATGGAAGAAGTCCATCGCGATATCCTCAAATTTCCACTCCGGCACAGGGAGTGGCTGCAATAAACCAGTGGGATGTCTGCACTCTGCCTTCACTTACTGGCACACATCGCAGTGGGTCACGAAGTAGGTGATGTCCTTTTTAATGCCCGGCCAGTATAGAGTCTTCTTCAAATCCTCCGTCATCTTAGTGATCCCGAGATGTAAAGAATATCTGCTATGATGAGCCTCAGCCATGATGTCCTCCCGAATCTGGCCTCCATCCGGTATGTAAGTCTGACCTCTGAAACATATCAAATCATCTCGTATCGTGTAGTCCCCAGCTGAGTCTGCCTCCAAGGCCCAAAAAATTGGCTCTAGCTTGGCATCCCACCTCTACCAATCTCTGACTCTGTCATGTATATCATAGGTGGTGCTTGTAGAGGCCAGGTACTCCTCGTACAGCTCAGTGTCATCAGATGATACTAGAGTGATATGCATCTCTTCAAAACTCCGTAGTAGCTCCATGGACATAATCTGGGGCCCTGCTCCAGAAGTGAAAGCTCTCCGGCTCAATGCATCAGCCACCACGTTTGCCTTTCCAGATGGTAGTGCATCTCATACTGATAGTCCGCTAGAAACTCTACTCATCATCATTTACGGATATTCAGTTCCTTCTATGTGTCCACATATTTCAGATTTTTATGATCTGAAAATATGTCGCAGTTGACACTATAGAGGTAGTGCCACCAGACCTTCAATGAAAATATAACCGCTCCCATCTCCAAATCGTGAACTGGGTAGTTCTACTCATGTTTCTTAAGCTGGCGGGAGGCATAAGCGATCACTTGTCCCTTTTGCATCAAAACTACTCCCATGCCCTGGTAGGAGGCATCCGCATAAACCTGAAATCCTTCTCTCCCTGATTGGAGGGCAAGTATCGGGGCTGAAGTGAGTCGACCTTTCAGCTCTTGGAATGCCGTCTCGCACTGTGGTGTCTAGACAAACGGTATCTCCTTCCTCCTCAGCGAGGTAAGTGGGAGGGCAAGTCAAGAAAAACTCTCTACGAACTTTCGGTAGTAGATGTCAAGTCCTAGGAAGCTCCGTACGTCCGTAGCTGTCTTCAACTATGGCCAATCTCGGACTGCTTGAATCTTGGTCGGATCTACTGCCAACCCTGCTCCACTAATAACGTGTCCGAGGAAGGCCACCTCCTTCAGCCAGAACTGGCATTTGCATAATTTGGCATATAAATGATGTTCCCGTAGCTTCTCCAAGGTCAGCATCAGATGCCTCGTGTGCTCCTCCTCGGTCCTCGAGTAAATGAGGATGTCATCGATGAAAATGATGACAAACACATCTTGATATGTTTCGAAGACCCGGTTCATGAGAGTCATGAACACTGACGGCGTATTTGTTAGCCCGAAGGGCATCACGGTAAACTCATAGAGTCCATACCATCTACTAAAAGCAGTCTTCTGTATATCCTCCTCTCAGATCTGCAACTGATAATAGCCCGATCTTAAGTCCAACTTCGAGAAGAAGTGGGCTCCCTCCAACTGGTCGAACAGCTCATCTATCCTTGGTAGAGGATAGGTATTCCAGACTGTTAGCCAGTTCAATGCCCGGTAATCGATACACTACCTGAGTGTTCCGTCTTTCTTCTTGACGAACAACACAGGGCTCCCCATGGCGAAGAGCTCGGTCGAACAAACCCGGCTTCCACCAACTCCTACAGCTAACTCCGGAACTCTGTCAGCTCCCTTGGGGCCATGCGGTAGGGAGCTCTGGATGCCGGCTTAGCCCCTGGCATAAGCAAATCTTGAAGTCCTGCTCTCTGTGCGGGGGTAGCCCTGGTAGTTTCTCTAGGAAGACGTCCGCAAAATCTCGCACCACGGGAACGTTGGATATAGATCCCTTGACCTCCGCCATCTCGAAGAGAACCTGATAAATCTCGTCGCCCTGCATGTGGGCCTTGACGGCCTGAATAGATGATAAGAATATATGGGAGGCGGATCTAATACCTTCTATCACGACGAACGAGTCCCCATATCTCAGGGTAATTTTCTTGGCCAAGCATTCAATCTAGGCATGGTTCCAATGGAGCAATATCATACCCAGAATCAGATCATAATCAGGCAGCAATAGAATTGTCGCTGGAGCTTCGAAGGGTTTCCCGCCTATCCATGCCTCCAGATCGCAATGGGATGATGCAAACAGCTCCGACCCGTTGGGTAGCAGTATCTGTAATGTCTTGCCTGTGATCCTCTCCACGCCTCCTAAACCTTGGATAAAGGTCTCTGACACAAATGAGTGTGAAGCACCCGTGTCGAAGAGAGTGTGTGCGGGCTTGCCGTAAATGAAGACGATGCCTGAGATTGTAAATTTACTTAGAGTTCTATTTCTGGTTTCTCCTGCCTAGTCTTAATAATTCAAGTTCATGAAACTACTTTTATAGGAAACGAAAGAACTTAAATAAAAGAAAACTTTTTGGTCGTACCTGTGATCACTTGCTCCGGGTTCCTGGGTTGAGCCAGGTCCAGTGCATAAATCTGCTGTCCTTCCGGCCTGCGGTCTCTACCCTGATATCCGCATCCTGTGCCACGTCCTCGACCTCCATAATGCTGAGCCGGTGGGGAAATCTGCGGTGCTAGTGGTGGCATCCCTCTCATGGGACAGTTCCTCTTGATGTGCCCCACCTGATGACAGTGGTAACATTCCGACGGAGTGTAAGCCCTACCTCCCGATCTCTGCACATCTCGCATCTGAATCGGCTGAGGGGACAGTGTCACCTGCTCCCTCGGCTCCAGCCTCACCTCCTGTCGAGGCTGATCCTCCACCTTTCGTACCTCTGGCGTACGACCTCGCCGCTGATCGTTCCGGGCTCCCCGGCATTGATCCTCCGTTGGCTGCTTATAGCCTCTAGCAGTGAGCCAATATGCCTCTAACCTTTTTGCCATCTCCAGAATACGAGTGATAAGCCCATCCGAAACAAAAAGAAGGGCATTCCTCATGTCTTCCCGTAAACCTTTGTAGAACCTCTTGATGTACGCTTCCTCATCTAGCTGGTAAGAGTCTGCAAAATGAGCCAGATGGTTGAACTCTCGATGGTACTCAACCACCGTCCTTACACCTTGCTTTAACTGTAAGAAGCGGTCCTCCAGCTCGTCTCAGGCCGACTGCGGAATAATGTTCTCCAACAGCATGGGCATGAACTCCTCCCACGTCACCTCGACAACCTCCCTACCAGCAAAGGTAATCTCCAAAACTGTCTTCCACCACCGCTTGGCATATGGGACTCCAAGCAGGAAACAACCAGTGACACCCTTTCCTCCCAAGGGCTCCGTATCCCTATCAGCATCTCCTCTATGATGTCTAGCCACTCCTCTGTCCGAACTACCGCCCTTATCCCCAAGTAGGACAAGGGAGAGAGTGTTCGAAAGATGCTGAGCCAGTTGGCTCCCGGGTTAGGCTGCGGACCCAGGGCCTATTGGTTCCTGAAGGCTTCCAAGATAGCCGTCAGAGTCTGTCCCATGTCAGACTGTAGGAACTGAGTGGGAACCGACGGCGATGGTGCAACTTCTGGAATTTGCGGGGTTCCACCCGGTTGTGTAGGCAGTGTTGGAGGCTGCGCAGCAAAATTTATCATCAGAAATTTTTCAACCTTATCTAAAATGGACAATTATATATGTGATGCCCACATGGGCACAACACAGCTTCCGCTGCTTAGTTTGTCCACAAACTAAACTCGTGCGAGGGTGGCCCAGGGTTTTAGCGGACAGCTACTTGATCGATCGAGGTTAGCCTCTAATACCAGTTTGTAAGACCCCCTTTTTAACAACTCGTAAAAACCGGAGTCTTATGCCCAGAATCGCCGCTTTGCGGTGACACCTTCACGCTCGGGAAGATCGTCACTACAAAATGCCGATTCTGCCGGCCTTATTGATCACAAAAGTAGCAGTACAAGAGTATAAACATGTAAGTCCACAACAAATCACATATAATAAAGTCTCCACGAAGGGAGTGTCCACAGAATAGTAAAAGAGTACAGAAATGAAGGGCTTAAGCCCGGTACATTAATATCCTCACTACAGATCTCTCATGGGGAAGCAAAATAAAATAACTACTAGAATATGGGACTCACGGTCCCAGCTGGCTGTACTCTTGAGCTAGACTGCCCTATCTCCAATCGCACTAGTCTTTTGGGCTGCTCCTCCATGCTGGGCTCCACGATCCCCTAATATGATGTGGTTCGAAAACCGTTAGTCTATAAGACTAAGCCCTATCATCCCCTATGCTCTTAGACATCGAGCGGGGAGGAAGAAAGGGAAGGACGTGAAAGTGGAGAGTAAAACAAACAGGTGATAGGGGGACCTAGCTAGCAATTTATAATCATGTGGTAATAGGTAAAGTAAGAAAAGAATTTAACCTTCACTTATGTGAGTACACATAAGCCAAGGGATCTTCTACAAGGCTCACATCGTATAAAATGTCCCATACCACTTATACGTTGGGGTGTCGGTTTTCACAAGCAGTATATATATTGAATTGGCCTTAATTTATAAACTTGCCCACACAAGCTTATAGACCAAGGGGTCGTTTAGCAAGTCCTAATATATAAGCGTCCCATTAAACTTATACATTAGGTGTCATAGGTTATTATGAATGATTATGATATGCATCTATATGGTGGGTTCAAGCTATGCTCAAGAAGTGCAACTCACCCACCCGACTTTGTGTACACAAACCTTTAGTTCCCCCTTTCGGAGCTGTTATCTCCCAGGATACCTCCGTAGTGGCAGACGGAAGCGGAGGGTTGGGCCTCGCCCACCTCAAAACTAGTATAGCACTACCGGTCTGAACTATCGTACGCCTCAACGCTTGGTGCACTAAGCGGACTCCTGCGTACTCTTGCCGACTGGACCGCCGAACTTAAGTTTGGCCAAGTGTAAAACCACACTTGCTGAGTCATCGTATTGGCATCAATGCAACAACAATACAGTACCGAAGACCCACCACCTTAGATATTCCTTTTTATGCACATGCAATATTCTCAAAAGAAACCAACAAGTCACGCTCACCCCCCGACACGGGCGTGTCAGGCTCTCAAACGCAATCAGCCAGACGAAACATGCAATTTCACTGTTCCGAGCCCGATCACGCCCGTGTCAAAGCTTGTCACGCCCGTGTCGAGGCCGACACGCAACACATAGTCAAACAGTCAACGCTGCCGACATCAGGATGCCAGCTGTCCGGGTCAAGCTCATGCCCGGACCAAACTGTCCGGCTCCATCAAAGCTCCAAATCCTCATCCGCCCTAGTCTTGACACCTGTCACGCCCGTGACCTGGGGCGTGACCGCCACGTTTTCCATCAAAGCTGAAATCACCAATCAGGGATGACACGCCCCCCTGTCATGCCCGTGACCTATGACCAACCCGAAATTTTGCCTATAAAAGGGCAGCTGCTGTATGAGAATTCTGTCCATCCATTTTGCTAAGGTGTTATGCTGCCCAAATATATTCCAAATGCTATGTAAGGGAAATTTCTCCCTCTCTCCTTAGTTTTTATTATTTTTTGTGTCTTGTAACTTGTTCGTGTTTTTCTTCTCTTTATACGTGTTTGGAATGGATCTAAGCAACTCTCCCTTTAGCAATCTTATTTCTTTTCTTTTATGTTTTATGTTTTCTTCATCTTTTTAACATAGCATAGTTTAGGATTTTCCGCACTTTCTAGCCGTTGTAATGTCTTTTATTCATTTTTCGCACCCGTTTAGCTTTAGTTTATTTTCAGCATTTCTACCGCATTCTAGCGGTAGAAATGCAGTTTTTCTAGCCAACTTCCATTTTGCGTTTACAAAACTTTTAGTTCGTTTAATTTTTATTTTGTCTTTTTATGGCATTTTAGCGGTAGAAATGCAGTCGTTTTAATTTTCCGAGCACTTAGCTGTTTTAGTCCGGGCACTTTTTATGCATTTCTACCGCATTCTAGCGGTAGAAATGCAGTTGTTTTAATTTTTCTCACTTTGCTTTTTCTTATTTTTGGTGTGCGTGCGTGTATGAGTTAGATTTTATTGCTACAATTTCTGTAGAGTGCGTGTGTGTGTATGCATCTATTTCCGGTAAGTTAAATGGCGCTCTGCTTTCATTTTTCGCCCACTCGTTTGAGTGGAACACAGCTTTCATTTTCTTCCTACTCACTTGAGTAGGAAAACTTAGAGTGCGTGCGTGTGTTTACAAGTTCCCTTAGAGTCGTGTATGAGTATAAATTTACCCCCGCCCACTCGCTCGAATTCGCATTTACTGCTTTCTTCAGTCACTTATTATTAGCTTGGTTAGCGTAAGTGTCCCCATTCCGATGAGTGGCTAACCGCCCTTAGCCCTTAATATCGAAGAGCATTGGGACAAATAAAGTAGCCCATTCCCTTAACGACGCGTAGGACCGCATAATCGATGTGCGGGCTCTATTTCCGTTATTAGATTAATCACCCTTGGGTACTAACCCTCGAGAGAGGAGGCGCACGACTCTACCTACCCAATAGCGGGGTTCTCAGGGGGCGTTAAGAGGAATCTTTCGTCGGTCTAACGATTGTTAGACTTAGAGGTGAGCGATATCCCTAGACCAAGGTGAGCTCATATCTAAGGAACTCCACGGCCGAGTCTCCGCCTTAATTAATTTGAAATTTAGGATCTCTTTTTATTAAAAGTTAACTTTCGTTCAATCTCTTTTTGATACCGTCGCGCTAAGTTGGTCATCGGACTTCCGCACTTATTTACTGCATTTTTTTCCTGCTTTCTTTTTATGCTTATTATTATTATGCATTTTTATATTTTTAAACCAAACTAAGATATTATCGGTAGAATAATAGGCTTTCAACTAAGCCGACCCCGAGAACAATACGACCTCGATATTCCACACCGGAATATCCTGTACTACACGCGATAGGTGCCTTGCCTCCCTCTCAGAACTTCTTCTTTTTTATAAATAAAAACCTCCACTTTCACACTTAAATAAGAGCCGGCGTTTTAACCATCAGTGACTCATCTACTTTCATCTCTCCAGACCAAACTGTCCGGCTCCACCAAACATTTTGAACCATGACTTATCCATTTCCAAACTCCTATCCAACTAGTGTGTGCAGCGTGAAGCCCTATTTTCTACATTACTCTTTCAGTTTATATTAAGGTTTACGTTAGCCCAGGACTGCCTCCGGACAGTAATAGGCACTAGGAACTACGATGGTAAGACAGACCAAAGTTCCCTTTCGCAAGGCACTTATTATTATTTGTTATTTTCCCTTACCCATTCCCTTTTTATATTACATTAAACTAAACCTAGGGTAGTTTTGACCTTCCACTCTCACGGGAACGACGATCTTTCGTCGAACCCGCACACTTTCTAACCCACACCAACTCGATTCTCAGAACTTCCTATGGTGACTCATCTACTACTAGTAACTTTAACGCCTGACCTATACTAGTTGACGTTCATGATAGGATGTCCTTCAAGTTTTCATCTGAATGAGTTAGGTTATTTACTGGGGTCCTAGCATGACAAAAATTATTTAATTCCAGAATATCGTATCTTCTATTTAAATAATTTCCTAAAAGAGCAAATTATTGTTAAGTTGATCAAGAAGTATACTTTCTAAACATGATTATTGTTTCATAAATTTATGATAATATCCCATATGTCTAAAAGTGACAATTTCCAAATTTGGCATTTTCTACAAATATTTAAGGGTCCTAAAATTATTTTAGCAGTAATTTCCATATTATAAGATTTGTAAATCAACTACTTGAAATTATCATCCAAATAATTTGAATTAAATATATTACACTTCTACAGTCCTAAAAATTATCACTTGCCAAATTTCATGATTTTTCACTGAATATTAAATTCTAAAAAAAAATCTTAAAAGGACATAATTGTGAATCAAGTACTATTAATACTTTTCAAAAATTCTTAAATAAATTCCTAACCACAGATATCAACCTAAAATTATCAATGGCCAAACTTCACAAGTTTACAAGCTGAATTATTCTCAAAATGATTTATTTCTCAATATTGACCTTTACAAATTTGTGAAGGAAGCATTACATAAAATCCTTTAAAAATTATAATAAAATTCGGAGACCTCTATTTAGGTCTAAAACCTCTACTGGCCTAATTTTACTAGATTCCATTAAACCAAATGATCAAATTAAATCAAAAACTAAATTGGACATCTTGATACTTAACAAAGAAGCTACCATGAATATCCTCAATAAAATTCCACCAAAAATATCTAGGAGTTCAAACTACCCTGAGATTCATTCTACCCTATTTTCATAACTTTTAGGTGATGTTTAATTGCTGATTTGACTTATTAGTGTTTCTACCCTAAAACTAGGGTTTTACTTTTGAGGTACTTACCTACCTCTAAATTCCCTAACATTTCAACCGGAGGCTTAAATAGATATAAGCTATCTTTCTACTAAATTACAAGGCCATACAGGGGCATTTGCCCCTATGTCCTTCACTACTCCCAAAGGTCCTCCCTTAGGGTTTGAACTTTGGTCCAAGGGTAAATCAACCCTAATTCATCTCTTCTTCCCTAAGGGGGTACTTAGAGTAATTCTAAGCCAGTGGTAAAAATATCAGCCTCTGTTAAGGTGAGTTGGCCACTCAAATCCAACATGCACTTTTTCCAAAAACACACCTTGTAAGTGTCAATCTAGGGTGAATTACATAAGTAAATCATCTCCAAATTCATTATAATTTGGACATCCCTTAACTACCATTAACATTAATCCCTTGTCCAAATTTCAAAACATTTGGACAGAAGTGGAAGGGTGGGCACACCTTCCATTTTAAGGTTATTTTTCCCCAAGGGAGGCTAGGGTTAGGTCAAAACCTATCCAAAGCTCAACCAAATGGGCTACAATTTTATATGGAGTTAAATATTACTTCCAGGGGCTACTCACCAAAAGTTGGGAGGGTATGTGGTCATTTTACCCTTGAATTTAATTACCCTAGCTTTTTTAGGTTTAGGGAAAAAACCCTAGGTTAAAACATTCCAAATGACTCCTAATTTTTACAGGAGTTAGGTTTATACATCACTAACCTATAGTAAAAATCTCAAGACATTTGGACCAAGGGTGAGGTGTGGGGATTTATTTTAGTTTCTCCCCTACCTATAGGACTGATGAGTTGTAAATATACCTATATTTTTGTATTTTAATTATGTCATTTTACTTTATTTTTGTCTTTTTTTTAGTTTATTTTCTTTAATAAATTGTTTCTTTTTTGTAATTTTTTATTTTTCTAACTTAGTTTTTTGTTTTCTGAATTTTTGCAGAAAAATAATTTTCAGCCCTGTCACGCCCGTGTCACCCCCCACCCCCCGACACGGGCGTGTCAGGCTCTCAACTCAACCAGCCAGTAAAAATTAACAATTTCAATGTTCCGAGCCCGACACGCCCCCGTCACGCCCGTGTCCAAGCCTCGTCACGCCCGTGTCGATGTCGGCACGCAACTCTCCGTCAACCGTCAACGCTGCCGACATCGGATGCCAGCTGTCCGGTCACGCCCCCCTGTCACGCCCGTGACAAGCTTGTCACGCCCGTGTCCGCCACGTGGATCGCCCCGAAGTCAAATGCCGCGTCAAATCGCCAGAGCCAGCTCCCTGTCACGCCCTCCTGTCACGCCCGTGACCTGGGCGTGACCGCCACGTTTTCAGCCGAAGTCAAGCCTCCAGTCAAATCACCAATCAAGCTCATGAATAGTACTGTCACGCCCCCCTGTCACGCCCGTGACCTAGGGCGTGACCAACCCGAATTTTTGCCTATATAAAGGCAGCTGCTGTATGCAATTCTGGTCTCCTTTTTTGGCCACTTTACTTAGATGTTATGCTGCCCATTTTGATTCCATGTTATGTAAGAGAATTTTCTCCCCCTCCCTTAGTTTGTAATAGCTTTTTATTTTATAAAAATAGTTTATTTTCTCTCTTGCTTAGCATGAATCTCATTTGGTTGCGCCCTAACTTAAGTAATTTTTCGTTCCCTTTTTCGTGCTTTTTATGTTTTCATCTTTTATAGCTTTTATAACTCGTTCAGTTAGGATTTTATCGCACTTTCTAGCCGTTGTAATGCCCATTTTATTTTCATATTCCGCACCCGTTTATCTTCAGTTTATTTTCATTTGCACTTTTTATGCATTTCTACCGCATTCTAGCGGTAGAAATGCACTTGTTTTAATTTTTCGCCAACTTCCATTTTGCGTTTATTTGCAAAACTTTTCGCTCCGTTTAATTTTTATTTTCTCTTTTTATGCATTTCTACCGCATTCTAGCGGTAGAAATGCAGTCGTTTTAATTTTTCAGTCACTTTGCTTTTTCTTATTTTTGCAAGAGTGCGTGCGTGTATGAGCTAGATTTTATTGCTTCATTTCAATTTCTGTAGAGTGTGTGCGTATGCATTTATTTCCGCCTACTCGTTAAGAGTTAAATGGCGCTCTGCTTTCATTTTCCGCCTACTCGTTTGAGTGGGACTTGTCTTTTTTTACTACTTTCATTTTCTTCCTACTCACTTGAGTATGATAACTTTGGTGTGTGTGTGTGTTTACTTTTCTGTAGAGTGCGTGTGTGTGATTTTACTTTCCTGTAGAGTGCGTGCGTGTATGAGTATAAATTTACCCCCGCCCACTCGCTCGAGCCGGATTCGCATTTACTGCTTTCTTCAGTCCTACTCGTTTGAGTAGGACTTGCAATTTACAGCTTTCTTTACTGCTTTCTTTACAGCTTTCTTTATCGCTTTCTAGCGTAAGTGTCCCCATTCCGATGAGTGGCTAACCGCCCTTAGCCCTCAATATCGAAGAGCATTGGGACAAATAAAGTAGCTTTAAATAATTAAAGGTCCTGTTTTCTATTTAATTAAATTTCTTAAGGTTTACCCCGGGTTAACGACGCGTAGGACCGCATATCGATGTGCGGGCCCTATTTCCGTTATCCATACGCAACGCCGAGAGGCCGCACGTATGGACCGATCACCCTTGGGTAAAGAGAGATCCGCGCTAACCCTCGAGAGAGGAGGCGCGTGACTCTACCGGATTGGGTTCCCCACCCAATAGCGGGGTTCTCAGCGTAATGCGGGCGTTAAGAGGAATCCTTCGTCGGTCTAGCGATCGGTCGAATAGTCTTAGCGTTCAGGTGAGCGATAGTCCTAGAGATAAGTGAGCTCATTCCTTTGGAACCTCCACGGCCGAGTCTCCGCCTTAATTAAATTGAAAATTAGGATCTCTTTTTATTAAAAGTTTACTTTAGTTCAATTCTCTTTTGATATCGTTGCGCCGAGTTGGTCATCGGCCTTCTGCACTTTATTTTCTGCTTTCATTTTTTATGCTTTTATTATTATTATGCAATTTTCTTTTTTATAAAACTACCAACAAAAATTATCGGTAGAATAATAGGTATTTCAGGGAAAGAGTAGATCTAGCTAAGCCGGCCCTGAGAACAATACGACCCCGATATTCCTCTACACGGGAATATCCTGTACTACACGCGATAGGTGCACTTGCCTCCCTCTCGTTAAAACTCGGTTTCTAACAAAACAAAACGCTCTTCTTTTTATAAATAAAATCCATGAATGTTATTTTCTAACATAAAAACGTGCTTTATTTCAAAAAATAAGAAGTGAAAATGAGAAAACAAGTTCCCTATAATAAGAAAAAGACATAAAAAAAAAAAAATTATATGTTACGGAGTAAGAGGATAAAATTCATTACTCCTATACATATACATGGGTTCATTATTTTTATGAAGAAAGAAAGAAAAATTATAAGTTAGGAAAATAAGATTTCATTTTCCTAATTATTCAAAAAATTATTATGGAGGTTCGAGAAAAAATTACCTCGCCTCAAAAATTCTAAGCCTTCTTCAAATCCGCCAATCCACTTATATAATTTTCACGATTCTAGAATTAATTTAAAACTTTTTGAGAGCATAATTTTTAACTTGAATTATTTCCTATCAATTTCTTTTTAGCTAAAGTTTTTTCGATAATTCCAATCCATTTTTGTTAACCTAACAAAATAATTTTCGCTTTCTCTTTTTTCCATTTACAAGTATTTTTTTTTGAAACGGTTCCTCTATTTTAACATTTTCATAAGTTAAGATTTAATTCCGAGACCCCGGAAATTTATTTCGATCTTTCGTACAATTAACTTAAGCGTTAGTTAAATTTAGGATTCTTTTTAATTCCTTATAGGTTCATCTCCAACTTTTGCTCTGGAATAGCAAAAGCTTAAGTATGGGGGTATTTGATGAGTTTGTAAATATACCTATATTTTTGTATTTTAATTATGTCATTTTACTTTATTTTTGTCTTTTTTTTAGTTTATTTTCTTTAATAAATTGTTTCTTTTTTGTAATTTTTTATTTTTCTAACTTAGTTTTTTGTTTTCTGAATTTTTGCAGAAAAATAATTTTCAGCCCTGTCACGCCCGTGTCACCCCCCGACACGGGCGTGTCAGGCTCTCAACTCAACCAGCCAGTAAAAATTAACAATTTCAATGTTCCGAGCCCGACACGCCCCGTCACGCCCGTGTCCAAGCCTCGTCACGCCCGTGTCGATGTCGGCACGCAACTCTCCGTCAACCGTCAACGCTGCCGACATCGGATGCCAGCTGTCCGGGTCACGCCCCCCTGTCATGCCCGTGACAAGCTTGTCACGCCCGTGTCCGCCACGTGGATCGCCCCGAAGTCAAATGCCGCGTCAAATCGCCAGAGCCAGCTCCCTGTCACGCCCTCCTGTCACGCCCGTGACCTGGGCGTGACCGCCACGTTTTCAGCCGAAGTCAAGCCTCCAGTCAAATCACCAATCAAGCTCATGAATAGTACTGTCACGCCCCCTGTCACGCCCGTGACCTAGGGCGTGACCAACCCGAATTTTTGCCTATATAAAGGCAGCTGCTGTATGCAATTCTGGTCTCCTTTTTTGGCCACTTTACTTAGATGTTATGCTGCCCATTTTGATTCCATGTTATGTAAGAGAATTTTCTCCCCCCTCCCTTAGTTTGTAATAGCTTTTTATTTTTATAAAAATAGTTTATTTTCTCTCTTGCTTAGCATGAATCTCATTTGGTTGCGCCCTAACTTAAGTAATTTTTCGTTCCCTTTTTCGTGCTTTTTATGTTTTCATCTTTTTATAGCTTTTATAACTCGTTCAGTTAGGATTTTATCGCACTTTCTAGCCGTTGTAATGCCCATTTTATTTTCATATTCCGCACCCGTTTATCTTCAGTTTATTTTCATTTGCACTTTTTATGCATTTCTACCGCATTCTAGCGGTAGAAATGCACTTGTTTTAATTTTTCGCCAACTTCCATTTTGCGTTTATTTGCAAAACTTTTCGCTCCGTTTAATTTTTATTTTCTCTTTTTATGCATTTCTACCGCATTCTAGCGGTAGAAATGCAGTCGTTTTAATTTTTCAGTCACTTTGCTTTTTCTTATTTTTGCAAGAGTGCGTGCGTGTATGAGCTAGATTTTATTGCTTCATTTCAATTTCTGTAGAGTGTGTGCGTATGCATTTATTTCCGCCTACTCGTTAAGAGTTAAATGGCGCTCTGCTTTCATTTTCCGCCTACTCGTTTGAGTGGGACTTGTCTTTTTTACTACTTTCATTTTCTTCCTACTCACTTGAGTATGATAACTTTGGGTGTGTGTGTGTGTTTACTTTTCTGTAGAGTGCGTGTGTGTGATTTTACTTTCCTGTAGAGTGCGTGCGTGTATGAGTATAAATTTACCCCCGCCCACTCGCTCGAGCCGGGATTCGCATTTACTGCTTTCTTCAGTCCTACTCGTTTGAGTAGGACTTGCAATTTACAGCTTTCTTTACTGCTTTCTTTACAGCTTTCTTTATCGCTTTCTAGCGTAAGTGTCCCCATTCCGATGAGTGGCTAACCGCCCTTAGCCCTCAATATCGAAGAGCATTGGGACAAATAAAGTAGCTTTAAATAATTAAAGGTCCTGTTTTCTATTTAATTAAATTTCTTAAGGTTTACCCCGGGTTAACGACGCGTAGGACCGCATATCGATGTGCGGGCCCTATTTCCGTTATCCATACGCAACGCCGAGAGGCCGCACGTATGGACCGATCACCCTTGGGTAAAGAGAGATCCGCGCTAACCCTCGAGAGAGGAGGCGCGTGACTCTACCGGATTGGGTTCCCCACCCAATAGCGGGTTCTCAGCGTAATGCGGGCGTTAAGAGGAATCCTTCGTCGGTCTAGCGATCGGTCGAATAGTCTTAGCGTTCAGGTGAGCGATAGTCCTAGAGATAAGTGAGCTCATTCCTTTGGAACCTCCACGGCCGAGTCTCCGCCTTAATTAAATTGAAAATTAGGATCTCTTTTTATTAAAAGTTTACTTTAGTTCAATTCTCTTTTGATATCGTTGCGCCGAGTTGGTCATCGGCCTTCTGCACTTTATTTTCTCTGCTTTCATTTTTTATGCTTTTATTATTATTATGCAATTTTCTTTTTTATAAAACTACCAACAAAAATTATCGGTAGAATAATAGGTATTTCAGGGAAAGAGTAGATCTAGCTAAGCCGGCCCTGAGAACAATACGACCCCGATATTCCTCTACACGGGAATATCCTGTACTACACGCGATAGGTGCACTTGCCTCCCTCTCGTTAAAACTCGGTTTCTAACAAAACAAAACGCTCTTCTTTTTATAAATAAAATCCATGAATGTTATTTTCTAACATAAAAACGTGCTTTATTTCAAAAAATAAGAAGTGAAAATGAGAAAACAAGTTCCCTATAATAAGAAAAAGACATAAAAAAAAAAAAATTATATGTTACGGAGTAAGAGGATAAAATTCATTACTCCTATACATATACATTGGGTTCATTATTTTTATGAAGAAAGAAAGAAAAATTATAAGTTAGGAAAATAAGATTTCATTTTCCTAATTATTCAAAAAATTATTATGGAGGTTCGAGAAAAAATTACCTCGCCTCAAAAATTCTAAGCCTTCTTCAAATCCGCCAATCCACTTATATAATTTTCACGATTCTAGAATTAATTTAAAACTTTTTGAGAGCATAATTTTTAACTTGAATTATTTCCTATCAATTTCTTTTTAGCTAAAGTTTTTTCGATAATTCCAATCCATTTTTGTTAACCTAACAAAATAATTTTCGCTTTCTCTTTTTTCCATTTACAAGTATTTTTTTTGAAACGGTTCCTCTATTTTAACATTTTCATAAGTTAAGATTTAATTCCGAGACCCCGGAAATTTATTTCGATCTTTCGTACAATTAACTTAAGCGTTAGTTAAATTTAGGATTCTTTTTAATTCCTTATAGGTTCATCTCCAACTTTTGCTCTGGAATAGCAAAAGCTTAAGTATGGGGGTATTTGATGAGTTGTAAATATACCTATATTTTTGTATTTTAATTATGTCATTTTACTTTATTTTTGTCTTTTTTTTAGTTTATTTTCTTTAATAAATTGTTTCTTTTTTGTAATTTTTTATTTTTCTAACTTAGTTTTTTGTTTTCTGAATTTTTGCAGAAAAATAATTTTCAGCCCTGTCACGCCCGTGTCACCCCCCGACACGGGCGTGTCAGGCTCTCAACTCAACCAGCCAGTAAAAATTAACAATTTCAATGTTCCGAGCCCGACACGCCCCCGTCACGCCCGTGTCCAAGCCTCGTCACGCCCGTGTCGATGTCGGCACGCAACTCTCCGTCAACCGTCAACGCTGCCGACATCGGATGCCAGCTGTCCGGGTCACGCCCCCCTGTCACGCCCGTGACAAGCTTGTCACGCCCGTGTCCGCCACGTGGATCGCCCCGAAGTCAAATGCCGCGTCAAATCGCCAGAGCCAGCTCCCTGTCACGCCCTCCTGTCACGCCCGTGACCTGGGCGTGACCGCCACGTTTTCAGCCGAAGTCAAGCCTCCAGTCAAATCACCAATCAAGCTCATGAATAGTACTGTCACGCCCCCCTGTCACGCCCGTGACCTAGGGCGTGACCAACCCGAATTTTTGCCTATATAAAGGCAGCTGCTGTATGCAATTCTGGTCTCCTTTTTTGGCCACTTTACTTAGATGTTATGCTGCCCATTTTGATTCCATGTTATGTAAGAGAATTTTCTCCCCCCTCCCTTAGTTTGTAATAGCTTTTTATTTTATAAAAATAGTTTATTTTCTCTCTTGCTTAGCATGAATCTCATTTGGTTGCGCCCTAACTTAAGTAATTTTTCGTTCCCTTTTTCGTGCTTTTTATGTTTTCATCTTTTTATAGCTTTTATAACTCGTTCAGTTAGGATTTTATCGCACTTTCTAGCCGTTGTAATGCCCATTTTATTTTCATATTCCGCACCCGTTTATCTTCAGTTTATTTTCATTTGCACTTTTTATGCATTTCTACCGCATTCTAGCGGTAGAAATGCACTTGTTTTAATTTTTCGCCAACTTCCATTTTGCGTTTATTTGCAAAACTTTTCGCTCCGTTTAATTTTTATTTTCTCTTTTTATGCATTTCTACCGCATTCTAGCGGTAGAAATGCAGTCGTTTTAATTTTTCAGTCACTTTGCTTTTTCTTATTTTTGCAAGAGTGCGTGCGTGTATGAGCTAGATTTTATTGCTTCATTTCAATTTCTGTAGAGTGTGTGCGTATGCATTTATTTCCGCCTACTCGTTAAGAGTTAAATGGCGCTCTGCTTTCATTTTCCGCCTACTCGTTTGAGTGGGACTTGTCTTTTTTACTACTTTCATTTTCTTCCTACTCACTTGAGTATGATAACTTTGGGTGTGTGTGTGTGTTTACTTTTCTGTAGAGTGCGTGTGTGTGATTTTACTTTCCTATAGAGTGCGTGCGTGTATGAGTATAAATTTACCCCCGCCCACTCGCTCGAGCCGGGATTCGCATTTACTGCTTTCTTCAGTCCTACTCGTTTGAGTAGGACTTGCAATTTACAGCTTTCTTTACTGCTTTCTTTACAGCTTTCTTTATCGCTTTCTAGCGTAAGTGTCCCCATTCCGATGAGTGGCTAACCGCCCTTAGCCCTCAATATCGAAGAGCATTGGGACAAATAAAGTAGCTTTAAATAATTAAAGGTCCTGTTTTCTATTTAATTAAATTTCTTAAGGTTTACCCGGGTTAACGACGCGTAGGACCGCATATCGATGTGCGGGCCCTATTTCCGTTATCCATACGCAACGCCGAGAGGCCGCACGTATGGACCGATCACCCTTGGGTAAAGAGAGATCCGCGCTAACCCTCGAGAGAGGAGGCGCGTGACTCTACCGGATTGGGTTCCCCACCCAATAGCGGGGTTCTCAGCGTAATGCGGGCGTTAAGAGGAATCCTTCGTCGGTCTAGCGATCGGTCGAATAGTCTTAGCGTTCAGGTGAGCGATAGTCCTAGAGATAAGTGAGCTCATTCCTTTGGAACCTCCACGGCCGAGTCTCCGCCTTAATTAAATTGAAAATTAGGATCTCTTTTTATTAAAAGTTTACTTTAGTTCAATTCTCTTTTGATATCGTTGCGCCGAGTTGGTCATCGGCCTTCTGCACTTTATTTTCTGCTTTCATTTTTTATGCTTTTATTATTATTATGCAATTTTCTTTTTTATAAAACTACCAACAAAAATTATCGGTAGAATAATAGGTATTTCAGGGAAAGAGTAGATCTAGCTAAGCCGGCCCTGAGAACAATACGACCCCGATATTCCTCTACACGGGAATATCCTGTACTACACGCGATAGGTGCACTTGCCTCCCTCTCGTTAAAACTCGGTTTCTAACAAAACAAAACGCTCTTCTTTTTATAAATAAAAACCTCCACTCATCCACATAAATAAGAGCCGGCGTTTTAACCATCAAGGACCAACCCTATAAAAATAGTCCTATAGGGCAGTAGACTTGACAAATATTTTCGTGCAACATATCAAATTAAAGGTAACTCAAAGACCTATAACTTTTATGTTAAACACGTTTTATGAAAATGTCCAGAAGTGCCCTAAAAATCAACATGCATAACTCTGTCAAAATTACCCAAAATTGTATACTATTCATATATTAAAAATAATAAACTTGCATGGCACGCATCTTAAAGCAATCTGATGGTTGCATGTCATCTTCTCCAAATTAAGTGTATCGAGTCCGATGCATGGTGGTTTTCACGGGGAAGTAACCGGCGGCTACAGGCGGCGCAACCCCCGGCAAACTTCTCCTCTACCCTCACGGTGGTGGGGGCGAGTCTTTGCCGGTGACTAGGCGACGGAAGGCGGCGGCGCCACCTAACCCGTGACCATTAAAACCACCATTAATGAAAGAAAACAAAAACTGGGTTCGGGCTCATTCGAGCCCAAACACTACCCTAAACATTTCTAAGATCTAAGCATGAAGAAAGAGGTGAGGGAGGACCATCCCGACGGCCATGTGACGTGAGGAGCGGCGGGAAACCATTTCGGTGGTGGTGGTGGCGTATCCTTCAGTTTCACAGCTCCTAGCTCCAGGTTTGCGACTCTTCTGTTTCTCTTGCTCGGTTCTAGGTGGAATGAGGGTGAATGAAGCTAAGGGTAGTCGGATAGGTTGATGTTGTTAAGAGGTGGCCGATACAAATGATGTAGAGGCGATGACATCAAGGAGGAGCTCGGTTTGCCTTGTTTGTAACGGCCAGCTGCATGGGGTGGGCCCCACCGGTTCAAACCTCACCTAATTGAGCTAAAGAGGTCGGCAAAGATGGTCAAGAGCTGATGGGCTAAGTGTGGAAGGAGGAATTGGCTCATATGAATAGGTGGGGTCAGTTTTAGGCTTGGGCTTGTCTCCAAGCATGCAATGTGGGCCCCACTTGCTCCCACTCCTCCTAAATGGGTTAAATTGGTCAGCCTGCCCAAGTGGGGGCTGATGGCATGAGACTAAGTGGCTCAATCCACTAACACCCTTAAATATACCCCTTTCTCTCTCCTAATTATTCTTCATTTTGAGATTCTCTCTCTCTCCTAGTCACTAAGTTGGCTAGTCAATCCTCTAGTCTATTGGCAGCCCACTCATGCATAATATATTAAATAGGGGGGGGGGAGTGATATCAAGGCTTGTTGGTGGAGAGAGAGGCCCTTGGTCATGAATTTTCTACCTCCAAATTTTCTCTCTCCTAGTCACCCAAGTTGACTTGGTCACTTTTTGGTTCTCTAAGAGTTTGTCTAGACCTAGTCATGACAAAACCACTCTTAGGGGTCTAGTTGGAAATGGGATGTTACAATACAAACTTCTGATCTTTCCTTGTCAATGTCGTGAGAGGTAACGCTATCGGCGAGAAGTTCTCTACGAAGTGCCTGTAATAGTTGGCAAGCCCCAAAAAACTCCGGACTTCTGCAACCGAAGACAACACAGGCCACTCTCGTATCACAACATTCTTCACTGGATCCACCGTAATCCGTTCTCCACTGACTATGTGACCAAGGAATGCCACTGAGGACAACCAGAACTCACATTTGGAGAACTTTGTGTATAGTTCGTTCCTCCTCAGCATCTCCAAAATCAAATGCAGATGCTTGAAGTGATCTTCTTTGCACTGCGAGTACACCAATATGTCGTCAATGAAGACGATCACAAAGTGGTCTAAGTACTCCCTGAACGTCCTGTTAATCAGATCCAATTTTGAATATACCGACGACCCGACTAACTGATCGAAAAGATCATCAATCCTTGGGATCAGGTATTTGTTCTTTTCGGTTAACTTGTTCAGTTCTCTGTAGTCGATACACAGCCGCAAACTTCTGTCCTTCTTCTTAATGAAGAGGATGGGTGCGCTTCAAGGCGACAAACTTGGACGCACATAACCTTGCTCCATCAACTCTTCCAGTTGAACCTTTAGCTCCGCGATCTCCTTAGGCGCCAACCTATAAGGAGAGCATGAAATAGGTTTGGCACCTGGCACTAGCTCGATCATGAAATCGATCTCCCACTGAGGTGGCGCTCTGGGAATATTGTTCGGGAACATGTCGGGGTACTCGCACACAACTGGGATACTACCCAATGTGGGCTTAGGCTTTACAACCTCCACTAACATAAAGAATAGCTCTGCACCAGCACGAACTGCCTTGACCACTTAAAGAGAAGACATTAAAGTCCTGCTCGACCCCTTCAATCCCGCAAATGTTGTCTCCCTCCCATCACCCAGCAAGACTTCCTTACGGTTACAATCTATGTATGCCTTCTTCTCTGAAAGTCAGTCCATACCGAAAAGACGTCGAACTCTACTAGTAGCAGTAACGACGCTAATAAGTCAAACTCCTGACTTCGAATACGGATCTTTACGGCAAATACTCTGTCCGCACGCATAGAACACCCATTCGGCAACAACACGTCCAATTTGTCCTTCGCCATCGAAGAAGGGACTCCACTGTTCGATAGAAACCTTCAGACAAAAAGGAGTGCGAAGTCCCGTATCGAATAGTGCCCTTGCCGGACTATCACAAATCAGAACAAAGCCTATACAAATAGTAATAAGCTAACAAGCACTAGTTAACAGTATTTAAAGCTAACTTGTTATAAATTTAAACCGTACCTGTCACCACGTCTGCCTGTTTGATGGCCTCCTGCTGGCCCATATTATAGACTCTTGGTTGAGTCGGAGCATAATGGGATGCGGTTGACTCCACCGCCTTGCCCTTTTTTCTCGTAAGTTGCTCCCTGATTCCTCTCAGACTTTGGATGTCCGCTCCAACAGTCACAGTAAAAATGCCCCGGCATCCCACAAGAAAAACAAGCGTCTGGTGCATGATCTGTAGTCGTCCCGAGGCACTAGAAGAAGGGGCTAGACCCGAAGCCCTAACCTTCTTATTCCACCTTCGGAAATCGGACCTTAAAGTCGGCACCTTGAACTCTGACTTCTTAGCACAGGCATCTCCAATTTCTCCTGACAAAGCTTTCTTTGTCATCTGAGCACCCTCCCGACAATCTCGGGCAAATTGCCCTTTCTTGCCACAAGTATTACAAGTGTAAATAGCTTTGCGAGTGGATGCTTTAGTCTTCTTTCTCAGTGTTCCGTGATAGGCAGCCCTTAAAGGATCTGCAGGGTTCAGTATCCTACTCACTATTTGGTGAGTTCTCCCCAACTCCACTTCCAAAGATCTGGCTGACTCTACCAAGGCTCAGAATCTCAATAACTTTGGTCCTAGCAATAGGATTCGCAACTCGCTACGCAAACCATTATAAAATCTATCGACTATGGACTGCTGGCTTTCCAACTCAAAGCCTGGGTAGTGTCTTATCAAAAGAAATGCCTGTAAATATTCGTCCATTGAGTGCGCTCCCTGCACTACAAGCATATTTAACTGCTTCCCCAACGGATCTCTAAATTCCCTTTGCTCCATCAAATCGCCTGGTGTCTGGGCCACCTTAGGGACAGAGGGTTGCACATTCCTTCCATGTTGTGCATTAGTCACCACGAACACCGCCTCAACTACCCTTCTTATGGTTTCCATAGAAGGAGGGGTCTCAGTCACGTCGCTGGGTGCAATACTTTTCTCAGAAAGCATGCGTTCAGACTTCCACGCGTCACTCCCGGACACCTATAGTCATATTAAACACCAATAAGTGACCAAATAAAATTGCAAAAAGAAGTTATAGGAACACGCAGGTTCCTCAAACATGTGTATTTTCATTCCTAAGTGGACATTCATGGGTTCTTTTCATATTATAATGATGACGCACACACATGTGCTCACCACCCCTTAAAGTGAATTTGTCCACGAATTCATTTAAGTCTGACCAAAACCGGTAGTCTTTTCCCAAATTGTAACACCCCTATCCATCACATAGCATATAGCAGTAGGTCCGGCCAGGGCCCGACGACATATACCACGGACAGACCGGCGAGTACCAGATGAAACCATTCAACCAATACACACGTCTTACACAGAGCATCTAGCGGAAGTAATTTATTAAGTTGCAACAAAAAGAACCCTACCAACAAGCATGAAGGTCCACTAACAAACCAATCAGGAATGAAATACAAAGTACCAAATAGTACTTGCCTTATGGCCTTACAACATTTCACTAAAATAAATAGTGTCTTACAAACTTCGGCTCGCAAGTCAGCCACACATAATTTAAATAAGCAAACAAACAAGGCCTTCGAGGGCCGACTCAGTAACTTGGGCTTTGGCCCGCTATTTCTCGCTTGGCTCCGCAGCACCTGCAAGCACAAATCACTGCAATGGTGGCAGACAAGAATAACGGTCAGCTAAAGCTAACCAAATTATAACGATTCTGCCCCGAAACTCGGGGCGGCAAAGCTTCTTCCCTGCACTTGTTAGCATAGCAAGTAATATAGTGAATAAGCACATCATCACAAGTGCAGGCTCACACGGCCACACACCCCATGCTATCAGGGCACTAACTCGGTGAACCCGGTCATAACCACGGTCTCACCACCATCCCTTGGACGGCAAATCTCGTGAGCATATTGTGTCTTTCCGGTCTAAGCCTAAGACTCGCACGACTATGCCAATGGCCAGTCCCTTTTTCATGTATTTGACACCAAACCACATAGCCCGAGTCCGTTTACACTTGCCCGTTGCTCACACCGCCTAGTCACTTTAAGACGTACGTGCGTGCCAAGCTTCTCCCGGATCCCAGACTCAATCACACAAGCACATAACCCAATTAAGTTCAAGGTTGGCTCCCAGGCCACCAAGAAGGCAGAAATGCGTTTCCGCACAATTTTTCGAGTGTGCCTTGGGGTTAATCCCCAAGAATCCCTGCTGCAATCTATCACGTAGAAACAAAAAAACAACCAAAGGCACGGAGTCTTCTCCGGTAAACAATGCATAGAAAAACATCACCGATCCAGACCAAACATGTCCGGGTAGGCTTCACACACCATGCATATGTCCGTACTATGATTTCGGACTCTAAAAAAGGGGGACTTAACATATCTACCCAAAGGAACACCGCAAATATCCGCACACTCGCAGGAGAGGGTTTTCCCTATGCAAAAGAAGAAGAGCTTCACATGCTCAAGATGAGAATCATTACCCTATCGTTTCTCCTCTACGCCATGGAAAACTACGCAGATGAAAATCACCGCGATGATCTTGCCTCCGTAGATCTAGGCTCGGTTTGTGATTTGACGCTCCGAATCTCCTCCCCTGACCGGATCTCCCTCTTCCTTCTTCCTCCTTGCTCTCCCTTCTCTCTAGGATCTAGAAAGATAAAACCCAAGTAGAATGAGGCTTTCTAAACCCTATTCACGGGTATATCTCAATAAGAACAGCCCTGAACCGTTGGATCCCAAAATAAGGAAACGGACGGCCACAATTCGCACTTAAAATGAACTTCCTGGGCCGAACACGGCCTGCGACATGCCCGTGTCCAAGCCCGTGTGCCTCAATCGACACCAAAACCGTCACGTCCCAAAAAGAACACGGTCACTCGACACGCCCGTGTTAGGATTGACACTCCCATGTCATCCAGTACACGCCCGTGTAGCTGGGCATGTTCCTCCACCGACACAGGACCAAAACGCCCAGAGCATGACACGGCCATGTGACACGCCCGTGTCACATGCCGTGTGCTAGACACTCCCAGGGATACGCCCGTGTCCCAGGCCATGTAGCTCCCTCAGCACAAACCCGCAAACTTCCCGAGCAGCACACGACCACTAACACGCCCATATGTCAGGCCGTGTGCCCTCACTCAATGATCGTAGAGTAGAAAGCTTTGAGTGGCTGACACGCCCTAGGACACGCCCGTGTCCCAGGAGGTGTTCACTATTTTGACAATCGCTAACTAGAATTTCGTCGACCACACGACCATTGTCGAACCCGAGCACGATACGCCATGGGACACGCCCGTGTCCCAGGTCGTGTCCCCTCTACCAATCCCAGATTTGGCTCAAAACACAACCCGTCACTCTTTTGAGTTTCAGGGCGTTACAAGTTTAGTGAACTTCCTTCACTCAAAACTTCTTGACTTAGCTAGAATCCTGCTCTGATTCTCAGATGCTTTAACTACTTGAGCTTGACTCAATGCTTCTATCTTCAGGCATTGAGTGAGCTGTCCTCACTCGATTCTTCTGGACTTAGCCAGATTTACTCTCTGCCAATGTTGAAGCTTTGGTTGTTTGAGCTTTACTCAACACCTCTTATTATATGGCATTGAGTGAACTGCCTTCACTCAATGCCTATGGACTTAGAAAAAATTATGCTTTGTCAACAGTCAAGTTTTGACTTCCCATGCTTTACTCAGCGCTTCTTGACATTTAGCGTTGAGTGAATTGGCCTCACTCAATACGTGCGGACATAAACAAATTTCTGCCTTATCAATAGTTAGGCTTTGACTACCCATGCTTTACTCAGCGCTTCTTGAAATCTGGCATTGAGTGAACTTGCTTCACTCAATGCTTGTAAACTTAGACAAATTTCTGTCTTCCTAGCATTCTTCCTTTGGTCCACTTATCACTATCCTTAGACAACCTGTCTAAAGAACATCCTGCACACATTGAACTTAAAACATACATCAAATACATCTATGTGTACACCATTGACTTGTTTGACTTCTACAAATCTGGGATATTGTGACCAATGGACCTAACAATCTCCCCATATTTAAAGAAATCAAAACCTATATTCAAAACTCTTAGTCAATGATATACACCAACATATGCAGAAGATAAAACATATTTGAAAAAGAGTAACAAGTATATGTTATTAGTTACCACATTTTCCCTTCCTGCATAGTGATCATCATTTTCTACTCCCCCTGATAACTTCCTAGCCCTGATCATGATACCACCTGATCATTATATTCTACCCCTTGATCATGTTCCTCCCACTTGATCATGTTCTTCTCCCCCTTTTTGACTTCTTCAGAAGTAACTATAGTCAGGGATGTGCTGGCCTTCTAGTAGAAGCATTCCATCTCTAGAGCAGGGAGTGTAGAGTTAATCTCACCCTCAGCCTGTGCATTGTCATGAGGACATACAGATTAACAGTGTTGATCGTAGAATTCCACTGATGAAGCTGCTTGCTCCTTCTCAATAGGAAGCTGAAACTGTTCTTGCAAATGTTGGACTTGCTCCTCCTCAACAGATCTTCTTGGCTTGCTCCCCCTCAACATGAGCTTCTTGACTTGCTCCCCCTCAATAGGAGCATCTTCTTCATTCTCTCTAATAGTCACTTTAGTACTTTTCAGTCTTGATACCACTAAAAGTCTTAACAACCTGCAAGAGGAGTAATTCTTATAACAAAAACAAGATAAGGAGCAATTGAAGCTATACCAAGTTCAACATACCCAACTCAAACTTGAAAGTGTTGAACTTGACTTCATCAAGTGGCCTAGTAAAGATGTCAGCCACTTGCTTGTCTGTAGGGACAAACTCAAGACTGATATCTTCCTTCTATATATTCTCCCTAATAAAATTATACCTAATCACAATATGCTTAGCACCTGCTGTGAGAGACAGGATTCCTAGCAATGGAGACTTCACTAGTTGAATCACAGTATATGGAGGTGTTACTTATCTTGATGTTGTAGTCCTGAAGCTGATACTTGATCTACAACAACTGTGTACATCAACTTCTTGTTTAGATATACTCTGACTCAACTATTGAGATAGCCATACTAGTCTGTTTCTTGCTACTGGAAGACACAAGTCTTCCTCCCAAGAACTGACAGGTGTCTAATGTGCTTTTCCTGTCCTCTTTACAGCCTGCAAAATCTGTATCTAAATAGCTTGTTAGTTCAAAATCCCTATTCCTAGGGTACCATAAGCCATGATCTGGTGTGCCCTTAAGATATCTTAAAATTCTCTTAGCAACAGAGTAGTGCGATTCTTTAGGGCTAGCCTGATATCTAGCACAAACACATGTAACATACATGATGTATGGCCTACTTATAGTAAGATATAGGAGGGCGCCAATTATCCCTCTATATAAAGTTTAATCAGCAGGTTTCCTTGCCTCATCTTTGTATATAGACATACTTGACCCCATGAGAGTTTTAATTATGGAGGCACTCTCAATTCTAAACTTTTTGATTAACTCTCTAGTGAATTTAGACTGGGATATGGACAATCCATCTTCAGTCTGCCTTACTTGGAGGCCCAAGGAGTACTTAAGTTCACCAATACTGCCATCTCAAACTTTCCTTGCATAAATTTGACAAACTTCTTGCAAAGGTTGTCATCAGTAGATCCAAAAATTATGTCATCTACAAAAATTTGGACTAGGATGATCTTGCCCTTAGATTCCCTTAGGAATAGGGTCTTGTCTATCTTCCCCCTTGAGAATTTTTTCTTAATGATGAAGTATACATGATCTCATACAATGCCCTAGGGACTTGCTTCAACCCATATAGAGCTTTCCAAAGTCTATACATATGAACAAGAGAGTTAGAATCAACAAAACCTGATGGCTGCTCAACATAGACTTCTTCCCTTAAGTCACCATTCAGGAAGGCTGATTTCACATCCATCTGGTAGACTTTGAATCCCTTGTGTGTAGCATATGTAAGGAATAGTCTGATGACTTCCAATCTGGCTACTAGGGCAAAAGTGTGATCAAAGTCAATACCTTCTTCTTGTCTATATCCCTTAGCCACCAGCCTAGCATTATTCTTGATTATAATGCCATTTTCATCAAGCTTGTTCCTGTAGATCTACTTGGTTCCAATAACATTATGTACTTGTGGTCTGGGAACCAACTTTCAGACCTTACACACTACTAGAAAAATGGCTTTTAGCCACGGGGGAAAAATCGTGGCTAATAGTGAGTATTAGCCACGGTTTTTATTCCGTGGCTAAAAGTCTAGTATTAGCCACGGTTGACTAATCCGTGGCTAATACTGGACTTTTAGCCACGGTTTGCCTGAACCGTGGCTAAAAGTCCAGTATTAGCCACGATTTGCCTGAACCGTGGCAAAAGGTCGTGGCTACATTTAGTCCCACACCACCAAAACAAAATGAAATTTTGGGTTTATAGGGAATTTATTTCAATTAGTATTTGAAATAAATATGATGGCGGAGGCGGCCGGGCGGCCGGGCGGCGGCGGCGGCCGGGCGGCGCCGGCGGCGGCGGCGACGGCGACGATGACGACGACGGGCCGGCCTGAATTTTTTATGTTATGAGTGGCCCTTTAACCACGACAATTAAACCGTGGCTAAAAGTCCAGTATTGACTTTTAGCCACGACAATCAAACCGTGGCTTAAAGTCGAGTATTAGCCACGGTTTTAGACTTTTAGCCACAGTTTGGACTTTTAGCCAAGCTCGCATTGCCCACGCCCATTTTCCGTGGGTAGACCGTGGCTAAAAGTCTTTAGTCACGATTTTGGACTTTTAGCCACGGCAATCTGCCGTGGCTAAAAGTCAGTTTTCTAGTAGTGACACCTCTTGAACTGGTTCAGTTCCTCTTGCATTGCCATAATCCAGAACTGGTCTATGTTGATCTCTTCAAATCTTTTGGGCTCAACTTGTGATTGGAAGCTTGAATATAAGGTTGTGTTGAGACTTCTGCTCCTTATTATAACTCCTTGGTTAGCATCACCAATTATTAGGTGTCTGGGATGATACCTTAGATGCCTAATTGATGGGGGCAATCTACCTTCAGCATCTTGAGCTTTAGTGGCTACATCTTGCTGATCTTCGTCCACATCATGTATGCCTTGTACTCCTCTAGAACATATACTCCATCATCTTTATCTTGGGCTATTGGATCAGCTTTCTTGATCGTTAGCTTGTCCATCATCACCTTTATACCTGCAGGTCTAGATGAGAAGCATGGCAGCTCATTGTTAATCATAGTAGACTCATCAAATATTACATGTACAGACTCTTCTATAACTTGATTTTTCAGGTTGTAGATCATATATGCCATGCTATGATTGTTGTATCCAACAAATATCCCATCATAGGACTCGGCAACAAACTTAGTCATATAAGACTTACCATTATGGAGCACATAGCATTTGCTACCAAAGATCCTGAGATAGGCCAGATTTGATTATCTTCCCTTCAAGATCTCATAGGGAGTCTTCTTGTAGCTCTTGGTGATAGAAGCTCTATTTAGGACATGACATGTAGTATTTACTGTCTCATCCCAAAAATATTCTAAGAGAGATGTGTCACTTAGAAAAGTTCTACCAGCTTCTATGGGAGTTATATTCTTCCTCTCATCAATCTCATTTTGCTGGGTTGTTCTTGGAAAAGAAAATTCTTGAAGAATCCCTTGCTCTTCATAGAACTTTGTCATCCTTTCATACTGAAATTCAGTCCCATGGTCACTTCTGATTTTGAACACAGTACTGTCCAATTCATTCTGAATTTGCTTGATAAAAGTCTTGAAGACATCAAGGGTTTCAGACTTTTTCTTAAGAATGAAAACCCAAGCAAATCTAGAAAAGTCATCAACAACCACAAGGGTGTAAACTTTCCTACCTAGACTATGAACTGGCATAGGACTAAACAAGTCCATATGCAGGAGGTATAAACACCTCACAGAGTCTTTGGCCCAAATGCTCTTGAAGGAAGCCTTGGTCTGCTTGCCATTTTGGCATACATAATAGATACCCTTCTTAGTGCATTTCATCTTAGGACTATTCCTAACTAGCTCTTCACTAAAGAGCTTACCAATAGTCTTATAGTTCAAATGAGCTAGCCTATTATGCCATTGGGCACAGTATGGGACTTTGTCATTTGCAACTAGGCATATAGGAGAGTCTATATCCAAACACAGAAAATTTAAGCAATAGAAATTTCCACTTTTAGTGCCTATCAAGATGACCTCTTGGTCACTTGGCCTCATAATATGACACTCATCCTTGTGGAATACAATGACATAGCCTAGATCACATAGCTGGCTTATGCTTATTAGGTTATGTTGCAAACCTTCCACATAAGCCACTTTTTTGATAGTGATTATGCCATTGGTGATCTTACCATATCCTTTAGTGACTCCTCTATCTGAACCACCAAAATTACTTTGGGTCCATCCTTCACTAGAGTGTACTCCATCAAGTCGCTCCTTGTTCCAATCATGTGCTTGGAACATCCATTGTCCAAGTATCTTATAGGTGTATGAGTACTTGGACTATCCTTCAAAACATATTTTATTTTACCTTAGGACCCCAATAGACATTAGGTCCTTATTTCTAGTTAGCCTGAAAATGAACCTGTCCTCCTGCAAATTTTCTGACACGAAGACTAACTTTTGCTCGTGGCATATTAGGATTGTGCCAGCAATCTAAGACAAAGTGGCCCACTTTGCCTCAGTACCAACACACATGAATATTGTACCTTCTTTTCTGAGCTGGCCGTGTAGCAAGGCTAACATCAGTTGTCTATTTAGAAGGAAGAGCAACAGCCTTCTTTAGGTTCCTTTCATCAAGGATCTGACTGAAAGTGAGTCTTCTAATGGACTTATTTGGCTTGCTCTGAATGCCCTTAACAACAGTCTTCTTTGTAGAGAACTGGCTATTTATAGTATCAGAGATATCCAAATCATGCTTACTTATAGACTTAATCTTGTTCTGGGTCTTTACTGGATGGACTTGAGTGTTGGACACTGCCACAATCTTGAGAGTGGTTGTTGGAGCACCAAATACAAATGGTCCATGATGGGCCATTTGAATATCTTTATGGGGAGCCTTAAAGATACTCAATCCCATTCCTTTTCTCCTTCCATTGGAAGGTACATTTGTATTCTTCCAAGAAGAATTCCCATTCTTCTAGTGACTAGACATGTTGTCCTAGTCATACCTATTAGAAGGGAGCATTACCTATTCAAAGGTGATGGGAGGCTGAATTGGAGATTCTCCCTTTACTTTAAAAGGGGCAGGTTTAGTGTTTCCCTTGAATCCTTAGCCGCTCTTATTTCTCTGAGAGGAGGAGTCAATTATGGGCAACACAACCATGGGCTTAGAGTAACTAGCCACAATCCTTTTCTCCTACTTGAGTTTCTCTTCAAGATCCCTAATGAGACTGTCCTTGTATCTTGTAATGCCCAAAATTTTTTCGATGATTTTATTTGATTTGGTATCGTCGTATTTATGACGTCGTGGCATTACTTTTAACGTCGAGTTGACGGCGCAGCGCCGTTAAGGCATTTTCATGTCCGTGCGGTCGAGTCGGCACAATTCTTGTTGTTATTGGAAAATTTTTCATTTGGAATTCAAGTTGAATAATTTTGGACTTGCTCGTCAAGTTTCGTCGCAATTCGAGCAATATTCGGGCCTCGGCGATTTTCCAAAGTTTTGTGTAAATTATTTTCGTTGTATACTTTGAAAATTTATATCTCGGGAATGGCTCATCGGATTTAGGTTTTGACTTCACCGTTGGGTTTGTAGCATCAGCTTTCGCCTACTGTGTAGGTTTCGTTTAATTCAGAGCGCGTTTGGGCCTTCGTTTTGAACAGGTGTTTCCTTATTAAAAAATATATAAATATGATTATTTTAATATTATAGTACTATTCAAAACTGTCTTTTAATATTCGTTAGTATAGTTTAATTTTTTGGATGTATTTGAAAAAAAACACTCGTCATGCAAATTATTTTTCCTGATTACTCGAGTAATCTAATTTGTCTCGAGTACTGGCCTTCATCACTCGAGTGATGTATGTACTGCACTTGAGTGCTGCCTCTATAATTCTCGATTATTACCTATGCACTTCTCGAGTGTTTTTACTGTTCATTCTCAAGTAAATCCATTTCTCTCGAGTGCTAGCCTTTCACCTCTCGAGTTCTGCTCTAATTCTGCTCGAGTTGCCCAGTGCAGTTTGATTTCGGGCACCATTTTGAGAGTCAAAACTATGTTGAATGAAAAAGTGGTTAACATATAATTTGTTTGTCTCGATGAGATCTACAACTTTTATGTTGGGAACTTTTTGATTTGAGGCCATCTTAAGCCTCTATGTTTGATTTTCCCCAAAACAACTCGTATATAATCCGTACTGTTCATTTCTACTCGAGTACTATTGATTTAACTCAAGTACCATTGATTTTTCTCGAGTACTACTGATTCCTCTCGAGTTCTAGTGATTTTTCTCGAGTATTATACGTTTCTCTCGAGTACTTTGCTCTCATTCTCGAGTAACCCGTAGTCATCCCGAGTAGTCTCTTGCAGTTTGATTTCGGGCGCCGTTTTGATGGTCAATACGGTGTCGTATAAAAAAATAGTCAACATAAAATTTGTTTCGCTTGACGAGATATACAACTTTTATGTTGGGCACTTTTTGATTTGAAGCCATCTTAAGCCTTTATTTTCGATTTTCCCAAAAACTGCTCGTATATAATCCGTACTGTTCATTTGTACTCGAGTACTATTGATTTAACTCGAGTACCATTGATTTTTTTCGAGTATAACTGATTTTTCTGGAGTCTACTGATTCCTCTCGAGTGCTAGTGATTTTTCTCGAGTATTATACGTTTCTCTCGAGTACTTTGCTCTCATTCTCGAGTAACCCTTAGTCATCTCGAGTAGTCCCCTGCAGTTTGATTTCGGGCACCGTTTTGAGGGTCAAACGGTGTCATATGAAAAAATAATCAACATGAAATTTGTTCATTTCGATGAGTTCTACAACTTTCATATTGGGAACTTTTCATTTGAAGCAATCCTAGGCCTCTGTTTTTGATTTCCGCGAATAGACTCATAAACAATACGTTTTTTTTATAATTTAGACAAAACGTTTAATACATATATATATATATACTCTTATATTTAAGATAATCAAAAGTACATCTTAATCTTCTCCGATTTTTCTCCCAAACAAGAGCGGCGTGAGCGAGAGAGAGAAAATTTTTTCGTCAATCTTCCGGTAGCCGCCGACGGTGCTCCGGTGCTCGAAATCTTCAACCGAGTTTAGATCCGGAAAGCTCTCGCCAAGAAATACGCCATCGTGGTAATATTTTCCACATTCCTTGAGTTTTCTCATTCGAGTTTTTCGGCCCTAACCTCTATTTCATCCACTCTTGTTCAGGTTTCGACTTCTCTCATCTCCCTTAGTCCCGATCTGCGACGAGGCGTGATTTGGAGACTTTCTCTGATAACACTAAGGCAAGTGGCTCCTTTCCTCCCTTTTACATTCCTCCTTAATTTCTCATGGTAGTACTTTCGTCATATATTATTGTCCCTGTTTCCTCAGAGTATAAGTTGTTAAATCTTTTAGTTTTGCGCTGAGGGTAAACTTTTCGATGCCGCTGAGTGTAGGATGCGTTGCGCTTAGTTTTAGGTCGATGGGAGGTTTCGTCTTTGAGTTAGTGTTGAAGTACTTAGGTGTTGTGCTGATTTTGGATGATGATGATGGGGATGTGAGGGTTGGTGTGGATAATAGCCCACCCAATCGGGGTCCCCTTCTTTTTGTGGATCATCAAAGTGGGGGTATGCTTTAGTTCTCCTGTTCTGGACTATTGGGTCTTGTTGGCCCGGTTTGGCCATGTTGTTGACCATAGTGCCTCTTGTGAGACATTTAAGGATCCGAAGTTGGGCTTTAGGGCACTTGAGGTCGTCGCCCTCTCTTGCCTGCAATGTAGTCATACCATGTGTTGATGATCCACCCTCTTCCGAGCCATTTGTGCTAAGTTGGTTCCTAGTGGATTATGCCACAGTTTGCTAAATCTTTCCATGTGTACTCTGACTTATTCATTTTCGCACTTGGTGCATTTTAATTCAGATGTATTTTATTGGCTAACCTTTCTCTACTCGATCAAATTTGGCTAATTGTTGCTGTGTTTTTTTAGTTCTTTGTTTCCCTTGGGTTGGGTTTTGTACACCTTCCTTTGTTAAATTCTTTTCATACTTGTTTACTTGTACTCTTGCCTCTTGTACTTTTGCTTGCTGAGGTGTTCTTCTTTTGAATGCCTCAGGTGCATGGTTGTAGCCGGTGGTGCGGCTGAGTGGTGATGTTGCTGTGTGTACCTCGTGCTTGCAAGGTAGCTTTTGGTACTCCTGTTGTTTGGTTAAGACTTGAGAACTTTTAGTGGGTTCGTGTCAGGTGTTTGACGCCCACTAATTGTTTATTATTATTCTTGGATATTTTTCTAATTGCTAGTGTCTACTTTTATGGTAGTAGTTCTTGCTCTCTAGGAAGGATTTATGCTAGGATGCCTATAAATATTTTAAAATATTAAACAAACAAATATTATTTCATGCATAACACAATTAAAAACTCTAAGTCACTATGTTTAATAACGTACCAACTACTTCGATATTATTATTATAAATTTAGAGTACTGCATGCCATGAGTTTTCCTTTTTGGGATGTTAGACTCGTGTAGGATGTCCAATTTGATTATTATAGTATTTTTCTGGTGCGTTCAACTACTTTTTCCCTGGTGTACTAGTGAGACACAAAGCCGAGGGATATGGCTTATTGTCTAACCCAAACTAAACTTCTTCAATTGATCATTTAAATCTTATGTTTGTGTTGATTTGGAGTGTTGCCTGAGCGTCTGCAGTTATCCCCTGCTGACCTGGCATCATGACGCGCATTTTCCCTTACTCTGATATTCTTCCATTGTAGGAAAAATGCGGGTTGTGACAGTTGGTATCAGAGGGAGGTTCTGCAAGAGGGGCAGTTACTTTGGCAAGTTGGTCGAACAACTTTCCCTTAAGCAAAACTCTCATCATGTCATTCATTGCATACACACATTGATATGCCATCAGTAGATATTGATGGAAGCATGAACACTACACTCATAACACAAAAGAAGAAGTATATCGGACATATTATCTAGTATGGGATGCATAATATGTGTTTGTATATGGATCCACCATAGGTGATGACATGTGACAGTTATGTAGTATGTGATGCATAACCACCATCACATGAATGCCCATTAGCATGTTTTACCTTTTCATTACATACAATATTATATAGTATGGGATGCATAACATTGTATGTGTACGCTGCTCATACATGCATTAAGGCTTTTCTTTAGAATGCATAACACTACATACATATCATATCATTGCATAAGCACACGTGCCAAGTTAAAGATCTACAGGATGACATATGTACACACATGATTTGAAATAAAAATGTAATCATTCATGCACTCATATAATAGGCACAAGAGTCATAAGGATGATGGCGTTTCCCCCTAATTAGGACATGCAATCCTTTATTTTAAATCCCAGAGCAAGCTAGCAGCATGAGCAAGTATCTACGGTTGTATGTCTGAACTAAGTTATAAGTCTAGCAGGTTATACTAGGTGTTGATATAACATTTATTATTTGTTTAGAATGTTGCCTAAGCGTCCGGTGACGAGGAATACTCCCCAGTCGGAGGGAGAATCTTCTGGTGCCAAGAGTGAGGCCGTAATAGAGGGATTGCGACAGAACAATGAGGCCCTATCGAAGGCAGATGCTGGAGATGCAGTCGCAGATTCAGTCATTGTTGTCATTCATGGCGAGTCAATCACAGAGAGCGCAAGAGCCCGCCGTGGATCTAGCTATTCCCATTCCCCCCGCTCCTCTTGTGCCCCCGGCGGTGTTGCCACCAGAGATGACTTTCATTTTGCACTTTCAAAGGTTAGGACCCCCAACGTATGATGGCAAGGTAGATTTTATAGCATTAGATGACTGGATGATTTCCATCGAGGAGATGTTCACCTACTCCTGTATCTCTGCGGACCAAAGAGTGATGGTTGCTATTTATCGACTAAAGGGCATGGCCAAGAGTTTTTGGTTGAGGGAGAAAGAAAGCTTGAAGGATGGATGCTCGTGGGAGTCCTTCAAGGAGTTGTTGTTGAAGAAGTTCTTGTCGTCTGTGGAAATAGACCGGTTGATGAATGATTTCCTTCATTTGAAGCAGAGGTAGCTTAACATCAGTGAATATGAGGTGGAGTTCAGTAAGCTGAGCCTCTTTGATCCTTACTAGGTATCTTTAGAATCCAACCGAGTCAAACAATTTCTGGGTTGTCTTCGGAATGACATCCAACAGCTTACCAGTGGCTACAGATCTGGGACTTATTCTGAGGTGGTAGAGGCTGCTCTGAAGGTGGAATCCATTGACATTGCCAAGGTCATAGGTCAGCAGATGAGGAAGGATAAGAGAAAGTATGTTGAAGGTAAGGAATCACAGGAATCTGGGACTATTAAGAAGAAAAGAGGCAAGGAAGTGTGCAGTTTCTGTTGTCGGGCAGACCACCCATTCGAGAGATGTTACCAGAGATTGGGAGCTCAGAAGTAAGAGCAGGTGCATGCGACTCATGGCGCTCCCAAAGAGAGATCAGTTTGTTCCAGTTGCAACAAGACGGGGCATGATGCTGCCTATTGCTAGAAGGACATGACTTATTATCTATGTGGGCAGAAGGGGAATGTCAAGACCCATTGCCCGCAGGCTCAACCCCCGTTACAGACAGTGCCACTTCAGGCCTTGCTGCCACCGCAGCTCATGGACAAAGGGAAGGTAAAGTTGAACATGGTGTCCATGGATGAATCTCAGACATCGACCCAAGTTATTTTAGGTTATATTCTGACCTAGTTTTATTTTCTAGGTGAGATCTAAATATCAACTTCTTTTCCCTTAGTCGCATATTTAATCTTATAGGAAAGTTTAAGGTAAGTAACCGTTGGGCGCGTGTCCTTTTCGATTTCGGTGCTACCCACTCGTTCATGGCTAGATCTTTTGTAGAGCGTCACCGTTTGACCCTTAATCCCGTTGGTTACCCGTTCTATGTCAAGTTCCCCTCAGGTGATTCCGTTGTGTCAAATCTGGAAATTCAGGGTTATCCAGTCCAGTTGGGAGATTTTTCTCGCGGTTGCTGATCTAAAGGTTATAGACTTGGAAGATTTTGATGTAATGCTGGGCATGGATTGGCTATCGAACTATGATGCAGTAATCTAGTGCAAGGTCAGGCGCTTGGACTTCAAGATGGATAACGGTCAACACATGAGCATTTATGGTTATTCACGCCAAGATTCTCTGATCATTTTCACGGTAAGTGCACGAAAGGTTTTGAATTCAGGATTCTTTGCCTGTTTGGTTTCAGTGTTGGCGACCGTTGTTAGTTTGCCGCTTGTGGAGGAGATTGTTGTAGTGCGCGAGTTTCCTGACGTGTTTCCTGATAATCTTCATGGTCTTGCCCCTGAGAGAGATATTGATTTTATTATAGATTTAGAACTAGGTACCCGTAATATCGCTAAGGCTCCATACCGTATGGCTCTGCGTGAGTTGGGAGAGTTGCGTACCCAGTTAGATGAGCTATTGCAGAATGGTTTCATTAGGCAGAGTTCATCACCGTGGGGTGCTCCCGTTCTGTTTGTAAAGAAGAAAGATGGATCAATGAGGTTGTGTATTGATTACAGAGAATTAAATAAGGTGACCATCAAAAATAGATATCCCTTTCCGATAATCGATGATTTGTTCGATCAGTTGCGTGGTAGCTCTGTATTTTCCAAGATTGACCTGCGTTCAGGTTATCATTAGTTGAGGATTCGTGAGGAAGACATTCCATGAACTGATTTTCGTTCGCGGCATGGACATTACGAGTTTTTGGTAATGTCATTTGGATTGACTAATGCACAAACCGCATTCATGGATTTGATGAACAGAGTATTCAAAGACTTCCTGGATCACTTCGTGATAGTGTTTATAGATGATGTCTTAGTCTACTCCCGCAATGTTGAAGAGCATGCGCAGTACTTGCATCTGGTCTTTTCAACTTTGAGAGAGCATAAGTTGTATACTAAGTTGAGCAAGTGCGAGTTTTGGCTAACTCAAGTCTCCTTTTTGGGCTATGTGGTGAATAAGGATGGGATAACAGTTGATCCGAAAAAGATAGCTGCAGTGATGGATTGGAGTAGACCTACCACTCCCAAGGAAATAAGAAGTTTTCTAGGGCTGGCAGACTACTGTTGAAGGTTTGTAGAGGGATTCTCTACACGATCTGTGCCATTGAAAAAATTGACGCAGAAGCATGCAGCCTTTTATTGGAGTGATAAGTATGAAGAGGCATTCCAGGAGCTGAAGAGGAGGTTATGCACCTCACCAGTCTTGACCCTGCTTACTGAAGGACTAGAGTATGTTGTGTATGTGGATGCTTCGCATGTTGTGCTCAAATGCGTGTTGATGCAGGAGGGCAAGGTTATTGCGTATGGGTCTAGGCAGCTGAAGGTTCATGAATGAAATTACCCTACGCATGACCTAGAATTTGCAGCAGTGATCTATGATCTCAAGTTGTGGAGACATCTGTTATATAACGTTATATGCAAGATTTATACTGATCATAAAAGTTTGAAATACATCTTCACACAAAATGAATTGAATTTGCGCTAGCGTAGATGGCTGGAGTATGTGGATGACTACGATGTCGAGATCCAGTACGACCCGGGCAAAGCTAACGTGGTAGCTGACGCCCTGAGCAGGAAGACAACTAAAATTTTTAACCTTTTGGTGGATTCACTGGTGGAAGAATTCCTTTTGATGTGTATTTCAGTGGGAAGTGGCAGCTCGACTAGTGAATTAGAAGTGTTAGAGCCTTCATGGATTACACTTACTAAATTGCATCAAAAGGAGGATCCAGATCTATTGCATCTTTATAGTAGAGCTGTGAAGGGTGAGTTTTAAGATTTTTCTGTTGATGATATGGGAACCCTGAGATACCGTTGTAGGCTTTGCATTCCCTCTATTAGGGATATTAGGTATCAGTTGTCCAAGGAGGCACATGGTTCTAATGTAGCCTTCCACCCCGGTTCGACCAAGATGTATCAGGATCTGAAACAGATTGCTTGGTGGACAGGTATAAAGGGTGATATAGCAAGGTTTGTATCTGAATGTTTCACCTGTAGGCGAGTCAAGGCCGATCATGGAATGCCTGGAGGCAAGTTAACACCTTTAGAGATCCCGAGTTATAAATGAGAGAGTATCTCGATGGACTTTATTACTGGATTGCCGAGATCTCCGAGAGGGCATGACTCAGTTTGGGTGATTGTGGATAGACTGACGAAGAGTGCTCACTTCGTACCATTCAAGATTGACTACTCCATGAAGAAAATAGTTGAATTGTATTTGGACGAGGTCATCAGGTTGTATGGAGTACCTATCAGTATTGTATCTGATCGAGACTCCAGGTTCACATCTCGTTTCTGGAAAAGCTTGCAAGAGGGGTTGGGTACCGACTTGAGGTATTCCACCGCCTACCATTAAAAGACGAATGGACAAACAGAAAGAGTAAATCAGATCGTGGAGGACATGATTAGATGTTACAATTTGGACAACGGTGGTGCGTGGGATGAGCGTCTGAGGCTAATGGAGTTTGCCTATAATAATAACTACCAGGAGAGCTTGCAAATGGCTCCATTTGAAGCTTTATATGGGAGACGTTGCAAGACTCCTTTATTTTGGTCTGATGTTGGTGAGAGACCGTTGCTAGGTCCAGAAGCCCTTGAAGAGATGGAAACTTCTGCTAGGTTTATCCAAGAGAAGCTTCGGGTAGCCCAGGAGCGTTATGAAAAGTATGGCAATTGGGGCAGGACCGATTTGGAGTTTGCCGTCGAGGATATGGTTTCCTAAAAGTTTCCCCGATGTCTGGTGTGAAGCGATTTGGTAAGAACCATAAGTTTGACCCGAGATATGTGGGACCCTTCCAAACTGTTGAGCGGATTGGTGTTTTAGCTTATAGGCTAGACCTACCGACGAATTTTCCCAGAGTGCACGATGTTTTCCATGTGAGTCAGCTGCGGAAGTGCGTGTTAAGCGACAGATAGATTCTCGATGTTGTGCCCCAGTTAGAGCCAAACCTTTCTTTTGTGGAGGTTCCCGTTCGTATTTTGGAGTCTCAGGATCGATTGCTGCGGAGAAAGACAATTCCCATGGTCAAGGTTCTTTGGAGATATCAAGACGTCGAGAGTGCGACGTGGGAATTGGAATCGGCAATGAGAGAATCTCATCCGCTTCTCTTCTCCTAGTTCTGGTATGTCTTTATGTTTTTGATTGTGTTTGAGTTTCTCGTTTTTGTTTGGTTTTGGTGTTGTGATAAGTTTCGGGACAAAACTTCTTTTTAGGGGGGGGGGGATGACTGTAACGCCCTCGATTTTTTCGATGATTTTATTTGATTTGGTATCGTCGTATTTATGACGTCGTGGCGTTACTTTTAATGTCGAGTTGATGGCACAGCACCGTTAAGGCATTTTCGCATCCGTGCGATCGAGTAGGCCAAATTCTTGTGGTTATTGGAAAATTTTGCATTTGGAATTCAAGTTGAATAATTTTGGACTTGCTCGTCAAGTTTCGTCGCAATTCGAGCGATATTCGGGCCTCTGCGATTTTCCGAAATTGTGTAAATTATGTTCGTTGTATACTTTGAAATTTTATATCTCGGGAATGGATCGTCGGATTTAGGTTTTGACTTCGCTGTTGGGTTCGTAGCGTCAGCTTTCGCCTACGGTGTGGGTTTAATTTAATTCGGAGCGCATTTGGGCCTCCGTTTTGAACTCGTGTTTCCTTATTAAAAAATTTATAAATATGATTATTTTAATATTATTGTACTATTCAAAAATATCTTTTACTATTCAATTGTATGGTTTAATTTTTTTGGTTGTATTTGTAAAAAAAACACTGTTCATGCAATTATTTTGCATGATTACTCGAGTAATCTCATTTGTCTCGAGTACTGGCGTTCATCACTCGAGTGATGTATGTGTTGCTCTCGAGTGCTGTCTTTATTGTTCTCGAGTGTTACCCGTGCACTTCTCGAGTGCTTTTACAGTTCATTATCGAGTAAATCCATTTCTCTCGAGTGCTAGCCTTTCACCTCTCGAGTTCTGCTCTAATGCTTCTCGAGTTGCCCTATACAGTTTGATTTCGGGCGCAATTTTGAGGGTCAAAACGGTGTCGAGTGGAAAAGTGTTTAACATGAAATTTGTTTGTCTTGACGAGAACTAAAACTTTTATGTTGGGCACGTTTTGATTTGAGGACATATTAAGTCTCTATTTTTGATTTTCCCTAAAACTGCTCATATATAATCCGTACTGTTCATTTCTACTCGAGTACTATTGATTTAACTCGAGAACCATTGATTTTTCTCGATTACTACTGATTTCGCTCGAGTGCTAGTGATTGTTTTTAGTATTATACGTTCCTCTCGAGTACTTTGCTCTCATTCTCGAGTAACCCTAAGTCATCTCGAGTAGTCCCCTGCAACTTGATTTCGGACGCCGTTTTGAGGGTCAAA